>JAPFFP010000012.1:4047879-4067065 GCA_026153255.1 Solanum medicagineum | reverse complement strand
AGGATCTCTAATTTCACACATTTCACATCATTAATCTCTGATTTCGTACCGGAAAAAGCACCTCCAAATAAGAAACATGGATAAAGACCTTAGTATTACTGAAATACGTCGAAACAAGCAGATCTCCGGCTATCAAAGAGAACAGAGATACCTCATTGAGATTGGCAATGGTGAAATCGAATTTCTTGTTACATTACAAAGGAAGGATTACTCTTAACGGCGAATAAACAGAAATTTTATTCCAATTCTGGTCCGAACTCATCTCATGCACTTGATTTGGCTAAAATCGAGCTGAGAATATCATGAAATTGACAATTCAAGCATCAAAATGATTACAAATAATAAGTATCTCTCACACAATCACATCATTAATCTCCGACTTCATACTGGCAAACCACCTCCGAGTAAGAAACATGGATAAACGCCTAAGCATTATTGAAATACGTCAAAAAAGGTAGATCTCCCCGAATATTATCAACAATTACGATTAGTCAAGCAACTGAAACCACACTAGTGAGAAATCTCCACATGCACAGTTCACAGATTCAGAGAAACACCTCCAAGTAAAAAAAAAAAAAACGGATAAACACCAAAACAGTACTGAAATACGTCAAAACAAGCAGATCTCCACGGATATTATCAACAATTTACGATTAGCCAAGCAACTGAAACCACACTAAACAAAACAATTTATAGAAACTTCTACATGTACAGTTCGAAGATTCAGAGAGAAGGAGAGAGGTACCTCATTGAGATTAGCCATTGTGAGATCGAATTGCTTGTTGCTATCAATGAAATCGAGGTATTTTTCTAAGGTCATCTTCTGTGATTTCTTCATCATTCTTAATCTACTTTCCACCATTTCCATCTCTCTTTGATCTCTCTGTGAATTTTGAAATTTTGAGCACATTGGGGTATTTATAGTGACTGGGATAGTTACCCGTTAAAGCATTTTGGTATCCAATTTCCCGCCACTGCAGTGGAAGCAAAAATACGAAATAAATCATCCGAAATTACGCAAAAATACTCAATTAAACACTCCAACCTACGAGAAAAAAATACTAGTAACAAAATATGCAACATGTATATATACACGCTATATAACTTTGGGATATACAACTCACAATAAACTTTACGAAGGAATATAACGATAGCCTCTTAAACTTGTAAATAAATGATTTCATATTAGATACTTGGACTATAATATGTTTCATTGAGCAACTGAATCAAAATTTTAAAAGGTTTTTCCAAATACAATAAGAACTTTTCCAAACTCTTAACCAAATGTTGTTAATTAGATGAAATTGGACTACGGGTATCTAACATTCAAGTTAGTTAGATTCACTTTCCAACTTTTTCCAAATAATAAGATATTCACTTGATTAAATTTGGTTAAAACATAATTTTTATTTAAAAGATCATTGTTGTCTTCTACTGTTTCATTGTCACCCTTGTAGTGCCTAAACATTTGATTTTTAAAGATAAAATTAAAAATTAATATTTCAACAAACTCTAATAAAATAATTACAAATGAGTATTTTAAAAAATTAATTTAAAATAATATCTAAAATTAATAATATCTAAAATGAGCATTTTAGTATTTTTATAAGAATTAGTTTAAATATGAAAATTATCATTTATATTTGCTTGGTGAATTTCTAAGCGAAACATTAATCAATATGTGACTTTCTAAGTGAAACACCAATAGTTAAGTGATTTTTGACTTTTTGTTAAAAAAATTTATATTTAAAAAACTTTTTATGAAAAAATTTGTTAGTTGTATGCAGGGCGGAGCCACCCTTGACAGAGGATTATATTATATAAATAGGTCAAAATTTGATTCAAAAGATATTTTTATAAATATTGACACCTCTAAACATAAGCAAAATATTTAGTGTAGTGATTAAGGGATTGCATAAATTCCTTTGAGGTCATGTGTTCTACCCTTGATAGCAACATATATATATATATATTCACTGTTCTTATAGTTTTAAATATTAAAATTGTTATTTTAAAATATCAAATCAATTTAATCTTATCTAATCTTTAAGAATTGATCAAATTGACTTTCGAAAAGCAAAACATCATAACTAAAATGAGACGAAGGAAATACTAAATTAACTCCAAAACGCCTTCTTTGAAAATTGAAATGTGTCATAAAAATATGTTATGAAGTATATCTCCTTACACACCAAAAAGCACAGCATACAGAAACAATCTCTAGCTTTGAAAATGCTCAACCAGACTAAACATAACCTCCTGCCTAATGCCTTATACCTTGCAATTCCATGTAACCATCACCAATCTCAGTAGAAGTGACCGACAAAGAACCTTAGTTGCCAGTTTGTCTGAGCTCGGGACGGACAAAGTCAGCATCTGGAGGAACTGAAATGTCAACTGTTGGTCTCAATCTGGCACAAACTTCAATAGCTTCATGGACAGGATCACATACGAAATCGGTCATAAGATCCATATTGATAGGAACATTATTGTCGACTGCCACCAGTGCTTGCTGGGTGAGGTTGTAATCAAATCGAGGAGCCCACTTCCTGGATCCCAAACGCGCTGTTGTAGAGCAATTGTCAACCATGAATGATACTCCACGGGCATGCATGAAAGGATTCAGGGAATCAACAGACTCGATAACACTTTCGTTTATGATCTCTGAGTAAGAGTGGCCTTTCTTCCTCAGAACCTCAATCTGTGAACATTTACCATAGAACAAAGTGTTTTATTTTTATTTTAGGTAAAAAGAACAAAGTGTTATATGACAAAGATATATATCATGGAATAGGGCCATATCTCTTTCTTTGCTATTGTTTTCCCTTTCAGACATTAAGGTAAATTCTCATGTATTTTTTGACCGAGTTTCCTGGTTCTTAATTACCACCAATTTAGGCAGCTTTCTGCAAGGCACAATTTTTCTCTTTGTTCTGTAGAACCTAATTTTGCTTCCAGAAAGCTGAACTTCATCAAACAAGCGAAACCTAGATGCTCTCACACTAAGCTAACAGCATAGTGTTGAACATCCATATACCATCAAATTCACAGGATAGAAGCAAAGGGGAAAACCAGAATAAACACAGAGAGCTGGGAGGGGTTGTTCAGCAAGTTGACCTGAACCTTGTCAAGTAGTGGGGAGATGGAGCAAAAAGGCTTGTAGCTAGAAAGAGAGAGCATATATGAAGAGAAGGATTTTGAAGAGATTCAATTGTCATCAATCAAGATACACACAGCCAGACCTTCCTTTTACCATTCAAACATTAAAATAAAACCAACCACACGGATCGAATAAAAAACAGACCTGGGCCATCATCAGTGCAACATAGACACCAGCAGTGAAAGGATACAGAGGACCCAGATCACCAGAGGCCCGTGTTGCACGAACACGCTCACCGACTTTCCACATCCTTGTCTGATCTATTTTGCCCATTGGGAAAGCTGGTAACCCCTCTTTCTCCTGTATGTACAAAAAAAGAAGATTAATATCCTCATCTGATACTGAGTATTTCACTTTTCCATAATGCTGCAGAATCCCTTATAATATTAGGTTCCACGAGAAGAATGGACAATTTCTTCAAGTGATCAAAATAAATATAGGGGATAAGCACCACAAACTAAGTAGTACAAGCACTATAATCTAGTTTGCATCATGGAAGTAAAAAATTAACGTGCCTCCATTTAAGGGGATAGAGAGAGAAAGGGGAAGAGAAACAATTGCTAGGAACTTTAATGATGAAGAATCAACTTACAGAAAAGCGGCGACCTGCCAAGACAACACTCCTGATCTCACTACCTGTTGCAACATCTTCATAGCACTCATACAAGATCTCCATGCAAGGGTAATATGAAGCACTATATGCAGTCGCAAACTCCTTCTTCCCATCCGC
Source organism: Solanum medicagineum (assembly GCA_026153255.1). Lineage (NCBI taxonomy): Eukaryota > Viridiplantae > Streptophyta > Magnoliopsida > Solanales > Solanaceae > Solanum > Solanum medicagineum. Next base: position 4,063,175 of record JAPFFP010000012.1, on the reverse strand, counting down.
ATCGAATGAATTGTATAGAGCTAGCATACCCTAATAAAAACGGAGAATACTTTCAAGAACAATATGAGAAGTTATAAAAGTATCTTGCCAAACATGATAATACAACAAATCAAAAGATTGAGAATTTAATTCTGACCTTTGTTGATATGATCCTAGAAATTTTTCCGGTTATGCACTCAACAGTATTCTTGTATGCGAGCTCTTCACTCATTCCATTTTCCGTGTACCTTCTGAACAATGACTCAACAATGCCATGGACAGCACCAAGTAATATGCCTGACAAGAAGACCAGTGGACCTCAAACATACTGATTTAGTAAGCGAAAAACAGACACTGGAGACATGCTAACCTCGCTCGCCAAAAATATCGCTTCTGTATTCCTGTTCCAGGGTAGTAGCAAAAGTAAAGGGGGAACCAAGGGCAACTGACCACGCAAGAGCAACATCAGTGGCTCTTCCATCAATATCCTGCATATAGTGAGAAGCATTGCATCTCATAGAACATAAAAGCCAAGAGTTTGAAAGAATAGATGAGGGTTAATTATATGAGGCTGCAGCGGACCTGGTGAACCGCAAAACTTGCATTGATTCCAGCACCATTGATTTCTTTTCCTTGCACATATAATCTCCGGACAGATGGACCCATTCCCTTTGGACATACAGCAATCACACTGATGTTCTTGGGAAAGTCAAGGCCCAAGGACTGCAAATGGCCAAGAAGAAATCCATGCGAAAGACCAAGTATGCTATTTGGTTTCATGTGAGAAAACACTTCTTCATAGTTGTCAGCCTGCACATATATCAGGAAATTCAGAACAAAGGAGTGGTACAGCAAGTACTACCTGCATACCTGCTCTGAAGGAATACACTGTCTGACAAGCTATCAATATTACCATTTCCTTGAGGTATAATGTGTCCCCAAAAAAAGATTCTGTTTAACTTTTTGGAGAATCTGGCTTGGTTTCATTTCATCCTTGAGTTAAATGTTGAAAATTTGAAAATTTCAGGTCATACATGTTGCCAAGTTAAATACTCCACTGAATAATGTGGAACACATGATTCTGATAATTAGTTGTGTTTCCGCAAACCAAAACAAAATGAGTTCTAATAAGAATGTTCAAAATCTCACCACAGAAACCCTAGAGTTCAGTGTAAGCATACTGAGTTTGCTGTCCACAGTCCCAAATAGAACAACAAAACTACATCTAATCACCAGTGGTGGGAGCAGAAAGCACAAAGCTATAACTTATGACATAGCAAAACTAAGTTTTCGTCATTCTTTGGAAGAGTAGAAGCACGAAACAAGATACCTAGCATCCCAGGCATGACATTGAACTATCAGGTCAAGGGCAGCCTTCATTAAAATGTATTACCAAGTTGTCATGAAAAGAATAGAGGCTAACACAATGTGCTTACCTGAGCTGCATCAGAAATCAAAAGGAGCACTAGATCGCTGCCAGAGATAGTTTCATATAAGTCACCTAAGGTACCATTTTCTTCAGTAAACCCGGCTGCACGAGCCTCAGCAAAGGAGCGAGAACCCTTTCTCAAACCAATCTGCATAACCAACATTCATACTCACAAGTTGTAAGACTAAGAATTTAATCTTGTATGCAGACCAGATAAATTCCAGCTTCAACTTCTAACAAAAAGAAGTAATGAAGTATTACCTTAACGACTATATCAGATTTTGCTTCTGCAAGGGAATCCCTCAAATTCTGGGCTTGAGCTGGTCCCTACCAAAAAAGAAGGGTATTGCTAAGCTATTTGAATGTGGAAGAAAGAAGGAAAGAAACTTGAACATGAGAAAGGAAAAACACTAATCTCACATTTACAGAAAGAAGTGCATTTTTTAATCAAAATAATTCATTGTTATATATTTACCCAAGATACACTTGCAAAACAGTATTCAGATATATTTTGATAATAACAGAATAAAATCAAAAACAAAGAAACTTCACCTGAGAACCCCAGCCAATGACTCCAATCTGCTTGATTCCCTTGAATGCATCTGGCAACAACTTGAACAGATCTCTCCCTCCTTTAACAATGTACTACACCACAATCCCAACAATATACATTACCATCAAAGCCAAGAACTTTCACATATAGAAATAAACATTTTCAACATTGATACACCAAACAAGAAAGACAATACCCATTATTCTCTCCATTCGAAAATTGTATTTTATGGTTCTTCCACCGAGTTTTCTAAATATCTAATGCTTAAAGGCGTTCGTTTGAAGTTTTTGCCAAATTCTTTTTTGAGAAAAAGAAACCACAATATCTTTCTGAAAAAGTGACTTTGGACTAAAAACTCGGAAAACTTTTAAAGAACTCTGACTATCTGAAAACACATTTTCCTTATTGTGCAAATTCCTTATTATAAGAGATTTCAGAGAGAAAATCCCAATTTGTTCAAACCCTCTTACATATCAAAAAACAGTAAGAAATGATTTTCATTCAGTAATAGATGTCAGCTACTCGGTATCAAATGAACAAAAATACACTCTTTCTTATATTAATTATATAAATTCTTAAAAAAAAAGAGTAATGAGTCTAAAACACACCTAAAGTATTTCAATTTTCCGAATGTCATACCTCAACTATTAGGTATGTGAGTTTCCTACCAACTATTTATCAAAACACACCTCGATATCAATTATTCATTTTTGCTATGGTGATATTTTAGATAGGAAAAGGAAACAATTGATTGGAGGTTGAGGTGTAGGACACTCGCATGATAGTTCAAATACGAAACTAGAAAAACTATTGATACTTCTGAGTGTGTTTTTGGTCACTAACTCAACAAAAGAAATGGAGGGATTTACTGCTTAACGCAGTTTTCAAGTATCTAATCTTTCACCGAAAATTAGATGTCACCATGCTCTAACTAGGCCATTCTTTCTAAAACGGAGCTAATTCGTGAAACAGACATAGAAAAGGGAAGAAATTCACCTCGTCGTGTCCAGAAAGGGTAATTTTCTCCTTCTTAAAGACAGAGGTTTCAAAATCGAGCGACATTGGTGCCTTAACAGCAGCAGGAGCAGCAACCATACGAACATTAAGTGCTCCGCTGGACTTAGAGCCATTGTAGGAGACAGATTTAGCTCTAAGAGCCTTAAGCGACGGGGATGAAGTAGAAAGGAACCCCAAGTTGCCGGAGAGAGAAGGCTTTAGGGATTTTGATGAAGAAGAAGCGGTCGAGGAGGGGGAAGCGGAAATGGAGAAAGAAGTAGCCGCCGCCGCCGCCATTGTTGCTCCGTTGAGCTGCCGCCGATGACTGTAAAAGTGTAGTGAGAGAAATAAGAGAGAGAGGGGAAATGTGGGTCACGTGTTTTAGGGTAAAGATAGGCAACACATCCGAATAAGAAAAGTGGCGAGCTGAAACTGTGATTCTGCCCCCTCAGCTTTTAGGGGTCGTTTGATCCGCTGAATAATTCTGTAAGATTAATTTGACGTTAAATTTGTCCGCTTTGTTCACACAAAAATGTCGTTCCTCCATTTTTATTTGATCATTATATTATTTTAAGATATTTATCTTATAAAATTAAGAAATAATTTTATATTTAATTCATAATTTATGTTATTATTAATTAGAATCATTCTTTTATTATGTTTTCTAAAAATTACTCATTTTATAAAATTTTAGTAAATAAAAGCGTAAATATGAAAAAAAAATTCAAACGGTCAAAATAGTTGATTGGTTAAATTTTTTTTCATATTTAACCTTTCATCTATTAAAGTTTTATATTTTCTAGAAAACAAATTATTCCCTTGGTCTCAAATTAATTAAATATTTTAGGCTTTTTTTAATATTCAAAATAGTTAAATTGTTTAAAGTTCAAAAAGAATGTTTGAAACTGTTTCCATATTTGTCCTTTCATTTATTGCACTTTTGTATTTTCTAGTGGAAAGTGTGGTATAAATTTTATCTTTGAATGTTTTCCTTAATATGTGTGTATTATCTCACAAATTTAATTAATATGAGATAAAGAGAGTGCACTATACATTTATGATTTTATAAAAGGCAGTAATGAAAAATATGATATAACCTCACAAATTCAATTAAAATGAGACAGACAGAGTATATTCAAAAGGTAATTCGATAAAATTAATCTTAATATTTATTGTTTCTTAATTCTTATATTAAATCAATAATAAATAACTATTAATGAATCGAAAAACTACTATTTATCTTTTTTTTAATGATAAATTTACAATTGTGACTCAAACTTTGAATACATATTATTAACTTCCATATTTCCATTCTTATTATTTTAAGTGACGCTTATGTGGTATGTTCTTATTCTAATTAAATTGTTCTTTCAATAGTTAATTCTTCTAACCAAGCCAATAATTCTGTTTTATCCTTTTCCTTGCCACAACTCTTCAGCTGAACTGCACGTTATATATTTTTTTGATAGTTACATGTTATATTATCGGGTTTTTGTTTTAATCATAATTAGATTTTTCTATTTTTAAAAAAGAATAACAAAATTTTTATATTTACCGAATTTTTTTCTTTTTTAAGAGAAAAAGGTTTATGATTTTATTAGTAGAGATTTCTTCCTTCTAATTAGGAATGTTCATGATTTGAATAAAAATCGATTCAAATCAACAAATCGATTTATATTATGTCCTAATTAACATACTCTATTCATTAAAATAGACAATATTTCATTATATTTGGGTTTTGTTTCTTGCAAATATTCCTTATTAGTGATGTTCATGGTTCAATTTGGATCGGTTATTGATTAAAATCATAACCAAACCAATTTAGTCGGTTTTAAAATTTCTAAAATCAAACCAAATTAAAACAATAATCGTCGGTTTGATTATTGTCGGTTTGGATCGATTTAGTTTTTTTTTTTGGGTTGTTTTTCGGTTTAAAAGTAATACATTTGTTGAGGGCAGTACATGAATAATTCGCAAAAGGTTACTGAGAATTCAATTAAGCAATAATACGAGAGTTATTATTATAAAAAAAAAGTGATTTAGTTAGGCAATACTAAAGTTTTCTTTTTAGAAACAGCAATACTAAAGTTATTATACACGAATAAATTGATTTAGCTAATTAATACTAAAGTCATTATGCACCGAAAATCAAATCTTCATAAAAAATAAAATACAAGCTCAACAATCAAAGAACTATTCGGGAAAGGTGATACAAGAAAATTATATTTCAAAATACTAACAAGCGTATCTTCAAATATAAATAGTAAAGTTAAAGATTTAAATTAATTAAAATATAATAAAATATTTATATACTATTTTTATATATAATTATTTGGTTCGATTTAGTTATTTTTGTGAATTTTTCTTAATAGAATTAAAATCGAACTAAATAATATTACAACAACATACCCAGTGTAATCCCACAAGTGGGGTCTAGGGAGGGTAAAATGTACGTAGACCTTACCACTACCACAAAAGTAGAGAGGCTGTTTCCAGGGATCGAACTAAATAATATTAATTTTCAAAATTTAAGAACCTAATCTAACCTAATTAAATTTTAAATTTTTAATCAATGTGATCGAATTGTGATTCAATTTGATTGTTTAACCATAATCATAAATAGACCGCGCCTTATACACAAGTCCCAAGTCTTACGAAGCAAAATAAGTACGGCAGGATTTTCTCGACACGTGTCGTACCCAAAAAACCAGGTGAACCCTCTCTTTACCTTTTCCAATTCAAACAAAATTCCCCCAAACTCTCCGTTTTTCTGTCATTTATGCTAGTGTCTTTTGTTCACAATTAGTTCTTGAGAAAGTTGTAATTTTTGGAATTCTGCTGGAAAAAATTTAATTTTTGCTTCTGGGTATTCTTCTTTTGAACTGTAAGTTCCTCTGCTGCAATTCTAGTAGTAAAAAGTAAACTAAAAAAAGAGTCTTTTAATTGATAGGGAGTGATATAGTTTGATAGAGGAGGTATATGTATTGTAATAGATACAGTAATTGCTTTTTTTCCTTTGTGGGTATTGTTTGTTGATCATGGTGATGATGATTTTTAATGTTTACCAGGGCAAAATATAGTTTTTTTCCCTGTTTTCTTTTGTGGGGTTTGCTTCTTGATCATGATGCTGATGATTTTTACTTGTGAAGAATTTGTGTGTTTGTTGTATATATAGAGTTTTAATGATGACTTTTATACTTTTTTTTGTTAATAACCATGGTGTCTTGGTCAGCTTGCGTGCACCTCTTGCCCGAACCAAGGCTAAAACATAGAAGGAATTTCCTTGTGTTTTTGTTTCTGCTAGGATTTGAACCAGAGACCTTGTTGATCAACCAATTTCTTTGACCACTAGGGTGGGTTTTATACTTTTATATAGAGATGTCTTCTATATGGGAAATTACAGGGTTTTAGGCAAAGTAGCTTGCTTTTTGTTCTGTATTTTTGATGAATTACTTCAAGGGTTTGGAATGCTTTTGTTGGAAATTTGGTATGAATTGTAGTTTGGGTAATAAGGAAGCTCTTAAAACCCTTTGTTTGACTTTTGCTGACCGAGATGGCTTTGGAATCTTTGTAGCTTCAGATATTCCAACTCCATGTGTAGGCCAAAAAGCTCATCTAAATACTTGAAACAGAAATTTTTTAAAATATTATACCTATGCAAGTCTTTTAAGGGATTGTACGGCGAAGTCATTAAAAATCCACTCCAGTTAAGGAACGCCTTGGATGCACTTTGCTGCCATCATCATCATCTCATATAAAGAGTTCCTCTCTTGTCTTCTATGCAATTGTCTTAAATAATCTATTTTTCTAACAGATTTGTGAAATGATTTCGGAGAGTTTTTGATTATTGGACGCTGGGGAGAGGTATCCGGTGAGTTTATTATCAAAATGACTCCTTTTAGTTAATGGTTGACCTTTCAACCTTATTTTTGTACCTTTTTTTGGTCAGTTCAATGGCTATAAAGATGGTAGTAGTTCGGATCATTCTACTATAAGAATGCTTACCATGTCTCAATCACCACAGGAATAAAACAATGTTACAATTAGATGAGCTTGTGCTATTTATACGCTAATTCAAAGCATTAGATTTAGTTTAAGGTTTTGGTTGAAAGAATATCTACCGTACTATTATAATTCAAGTAGATGGTGAATATAATTGCTACAAAAAGAATAACTACCCAAGCAGGTTAGGGTCGTCTGTATGGCTCCTCATTGTCCATTTAAGCTCAATATTCTATATTGAGAGGATTCATCATAAGTTGATTTCTTCTATGTTGGCTCTTGACCTACCGTAACCCTCCTCCTTTATCTGGTCTTCGGCCTGCCAATGTGAACAAGTTCACACCGGGAATTAATTTTACTAATACTAAAAGTTTGTTCTATCATCTATGAGTGCAAGGTGGGGACTTTGTGATGGAGAATGATATTGATTTGTGTCTTGTTGATGCTTGGGTATTAGTTTTACATAAGCGGGGTATTGGTTTTATTAGCTCAACAGAATTTTGTAATTTATGCAGCTCATACAAGTTCTAATAGGGCATCATCTTGTTGCATTCTGCAGTTGGAAGCTATATCATTTTGCTGCACTGACTTGATTGAATCCTTGGAAAGTTGTCAAAAGTGTTATGTGATGGATATGAAAGGTGTATCATGGATCGGAGATATATACCAGAAATTTGAAGCTATGTGTTTGGAGATGGAAGATGCTATGTACCAGGTAAAATTTACTTCATGTCTCTTGCTATTTGACTTGGTTTGTTCCTTTTCTCAGGGTTCGATTAGCAACGTCATAGCTGGGCTTCCCTCAGCACGGCTATTTCCTTACCAACTGGTAGTTTGACCCTAGAGCACTAGGAACGTTTGAATAAAATTGAACTTTGATATATTGAATCAATCCTTAAAAAGGGAGAATGAACACTGACCATAAATTGCAGATGTTGCTATTTTGATGGTTCCATGGGGCTTTTTTATTCTCTGAGATACATAATAAATCACCAGTAACTTCGAGTACTGAATGAATAGGTGCTCACATTTTTTGTTACAAGAGAAAGGACATTCATTTTATTCGGGGGAAAGGCTAGAGAAAGACTATACAAAGTTGCCCCTCATTCATCGCCCTTTGAAAGATTATACAAAGTTGCTCCTCATTCATTGCGCTTACTTGCATATTTGATACTTTAACTTCTCTCAATGATTAACAAGTTACTAGAATTGGAAAAACCTATATTCTAATTTCACAGTACAGTGATACTTTGTACGTCAAGTTCTGCCTAGCTAGCATTTACTTCCTATATTTATTGATAATACGGCATAGTTAATGAGGATTCATATAGCCAAATCCAACTAGCTTGAAATAGAGTCATAGTAGTAGTTATAGTTGTAGTGTTGTTGTTGCTGTCCTGACATTCATCGTTGTTTATTGATTCTATTAATCATTTCGGATCAATTGCATCTTTGAAAATGTTCATAATTTCAATATGTAGTAGTACCTTTTATTCACCTAGTACCTCTTTGGCCAAGTAATTATTCATCACCGTAACTGGTTCCAAGGTATATCACAGGATACCGCTAGATATGTTGAGAATCAGGTGCAGACTGTTGGTGCAAGTGTTAAGAGGTTCTATTCAGATGTGATGCTAGATTTGCATCCTCAATTTAACATAGATCCTGTGAAAGTCGCAGCTACTGACTTGTCTGTTAATCCTTATGCTCACACTGAAATCTGCAAGAAGCTGAAAGCAAGCCTTAAAGGAGGACACCCTAGGGGAATTAATAAGGAATTAATCGATGATACTCAAGTGATCAAGGGTAAGGTTAGTGGTTATTTTATCATCTTTTAGTCAAGTCAGAGCTTCTAATAGTGTATTTTATAATGTGACAGGTAAAAGCAAAAGTGGAGGAGTTTATAGACGTCAAAGTGTTGGGATCAAAGATATTGTTAGAGATAATCATCCTCCATCTAAGAAATCAGACGTTCTCTGTCTCGTATCTGGGAATGCAATTAAATTATCCTCAGATTCTAGGTTAGGGGCGGTTTTGAAGTGGCATCTGACCACATGACAAGGATTTGGCCCTTGGCATCTGTTAAAGAACCTGACTCTGCAGAAGCAGAAAAGGTGGTTGCTGACCATGTTATAAATACAAATGTGCCTGCAGCAGGTATCTCAACTACTACTGCAGCTTCTGATACGAGCTTATCAATTGATTCTGTTGGGAAGAACCAAGCAGATCTCAGGAACACTTCCTTGCGATTAGACTCTCATGGTACAAAAGTCTAGCACTAGCAGTATCCCCTTTTTTTAAAATTTTAATTTTGTTTTTCTCACTTACATGGCTCCTTTGCATAGTGTTTTCTTCTCTTACTGATTGTTATTATGCTTTACTTGTGGTATGCCGGAAACAGCCTCTCTACCTTCACTAGGTAGGGAGTATGGCTGCATACACACCACCCTCCCCAAACTTCACTTGTAGAATTACACTGGGTGTTATTTTTCTCACTCCTTTTCTTTTATGTTAATGCCTGTTCCGGCAGCAGATTGGGGTACACACAAGGAGTTAACTGGTGAGACTGGATTAATGATTAGCAGTAATACTCGTGATGATAATATTGCTAATGAGGAGATCAATGAGTCCTGCAAAGGTACTTCCAATCGTCACCAGTTAAAAAAAGATCTTTTCCTTTCTCCTATTTGCTTCCAATTGATAGACTTCCGTACATTGATAATTAGAATCTTTTTCAACATACACAGTGTAATCCCACAAGTGGGGTTTGGGGAGGATAGAATATATGTAGATCCTGTTCGTACCTCGTAAAAATAGAGTGTTCTTTTCAATAGCCTCGGCTTAAAATAAAACATTTCCATGCAGTTTGAAAACGAGAATACAGAAATGAGAGCAGTAACAACAGTGTGCACTGCACAACATATTGGAGAAAGAGCAATAATGACAACAGCATAATGTGATAATTGAAGCACAAAGAATAAGTGATATAAAATAAACTGAAGAACAAGAAAATACGCAAATGATGGTAATACCACTAGTAAGAAAGAAGGTCTAGTTACGACTAATCTACCAGCTATGCAATATGGGTAACCTCAATAGGATATCCCACTGATAAGACCTTTGCATTGACAATATCTGCGTCATCCTACCCCAAGGCGAAAGGCCCTTATATTTTCTCTTTTCTTTCTACCTAGTATCAATTTCCAGACCAGTGAAATCGAAGCAATACTTGTGCACCTGACCTCCTGAATTTCAGATATTTCCGTTCTGATTCCCTGAAATTGCATCTTTTCTTTCTTTGTGTTTGCCATCTTCTTTTACAGAAAGATCAGACAAACTTTGTTCTGCTACACCCGAGAAGTATGACTTGATAGAGTCTGATCTGGAAATCGTTGAGCACTATGATGAATCAAAGTTGGACGAAACATGTGTCCTGGTTGAAGCAGACAAACTTCATGTTCCACAAGGCTCAGTCAAACGGAAGTCTTATAAGGTCCTCCCTCCCTCTCCTAATCGCTTTTCCTCTCGTGTTGTATTTGGTTTTTCTTGCTTTATATCCATGTATGTTTACTTGGGGGATGGGATTGTTTCAGTGAGAATGTGCTCGTTTATATGTTGTTGACAGTGCAATTGTTTTCTCAGAAGAAGCTCAGGCAAGTATTTTCTAAGAAAAAGAAGTCGGTGAGTAAAGAGTATGAGAAGCTTGGAACATTACATGGAGATCAACAGCCTAACCTAGAAGCTCATGAAAAGGAGATGCAGGTTCTCGCCAAAACCTCGAATGTGAATAATTTGTCATCAGCTAATGATCATTCTGAATCTGAGTGGGAGTTCCTCTAGATATGACGACGATGCATTACAACAACATACCCACTATAATTCCACACGTGGAGTCTGGGCTAAAGATGCATTGCTACTATAGAATTGTATTGTTGCTTTTGCCAATGAATAGATGGCTTTGTACAGAAAACTAAGATTGAATGAGGAAGTACCTGGTGTTATGATAAGCCAATTATTTCTCTTTAATATAACCAGTTAATAACACAGTTGGCAAGTTGATGCACCTTTTTATATTTAGGGTGGATAGCAAACATGTTCCCTCTTCTTTGAATTTTCTTTCAAGTATACTATGCTTTGGGTGAATCTCCATTATCATGTTTCTCTATTTAAATTCATCTTAGATTAATATTATAAAAAATAATAATAAAATGTATGAAGTATTAGAAGTTCTCTAGAAAATGATCATATCAGTCGGTACGGATGCTTTATTTATCATCAGATAGTGATAAATATTATATAATAGTATCGAAAAATTTTTTAGTCTTAAATCGGAATATTCAGGAAGAACAAGTTATTTTAGCTCAATATCGTCAAGAATTTTTGACTATTGCATAAGAACAGGTTCATTTTTGAAATTTTTTTTTTCAATATTTTTCTATTAGAGCTTCCTTCATTCTTTTATCAATATAATGATGCGAATCAAGTTTTAATGAATTCTAATAGACAAGTTCTCTAAAAAATGATTAGGAAAAAAATTTTCACCTGCTTTAAATTATTGCTCTCTAAATAATTAACTCTTAAAGTAGTTTATAAAGTTTTAATATGCATCACATAGTTTAAGTTGAGGTCTAATACAACCTCAAATTTCAAACTTTAACCTTGAATTTTTATATTTTGAACTTTTTTTTAAAGAGAAAAGTATTAAAAATACTTTGAACCTTATCACGAATTATTAGTTTCGTCCTTAAATTATTGATAGATTTAAAAACTCCTTAACTTGGTGGACCAAGCTTAAATACACCCTCTAACTTGGCACAAATTATTAGTTTTGTCTCTAAACTATTAATAGGCTTAAAAACACCCCTCAACTTGCCGAGCTGCGCTTAGATACACCCCTCCCGCATGCCACATGGCATAACAAGTGAGTATAATCTATTTAAAGTGCGTGAAAGATTAAAAAAGGACCACATCAGCCTTATTTTTTTAAAAAAAAATCATGCAACTTTTAATTACCAAGCTACTAAAATATCCTCCTTCTTCTTCTCATTTAACATTTTCTTCATTAATGGCGACCTCAAAGCAAATTTGTTTTTTTTCACCCTCTCATTTTTAATTGCTTAATTCTCTTTCTTTTCCTATTTTGTTTATGATTATTTTTTGTCAATATGGACTTTCGGCAACGTTAAAAATTTCATGGTTCGAATATGACAATCTTGTAAGAAGATTTTGGGATTTTAAAAATATGGCAGCAAATGAAACTCTACAAAATTTCAAATCAAAATTTAATAAGTTACAGAAACATGAAGCTGGGAGAAGGAGGAGTGTTTTTAAGCCTATCAATAGTTTAGGAACGAAACTAATAATTCGTGTCAAATTCGAGGGTGTATTTAAGCTTACTTCGCCAAGTTAAGGGGTATTTTTAAGCCTATCAATAGTTTAGGGATAAAATTAATAATTCATGCCAAGTTCAAAGGTATATTAAGCTTAGTTCGCCAAGTTAAGGGGTGTTTTAAGCCTATTAATAGTTTAGGAACGAAACTAATAATTCATGACAAGTTCAACGATATTTTTAATACATCTCTCATTTTAAAATACAATACAATTTTATTTTGTATTTTTTTTATCGGATGTCCCTGAAGGGACAAATTTTATTTAATCAAAATATTTGGGTTAAACTTGACAACTCATTATCACATATTGTATCCATAATTACCGGACATAAAGACACGTTAGCATACAGTATACCTGACTCATCCAGTTTGGCTATAAGCTCATCATTTGCCGCGTGTCAAAAAATACAAGCACCATATTCTCTTTTTTTTCTCTCTCTATATATAGACAGGTATTGAAACAATCATAGTTTCAAGAACATAAAAAGGACTAAAACACTAGTGAAATTAGAGTTATATTTTTATTTTGTAACAACAAAAATGGCTTCAGAGAAAGCAAGAAGAGAAAATGTTCCTATAAGAAGTGGAGAATTTGAATATGAGCCCGTTGTTATAGTTGGAGGCCTTGAGTTCTCTAGTGGAATACAGCAACAAAAAATAGATAGTGACAAACATGTTGATCAAGGTTCGTAAAAATAAATAAAATTCAAGATTTCAAATTGTATGGATTCTGAATTTCAGAATGATGATATAGTATCAGTAATTGAATTTAAATTTGATATATGTCTACATATACTTGACTTGATGTTTTTCTTAAACAAAACTCCTATTATAGTGAAAGTAAGCAATACACACACGAGAGTAATTATAATGTTAAATTCTGAAGGTGCAGATACAAAGGAAATGAAAACGAAAGAAGGTGAAGAAGGAAGAGTTCACGGAGGGATTCATCCTCAAGAAGCTGGTACTAAGAAAAGAGCGGAGATAAAAGCAGCAGCAGCACCAGGCACTGTGCCTGCGGCGGCTGCTGCTGAAGATCATTACGAAAAGGCAAAGGATTTTGGGACCTCTGCTTTACATGATGCAAAAGAATCGGCTAGTCACGGACTCGGTGCTGCAAGTTATTACGCAACAGCACAAGGTGCACAAGCCAAAGACACTATTAGTCATGGTGTTACAAGTGGATCTCACTATGTTGCTGATACCGCTGTTGCTGCCAAGGACACTGCCGTTGAGAAAGGTCGGTAGAATTTATTTCTTCATTTGCATTATAATGACTGATATATAGCGAAAAAATTTGTAGAGAGATACTCCCTTTCGAGTGCAGGTGCACAAGCGAAAGAGGCTGTCGTTCATGGCGTTCAGATTGGATCCGAGTATGTTGCGGACAAGGCCAGAGCTGCAAAGGACACTGCTCTCGAAAAAGGTCAGCAAGCGTATGGTGCAACTAAAGATACCCTTTCGAGTGCAGGACAAGCAGCAATTCAATCAGCACAACAGGCTAAGGATTACACCCTGCAAAAAGCAGGGGAGACGAAAGATTATGCTGCCGAAAAGAGCAAGAATGCAGCAGGGTACATTGGGCAGAAAGGCGTCGAGGCTAAAGACGCCACTGTTGAAACAGGGAAAAGCACGGCAGGGTATGCAGGGGAAGCTGCTAAAACCGCTGCCGAAAAGAGCAAGAATGCAGCAGTGTATGTCAAGGACGCCACTATTGAAACAGGGAAAAGCGCGGTAGGATATGCAGGGGAAGCAGCTAAAACCGCGAAGGATATGGCGGAAGTGGGAGCTTTGGGTGCTGCCGAGTATACAGCAAAAGCAGCAGCCGCGACTACAAAAGCCACAGCTGGTGCTGTTTTTACTGCCGCAGGGTATGCGGGGGAGAAGGCAGTCGAGGCAAAGGACGCGGTTACTAGTGCTGGAATGAGCGCGGCGGGGTATGCAGGAGACAAATTGGCTGCTGCTAAAGATTATATAGTCTCATCGGAAGAAGGTGCAGCTGATTATGCAGGTAAAAAGAAGGCAGAAGCTGTTAGACAACTACAAGGTAAACATTAGGTTGTTTTCGCGGCTCAAACTACCATATGTATAGGCATTCATATAACGAGATATATATTTAAACTACATTGAAATTGTAGACGTAGCCTTGACGTATTAGACGTGTGAAATGACGTGCAGAGCGAAGGCAGAGTTTCTAGAGGAGAAAAGGAAGAAGCAGAGGCGGAGAGCAAGTCGCGCGGCGTTGCGCGTTTTTGCCCTTTTTGAAGGTTTGGTTAGAGAATTATGAGCGGTTACATAATAATAATAATAATATTGTGAAAAGCTCAAGTACACTAATGTGTGTATGTTGAAAATAGTGTACTGTACTACTTTTGGTAGTGAAACACTTTGTTGTTGCTAAATGGAAGTATACGCAGAAATTGAAGTACTTGGTGGAAATGAATTTTAATTAATAGTTGTAGTTTAATTATACTTAAATTTAGATTTTAATGGAAGTTATTAGTGATAATTATGTTTGAATTAACATTCTCCTTAAATGTTGTTAAGGCTTATAGTGATGTCGAATTTAATTGTAATTAATAGGGGTGGGTATGAAATATCGAAAAATTAAATTGAACAAAATTAATTCAGTTTTTAAGTGTCAGTATAGGTGTTTTTTTTCTCCGAAAGTTCGATATTTCGATTTGAGGCAGGAGTTCCAAAATTTCACTTCACCAAAGAATTGAATTTTTACTAATTCTTTTTACGAATGACCTGAAAGTATAATTATATACCTACATAAATTAATTAGTAATTAAATTTTTACAAAATAAGTTAAAGTAGGGATAAATTCATAATTTATATAGTTAAATTTGAATATTCTTTTTCAAAAGAAATTCAAACATACATAGGTAGAGGATGTTTTTATGTTTTTTTTTTTTCAAGAAATAATAAAGGTTTAAATTCT
>JAPFFP010000012.1:4019198-4037178 GCA_026153255.1 Solanum medicagineum | reverse complement strand
CATCTCATTAACGTTAAAATACTCCAAGAACTTAGACCGTAGTTTCAAAGAGGAAAAAGTTAGGACTTTCAAGAATCCTCCTCAATTCTTTCAAGAAGTTAATTTCCAAGGTATGTAAGGCCCTCCAAAAGTTATCCTACATATGTTGTAATATCTTTGACTATAAATCTTTACCCACAATTCATGCTTTTGAGTTGAGTTCAGTTTTCTTCCATTACTGGTTAATTCCTTCAAAATAGTTATTCATGCATTTTTCTTGATATAAATCATGACCCTCACTAATTTTAGTACTAAGTTAAGCTATTGAGACAAGATTCATAGCTATTGTTGTATTTATGAGAGCCATATGTATATTTCATGAAAAACTATTACGTTCACAATTTTGAGTTTAGTTTAAAGAGTACTAAAAACTTCTATATTTACAAGATAGTTGAAGTAATAAAGTTAGTTTTGAGACTCATTGTATTGATGCAAGTTCAATCAAAGAGAAGATTTAAGTTGAGGAAAGTTTAAGAAAAGCTAAAGTTTGGCTAAGTCCCAAACAGGAGAAAATAATACTTTGAACAAGAATGCTCTTTTAAGTTTGAACATTATAAAAGTTATTTTGGGAGTAGTATTGAGCACCGATATGAGTGAGAGTAATAACAACTCGAACTCATGAACTAAGTAGCGAGCGTAGGATAGGATTGTACCAAAAGTACAACTCCTCATTGCCACTGAGATGACCCAATTTTGGGATAGATCCACTCCCCTAGTTTTCGTTCCTTACCCTAGCAAAGTATGAGACGGCTCTGGCAGCGTGGGCAAGACGTTGTGTCATCACGAAGCTCATAGTGATGGTTGGCGGTTAGAGAAACTCCCCAAGTTAAAGCAAGCTAGTTTCTACATATAGACTTTCAGCATATGTTCTATTTTCAGCACGTATTGCATTTATTACTTATGTTATCTTATTTTGAGACATGTTTTAGTTATTTTGAGCATAGTGTCTTATCCTGAGTTTTCGTTTTGGCCATTTAACATATTTCACGTACTGACGCATTTGGACTTGCATCATTTTATGATGCAGACGCGGGTGACAGAGTCCCTCAGCAGACGCTCCATTGAGGACCAGCATTTCCATCTAGCTATTAATGAGGCCTCTTACCAGCCAGAGGCTTTGGAGTCATTGTCTATGCTTTCTTTCTTAGATTTATTCTTAGCAGTTGGTCAGACTATTCTAGTTAGAGGTTCCATGGACCGTATATTAAGAGTTTCAGATCTTCTTTTCAATTGTTGTTGAGACATTTTTACGATGCAGTTTATTCAGATATTTCAGTATTCTTAATTACCATATTTAAGCCTTCTCTTTATTATTTAAGTCTTCCGCTGAGTAAAGTAATCAGGTCAAGTGATTCGCTTGGGACCAGAAATGGTTTTGAGTGCCGACCACGCCTAGGATGTGAACTCGGGGCGTAACATATTTTTACAAGTAATACTCAATTATTTTTTTGTGGGAAGTACCTCTAACCTATTATTACTTTTTTAAAAAAATAAATAAATGAGGTCCCTCAAATTTGGAGGCGTAAGATTATTGTCTTATTTTTTGGCCTGTAAAGTACCATGCCAGTCGAGATTCTAATTTTGACCTCCTGACTTGACTCAAGAACGCTCATTGTTTAGAAAAATATTTCTTAAAAATACCAAAATACACCCTAAAAAGAGAAAAAAAAAATTTAAATTACTAATCATGATAATTAACACGAAAAATACCAAACTTCTTATTGATTTAATAGAAATTTATTTCATATGTTAAATTACTAATCATGATAGTTAACACAAAAAATACCAAACTTCTTATTGATTTAATAAGAAGTTTATTTCATATGTATAAAATTATTTATTCAAAGCTCAATAATTCAAAAAAACAAAACAAACAAACTCATTAACTTCAAATCCCGATCTCTTTATCAATTACAAACCATTGGATTAATCACTAGAAAACTAATAAATCCCGTGTTAAATATCATGACTAGTAACCCCTTATTATTATTTTTTTTAAGAAATGACAAAACTAATTTTTAATTGGGAATATGGGAAGAAAGTACAAATATAGAAATGGAGTAGAAACATATTGGTCTACATGTGAAGTTTTTTTGGAGACAGAGTGAAAGAATGCATAAAACATTCACATGGCTTGACATGATGTATATTTTCTTCCACATTCCACAGCTCATCTTCCACATTAATATATATTCCATTACTTTGTTATTATATTTTTATATCATATTTGTTTTAAATAAATTAATGTTCCTAAACATATCGAATATATAAAGTAGATATTCACGTTAAGTGATAAATTAATTATTCCTTCTTGCATGAAAATTATCTACTTGAAATTCAATTTATGTTACTCATCTTTGCGTACATTTTACCTTCCGCAGATCCCATTTATAGAATTTCATTGAATATGTTATTGTTGTTATCATCTTATAGTGTCTAACTAAAGAAAAACTCTCTATATAAGAACACTACAGCGGTTGAATTCAAATTAAACTACTTTTTTCTTAAAATTAAATAAAATCACTTTTATTGTTGCGAGTTAGATAAACTTCTATCTGTATTTTTATAAGAAAAAAATACTTCGAAAAGTATTTAAAACGCCCCTAAATTTGATACAGATTATTAGTTTAAATTTTCAAACTATTGACAGTGTTGAAAACACCCTCTAGCTACTTGACTAACGGAACTTAAATACACCTCTGATTTTACAACATGCGTGAAATACACCCTTAAACTCTTGACAAGTTAAGGAGTGCCTTTAACACTTGTGGTACATCGAAAGTGTATTTTAGTTTAGTTAGTCAAGTAGAGGGGTGCTTTTAAGACTGTCAATAGTTCGGAGATGAAACTAATAACTTGTGTCAAGTTCAAGAGTGTTTTCAATACTTCCCTCAAGAATATTAGTTATGAGTTTGATAAATTGAACAATTCTGATCTAAATGTTTATGTATATCTATGAAATCTACTTAATATTTAAGAATGTTAAATTTCAAACTCAACCATTAGCACCCACAAATAAACTCAAATTTGAATTTTATGAATTTGAATTTGATTCAATTATAATTATGTTATTAATTTATCAAGTTTAAAATCTATTTGTTACATTATTTAGTAATGTTTTAATACATATAAATTCAAAATGATGATAGCATGTGATGACATCTAATTTCATTGATCAAGCGGTGCACAATAGCACGTGCATGACAGTTATGCTTGAAAAAAGGAGCATTTAGAGGAATGTTCTTTCTCAATTCCTTCTTAATCACAATTATGCATGTAAAATAGGGTGAGAGGATTCCCCCCCCCCCCTCCCCCAGCCCTCTTTATATATATATTATTTAAAATAATTTATACTTAAAGTTGATGCATATATAACTAAAATAGATGTCAGACTTTTAACTTAACTATTGAATAGTCAAACGAAAATACGTAAAAATTATTTCTCAGATTTAAATTGAAAGTATTTAACTGAAATATGTTATTCGTAATTCAAATGTTTTGCTGCATACTATAACTTGATTCAAGTGCCTAAATGAGATATTCTTCGTGGTTCGCACTGAAACAATGATTTATCTCTAGATGTTCAGTCAACTGCTGCACCTCAGCGCATTTTGAGAAGAACCAACCAGCTCTGGGTTCACCCCTAACCACAATTCATCCGCTGATTCTTCAACATCAGTCGATTCGAACCTCTACTTAGTTTCATCCAAATTTCATCCTGATCATGGATAAAACACTCAGGTTCGGATCCATCAACAGTGACAATTGCCCTATGTACTAAACCATTACAAATTTCAAATGTATGACAAAACTAGATACAATGATTCATTTCAATTAAAAAAATAATGAAAAAAAAAAGAAGTCAATAGGCTTTATAGATGAGTGATGAGCACAAGGGCACATGTGGTGTAAGTCCTCTATATTATTAAACTATGTGCTACTTTATAGTAATAATAATAATAATACAGTTAAGACTCCAAACTTCTTACCAGCTGTTTGGTAGCTGTCCTAACAATAATCTTCCCATGTGATATGATGTCTTTCTTAATACCCCCACATAATAACACCCCCATTCTTTAATTTCTCAATTTATATATCATTGTAGACATCATTTTAATTTCTTTGCTTCATAATGAGACAAATATTCAAACTTGTAGAGATTGATAGCTCATGAGACAATGTCTACAAGATAAACAATTGAACATCCCTTTGTGTTCAATTCCTTTGTATGTTATTGTCTTCTTAAACATTATCTTTTCCTTCACTTCCTAAAAGGTTTTTTTGGTCGGATCACAGATAGCCCTTCCTTGAGAAAAGCAAGCAAAATTCGACGTATTTAGTTTGATTTTGATTAACAACTTGAAGGTATGATGGATGAATATATATTTTTTCTTTTAATGTGAAAAAAAAACTTTCAATTCAACAAAACAGGAAATTTCATATTCCTATACTTTTTTCCTTTCATATTTCGAAAATAATTTCTCTATTTTTATGTGATAGTGGTAAGGTCTGCGTACATTTTGCCCTCCTTAGACTCTACTTGTGAGATTTCACTGGGTATATTATTGTTGTACAGTTATGAAAGCAATTTTGTTAGTTTTCTTGAAATTCCAACAACTTTGACTTGAAAAGTAAGAAATATACGAGAAAATCGATTTTGTAAGCCACTTATCTTTTAATTAATTTTATGGTCTTTTTATTTTTATTTTTGTAAATAATATATTCAAAACATCATTTTCTTCTATTGATTTTAGAGGCGATCAAGAGACGTTAATTTCTCGAGAAAATGGCACACTTACCACCAAGAGCGCCTAACATGACACCAAATTGGCCTGACTTTTCGCTTCATCAAAAAATGGAAAACTTAGCTCCGTCCACTCACAATTTATGGGCAGACGAATTCCTCGACATGTCGTCGAGGCGTGGGTCCCATCGAAGATCCATGAGCGACTCCATTGCTTTTCTGGAGTCGCCCATGGTTGAAGAATGCCGGAGACTATCCAGTACTATTCCGGGATCCGATGGGACCACTAACGAGGAATTCGAGAGATTTGATGACGAACAACAGATCATGTCCATGTTCAACGATGACGTCCACGACATGTCGTGTTCGAACCCATCGTCGCCGTCCGATTACATCAACATCAATGAAGATAAAAAGATGAAGGGCCCTGATGAGATGATGCAGCAACTTAAGAGTGATCAAAATGAGGAAGTTGAAAGCTCATGCAAGACTAATGAGGAATTAGCTACAGCGAATCAAAATGCAAGCACTACTAATAATGAATATTCTTCTGAAAGGGTCGTTGATCCCAAGAGAATTAAAAGGTAATTATATGTTTTATTCATATATTTCATACTGACGACACATTTTCAGTCACGTGATTATTATAATGTGGATTATCTATATATACAGTAAATAAAACAAATTACACATAAATAATAATGGCAAGTTGTTAAATAATTACCAATTATTCAATTTGACCCATGATATTTGACTCTCAAAAAAGAAATTATGACAATTAAAAAGGAACAGAGTGAGTATATGTGTTTGTGTATCTACATTTGTCTAGAATTAGTTATTACACTCTCTGTTTAGATTTAATTGTCAAATATTGACTTGACACACCTATTAGTGGGTTTACTATTTTATTACTATTAATGAGTAGGGTCCTAAACATATTTAGAGTCCGTTTGGATTAGCTTGAAAAAAATAGCTTTTAAAAAGTTCTTATAAAGCACTTTTTAAAGTGCTGAAACTTATTTTAAAAATAAGTAATTACGTGTTTCGATAAAAATATTTAAGCTGAAAAAAGTTGTTAATGTGTTTGGTACCAAAGTGATGTTAAACACTGTTTTAATCAAATTGTCTAAATACTCTTAAACTGTTACACATTATAACATGTTAATTATTACTCTAAGTTTTTGTTTCTAAATTAGAATTAATTTATTTTAATTCATCTTTAATATAAATTGATTATATAAGCTAATTTATAGGTCCAAGTTATTTTTAATATTTAAAATATATAATTTTGATAAAATACGTGAAATATTTGAGTAGTTTTTAATTATATTTGTAATAAGTAATGACTATATTTCTTCTTTATCATAAATAATTTATAAAAAGAATAAAATAAGGAGAATAATTTAGAAGGACAAAAAAAAAAGAAAAAGCGAAGAAAAAATGGAAGAAAAGAAAAAACAAGAAGGAAAAAAATGAAAGAAAGAAAGAGCAAGAAAAAATAAATAGGAGCAAAATAATGTAGAAATTATAAGCAAATATAAGGGATAAAAAGGTAAAATTGTTGGTCAAATATAAATGACTTTTAGGCTAAAAAGGGGAGGGGGGTAAGTTCTAATTTTGACTTATTTTAAGTTATTTTTAACTTATTTTAAACTATTTTAGGATTTGCTAAACACTTCCAAAATCTAAAAAGAGCTTAAGACCAACTTTAAGCTACCCAAACACCCTCTTAGTCACTATATTTTTCAAATATATTAATTCAATATTAATAAATTGAGGGTATAACATGAAAAAAAATTCAATCTTCCTTGATTTGTCAAAAATAACAAGTAAAAGTAGAAATCAAATTAAAAAAATATTTGACAACTAAATCCGAACTAAGGAGGTATTTATTATTTCTAAATACTCCATAATTTATATGATGTGATTTAACTTATTACGAAATTAATTATAACAGGATATTGGCAAACAGACAATCGGCGCAAAGGTCCAGGGTGAGGAAAATGCAGTACGTATCGGAGCTCGAACGCAGTGTTAGCACTCTTCAAGTATGTGAAAAAAATTAAATAATTCATACAATTTTCACCTTATAATAAATAATTCAAAGTTATTTCTTTGGAGATGTCATTATTAATAAAATAAATTAAAAAAATTTACTTACATATCTTATTTTTTGATTAAATTTTTTTGAAGGCTGAAGTTTCTGTACTGTCACCAAGAGTTGCATTCTTGGACCATCAACGTTTGTTGCTAAATGTTGACAATAGTGCCCTCAGACAAAAAATTGCGGCTCTTGCCCAAGATAAATTGTTTAAAGATGGTAAGTTTATTGGTCGTAATTTATTTTGCTACTTATATTGTATTTATGAGTTTTTAATTGCTTTTCATTATAGTCATTTTTATATCTAGTATTTTCTGCTTTTGAGATTGATATATTTGAGTTAAGGGTCTTCCGAAAACAGTCTATCAATTTCTATGAATAGTGATAAGATCTGCATACATTTACCTTCTCCACACTTGACTTACGAGATTTTACTGAATATGTTATTGTACATTTTACATTTGCTTATAAATTGATCTTCACTATTATTTTGAAATGAATATGCATGTATATATAGCTCATCAAGAAGCATTGAAATTGGAAATAGAGAGGTTGAGGCAAATTTATTACCAACAGAACATGAAGAAGCAGATGGATAACAACACTACACCACTTGCTGATTCTACTAATGCTCCTCCTGACATCAAAGTACAACTTAGTGTCAACTAGGTATCATCCATTTCATTTTAATTTGTTTGTTCTATATCGACTTGACACAAAATTTTAAAAATATAAAAAAAAATTGAATTATGTACTTTTTAAGTTAAAGATATGTAAAATCTAAGTTGTGGATTCTTTACTTTCAACGTCGCACTTGTATCGAATTCTCTGAACATACACTACTTTTAACGAATCTGATATGCACCCTCTGACACTTTTAAAGAGTCCAAGCAATATAATATCAAAATTCTTTTATGTGCAGGAAAAATAGACTATCTGATGGCACTTAGCAAATTCATGTGGAAAAATCTTCTTTGTTGAGAGATCTGACAGGATAAGATTACTGAATTGATCTCACATTTTCTGGGACAATTAAAATATTATTTTACTATATAGTCAATGTTTTTCTTTTAATGTTTAATTTATTTTAATTGCCTTCAACCTCATACAAGAAATATTGTATTATTGGAAGGGCAATAGTGGAAATTTGTGTTGGGATGTGTGAAAGAAGGCAAGTAATTGATTTTCACTCAAGGAAAGAATTGCAAAAATAGTGAAGTAAACACTTTGCCAAGTAGAGGAAATTTTCTCCTGCCTGCTCGACTTTGATTTTGGCAAATTTAATAAATTTTTTAGTAAAATTTATTTAATTAATTTCAAAATTATCCATTTTTGATATTAATTTTAGTGAATTATAAATTAATTAATTCATAAATTATTTATTAATTAAGTTAATTTTCATAAAATTAATGGACTTTCAAATTTTTCACGTGTAAAGTTTTTTAGAACAAACATCTACTTTCCCAATAGATGGCATGTCTGCTCAGAACAAATGAGTCTGTTTTGAACAGGTGAATTCGTGCCCAACATTGGCTATAAATAAAGACACTTTCTGCACTTTCTAAGCATTGAATGTTTTTTTCTTCTGCATACATTTTTTACAAAATAAAATTATAGTTTGTGTGTGAATTCATTGCTTGTTCTTTGAGTTTGCTGACATTACAAGATATTGAGGTATCGCTAATTTTGTAGTAGATCATCTATTTTATTCTACGAGGAAATAATTCACAATCTCGGATACAGTGAAGTAATTAAATTTCTTAAAGACACACGAAGAATTTTGTAGACTCAAATAGCTAAGTCTATAATTTCGCTTTTATTTATTTACTGTTTCTGATACTATTTAAATACATAGGCGTAACACATATCAAGTGATCAATTGCAATAAATAGTTTGCTCCCCGTAAATACGAGCAATAAAATACATTAAAGAAAATTGACAGAATGAGTTGATTTTCCTACCAAACAAATGAAAAACAGCAATAGATTTAATTTCTTTTCCATATAAATAAAAGTAAATGTCATTAAACATATGTTTCATGCAAAATAGTGCGTAATTTAGTAAAATAAATGAAAAATAGCTATAGAATTAAGATGGGTTTAATTTCTTGTCCATATAAAAAAGTAATGTCATAAAACTAATATTTTATTTTACAAAAGATCTTTAGGGCTCTTTTAATGGGAGGATTTAAAAAAAATAATATATGTATTAAGTTTAAGATTGTTTATTTCTAATTCGAAAAAGGGTCTAATTTATCCTTAAATTATATGAAATGGGTCAAATATATCTTTCGCTAACCTTTTGAGCCAAATATACCTTTAACGTTAATAAATAGCTCAAATTTACCCTTCAATTTAACGAAGACATAATTAATTTTTTTCATTAGTGACATGACGCTTTTCTATTGAATAATTAAAGATTTAACAAATTTAATTAAAAATACATAATTATTTTTTCTATCAAAATATAATTCATTCTAATAGTAGTTTTAGTACTGTATACAACTTTCCTAGAGTGGCTTAAACTTACAAAAAATTTAGAAATTCAACGATCGTCTGATTTGAAACAAGCTATCATGATTATTCTGAAATAAATTATTTCAAGATAAACTAATTTATCATATATATAAAATAATTTATTTTATTATTATAATAAAATAAATAATTCAAAAATCATCCAAATATAAAATAAAATAATTATACATTTTATACTAAAATTATTACTATGTTTTATAAGTCGTTGGGTTATAACTTAAATAGAAGTCTTAAAGTGGCTATTCATGCAATTGGTACCACCCGACCCCGTAAACCCCCGGTCTCCCCGCTTTCTGCATCTTCTTCTCAAATCCTTCGTCTCTTCTCTTCTTCTTCATTTTTATCTATCTATACGTACACATTCTATTTATATATAATAGGCCAGTAATGGGGGCGTACAGATCGGACGACGATTACGATTATTTGTTCAAGGTAGTGTTGATCGGCGATTCCGGCGTCGGAAAATCAAATCTTCTATCCAGATTTACTCGTAACGAGTTCAGTTTAGAGTCAAAGTCAACGATCGGCGTTGAATTCGCTACTCGGAGCATTCACGTCGACGAGAAGGTCGTTAAGGCTCAGATTTGGGATACTGCCGGTCAGGAACGGTATCTCCATTTTCTCATATTTTACCTAAATTCCAACTTTTTTTCTTCTTCTAGTTATTGAATTTGCTGTAGAGTGACGGCAAATATTTGAGATCTGAAATGTGGATATAAATTGATTTGCGAGAATTGAATTTTTCGTAACTTGTTAGGGTTATTGTTTTGTGGTAAATGGAGATCTGATACTTCTCTTAGGTTTACTTAGTGTACAAATTGTGCCTGTTTTGTTTAGAAGGGAGAAGCACTGAATGATATGTGGCGTTTTGTTTCAGTTTTATCATTTCAACAAAACGCCATTGGAGAAAACTTAGCTTTAGCAGAATTGAGAAACTTCTGTAATTGCGTTTGGTCTAGAAAAGGAGTTAATCTCTCTTGGGTCTCCTTCTCAAATCTCCTTTTTACTGTATTCCATGGTGTCCCCCAATGATACTGGTTGAAGAGGGAGTTCAGTAATTGTATGTTCCAGGATTTACCTAATCTTGAAATGAGGGACTTCAAAAAGCTAAAAAGAACAACGAATATGCTGAAAAATTAATTGCTTATCAAAAACAACAACCACATCCTTGAGCTGGTTGTGTCTAAAGTGTCATATTTTGGCACCTGCTTTGGGGTCCAAGCGTTGCCAGTGTCTACCCATTTGAGCTCCGAGCTAAGATAATTTTTGACTTAGCTAAACTCTGACCATCATTTCAACTTGAACATTCATGGCTGCTTTAAGAAATGATTGTATAGTTTGATGGCTTTTATGTTGATTTCCTCGAGCAAAAGATCCAGGGGATCAACTAGGATGATCACGGCTACAATAGTGAACTTTTGAGTTTAAAATTATTGCTACCCTACTCATTTTCAAAAAAATAAATAAAAACACTACTGCCACCCTACTCGTATGGGATCTAGTCTTTATAATTAAGTTACTGTTCACATTTTTATCATGGATCTATGTTCTTTCATTAGGCTAATATTGATTTTTGAAATGAGTTCACCTTTATTTTGTTTTGTTCATTTTGAAGTCTGAAATGGATGTGACCATGTTCTTGTTATGGAAAAGTTTGGTGTACGAACTACTAATTTAACTCTTCTCATTCCTTATCTTCTCCATCTATTGTTGTATTAGGTTTCCAGCCTCGATTGTCCCATATTTCTATAAACTTTAACTGTCTAAGGTCCTATAAATATTTTGCATTCATCCTCTTTTTCCTGTTACAATTTCATATCACTATGTATCTTACTTTCCACTATGGACATGTTTTGATTTGATGCTTTGTATCATAATCATAATTTTCTCTATTTGTGCTCTTTGCTTAAGATATCGCGCAATCACAAGTGCTTACTATCGAGGAGCTGTTGGAGCATTGCTTGTCTATGATGTCACCCGTCATGTAACTTTTGAGAATGTAGAGAGATGGTTAAAAGAGCTTCGAGATCATACCGACTCTAGCATCGTCATAATGCTGGTGGGTAACAAGGCAGATTTGCGTCATCTGCGGGCTGTTTCGACCGAGGATGCCCAGGCTTTTGCAGAGAAGGAAAGTACATTTTTCATGGAAACATCAGCTTTGGAGTCCATGAATGTTGATGGTGCCTTCACAGAAGTGCTCACTCAAATACACCGTGTTGTTAGCAGGAAAGCTCTTGAAGTAGGAGATGACTCGACGGCTCTTCCCAAGGGGCAGACGATTAATGTCGGAGGCAAGGATGATGTTTCTGAAGTAAAGAAAGCTGGGTGCTGTTCTGCTTAGAACAAAAAGCAATCTAAACAATAGAAGAGATTCTTTTTGTGTTGGGCTGAATCTCACATGGCGTTTGTACTTCAACCTCTATCTACTAGGAAGCAATCACATGGATTGTTTAGAACTGACAGAGCCCCAAGATTGAATGTCCAAATGATCTCATAGAATTCTTTATCCTTGAATTTGTATTTTGCTTCCATTAGTCAATGATTTATAGTATTAGCTGGCCTATGGACCTTCAGAATAGGGTATATTTGTGTCGAAAGGATTTGAATCGCTACATGTATGAAATTATGAACACATTCCATCCTGCCTTGTAATTGATTGTTTGATTAATTTTGATTCAATTTCTCATGTTCCATAAACAAGAGCGCTGTTTCTCTGTTTGTGTTAGTTTTTCACATGATTTCAGAGTTTATGTTGACTGCTTGTCTCATTACTCCCCTTCTTTTCCAACAAAGTTAAACCAGTAATGTTTGCTGTGAACCATGAAATTATGTAATTGAATATATACATAAACAGGTTGCATAGAGGAAAAAGTATCACAGAAACTACAATACTAAATAAGTATGTATCGTTAAAATCTTGTTATGTCATTGAATTGTTAAAAGAACAAAAACCACAATAATGCAGGCAGTCATCTGTTAAAGGGCAAAACTGAAGCTCTACAAAAAGGACATGCTTTTTTCCTCCGCAACCACTTGTGAATGCATTCAGCATGAAATTCATGGCCGCATCCAAGTGTGGCGATGGTATCTTCATCTCGATATTCAAGCAAGCATATAGCACACGATTCTTGTTCCTTCTCCTCATCACCACCATCTGTATCCATAGCATAATATGTTCTTGTTTCGAAATACTCAGACATGTCTTGATCCATAAACTCATTCATATCGTCTTCTACCACCACTTCCTCGTCTTCAATTTCATCGAGAATCTGTTGTGGCACTTGAATTCTATAGTGAGTGTAGTTAGTATTCACTCTCATTCGAGCAGTCATACTCCGTCTTCCACTACTTGTTTGGTTTAGTCCTTGCTGCTGATAGTTAATCAGATGTATATCAGATACAATTTCCTCCTCTTCTTCCATAATTTCTTCATCAAGAATCGACTCGGATATTTCATCCTCAAATTCCTCTGTTTCTTCTTCCATCTCATCAACAATATCACCAAGATCACAATCCACAAACTCAAAACGAGACATCAAACTAGCAGCAGTCACTCGAGGCTGCTTAAAAGCACCAGGTGGCAACATAAATTGAGACATGTTTCTTGAAAAAAACACTACTTTTTTTTTTGGTTTGATTACAAGAAAGTTTATGAATAAAAAAAAAGTAATGAAAGTGGTCTGAATATATAGGGAAACTAATGTTTCGAATTCATAATTTGATTCAGAATAGGAATTGGTTTCTTTAGGAAACTTTCCTATTATGTTTTGGGTTACTTTTAATTTGTTGCTTTACACCCAAGTTACTGCTTTTTCAAAGACACGGTTGAAGTGTGTTTTTTTTTGTGTGTGTGTGTTAAATTCATTGTTTAGCGCTTCTCATTTGATACGATATGGTGAGAGGTATTTCTTGTTGCATTTCATGCTTCTTAACCATCATAATTTTATTTCAATTTCCTCTTTGTTTATTTTTTTCTAATAAATTAATACAATGTGTTTTGATCATTAAGCTTCTTAATTTGAGACATCGTCACACTTTTCGAGATTCTCGAGGGCAATTTCATCATTTTGTGTCCTAAACTGATTTAGTTGTGTTTTATCAAGTTCCAGTCGAGGAAACCTAGGATTTAGATTTCGATGGTTCCATTGGAACGTCGAATTTTAGTAGGATAACATATATGGTTTGTGGGTACGGGGTTCCGAACGGATCCCGAGGATCCGATCGGAGACGTTGCAAGTTTTCAAAAATCTGATATCTGGTGCCTCTGTTTGTTCTTCACAATTGCAGACATGAGTCTCGCATTCATGAAGGTGTCCCTTTTCGTGCTTCACAATCACGGACAAGTTTCTTGCGATTGCAATTTTATACCTTCCCTATGCTTTGCAATTGCAGGGAATATTGATCCGCGGTCGCGAAGAGCAATTTTGTGCCTAAATAGTGTTTAATTGGGAAAATAACCATTTCCTCCATTGCTGAACTCCAAAAGCTTGGGTGGGTGAATTTTGAAGAAAATTTTGGGAGAAAAACGTTTGGATTAGTATTTCTAACTTAACACCTTGAATTTCCATTATCTATTTTGTGATCTTAACTTCAATTTCTTGGTTTTGAAACACAAATTCCCATTAATTTTACATAATCCAAATAGGATATTTTGAGCTCGTTTTTGCTCAATTTTTATGAGATTTTCAACCATGAGTTACATTGTTCAAATAAACATGATTCTACACTCAATTTCAAATTTAATGTTCGAAAATTAGTCAATTTTTGGATGATTTTACCCCCGGCTCAAACCATAGTAGTATGGATATCATAGACTCATTTTGATGGGTAGGTTGCATTCTTAACAGTGATTTGACTATTCAGAGTCTATTTTCGTGAGCTAATCTTTTGATTGGTGTGTCTGAGTTTAGTTTACCCTCAAGATAGGTTTAGCTAGCCTTTTTTTAAGACTGAGATAGAGTAATTAAAATTTAAATATTCGTACGCTATAACCCAGGAGGACAGAGTCATATCCTGTGTATGTATTGTGAATTATTGTCGTGATGCCATATGGAGGTTCTTATTAGACTTGTGATTGACATGAAATCTTGGAGGTATATATATATTTACTCTATTTTTTATCGATCCTATTTTTAGTTTTCATTGTTTATAAACAATATAGCTTTTCCAATACAATTTTTAAAATATTTTTAATTATGAAAATCATCTTTCTGATAATTTTATAACTCAAATGTGTAATTTTATTTTTTTAGAAAAACATGAGAATATAATATATATTACTTCTGTCTTTCTAAAATATCAGTGTTAATTTGATTTTATTTTTTTGGAAAGAACAAATGATATGTACTTTGATCAATATGTTAAATTATATATATATATATATATATATATATAACCTCGAATATGTGACCTAGAGAGGAGGAGAGAGACGAGCGATATCGAGAGAAGGAGGAGAGAGACGAATTGTATATGTATATTTATCAATTTATATGTGTGTATCTATAAAATAATTGTATATATGTAATTAATATACATATGTACTTGTATATGTGACAAGCGAGATTGGGAGATGGAGGAGAGAGACGATCGATATCGAGAGAGGGAGGAGAGAGGCGAGCGAGACAGGAGAGAGAGTGGAGAGAGTCGAATTGTATATGTATATCTGTCGAATTGACTATGTATATCTGTCAAAATATACGTAATTATATATCTGTTAAGAAAGTGAAGAGAGAGAGGAGAGAGGCGAGAGAGAGTAAGAGAGGAGAGAGAACATAGCAACAAAACCCTAACTATAGTTATAAATTATAATTTTTTCAAACTATAGTGGTTTAATGTAAATACATATCAATTTGCCTAATTATGTAGTTTTTCAATATAAGAAGACAGTAACATTGCGCCCATTAACGGGCCTTTTCGTGTATATATATATATATATATATTTGATATATAAAGTTAAATAAAAGAAAAGTGACGTGACACCTCTAATTTGACCAAGGATCGTATTTATTTTTTTTTTCTCAGTTTTTGATAATTTTTATTTATTATTTTTAGTATTACACAAGAATGAATGCGTCAATTATAACTCCTTCATATATTCACAAAAATTATCTATATTTTTAGGACTTTTGATGATCATAACTCCTAAATAGTTAATCAATTTTTCAGCTTTCACTATAATTATCTTCTTTATTAGATAGATGTAAAAATAAATGTAGCAATATATTTACTACTCTGCTCTTTTATGTCGCCATTATAGTCTCAACATTAATCCCTTTAAGGTTGTGTTTGGTATGGAGGAAAATATTTTCATGGAAATTACTTGATTTCTGACTCATTTTTTCATGTTTGGTTGGTGAGTGGAAAATAATTTCTATTAGTTAGTTAGTGAATGAAAAAATATTTTTAGAAAATATCTTTTATTTTAGAAAGAGAGTAGAAAGTATCTATTCAAGAAAATAGTTTCTGACATAAAAATATTTCATAATTTTGAAATTTTGTAAAAAAAAAAAGTAGATTCTTTTGTTAAGGGTGGATGGGGATGGAGTAAAAATTTGAATTTTTTTTAAAAATATGTTTTTTCCTATGTGGGGGTGCTTGTGTGGGAGGCTAGGGGTCGAAGTGGAGTAAAAAAATTAATTTTGTAAAATTTAATTTTTTTAAAAATAAATAGTTTAATTTTTTTTGTATGCGGAGGGGAGGTAGGGAGTTGGAGGAAAAAAATTAAAATTTTCAACATTTTAATTTGAGATTGAATTAGAGTTTTCGAAAATATTAAGTATTCTCCTTAATTTTGGGAAGGAAGTCATTTTCCTTAAATTGGAGGAAAATGAGTTGATTAGGAAAATATTTTTCAAAATATTTAACCCAACCAAACATGAAAAAATTGAAAAACATTTTCGGAAAAGTGTTTTCCTCCGTACCAAACACACCCTAAATCTTCCCTATTCATTGTGGTATTAATGTCATTATTATATAGTCATCATCCTTTGAACTTGTACTTCATTTTTATACATCAAAATTTCATGTGAGCTAATGGAACAAAGGTTGGTGGCTTTCAAGATGAAAGGTGACTTTCGAGATGAAGAGATAATTTTTTTATTTTTTTTATGATAAAACATTATGTAACTTTCTGTATGATTTTCCCTGTCAAAATAATTTGAAGAGGTAATAATTTTCTTTTGGTGATAATATTAATTATTATTATTATTTAACTTCTTTGTAATTTTTCCTATGAGAATAATGAACTCTTTGTCTCTGCATATTATGATATTCTAAGAAAATAACTTTTCAGTAACGATACTTAGTATTATTTCTTTTTTTTTTTTGTAAGACTTTTGCTATGAGAATGATAAATTTTTTGTCTCTTCATATTATGATATTATAATATTCTTGTTTCTATTTTAGATTTGGTATATACTATACTGCCCATTTCTTCGTACAATTTTTACTTGTAAAAAAAAGGATAAGTTTCAAAAAAACACTTAACTATTTTGTTTTTTTTAATTTCATACTTAAACTATTGAAAGTGTGAGTTTGATACCTAAACTATCACTTATTAGTTTGAGAAACACATCAATGGTGCATGTTACACTCTCTCTTTTATTGGGAAAAAAAAAAACTTACCACATGAATAAAATATTCCACCTTGAAAAAAATTAAATGAACTATTAATATTAATTAAAAATTAAAGATTAAAGTATTAATATTCTACCATATTATTTTTAAAAATAAATTTTTAAATATTTTTCACCTACCCCCACCCCAAACAATCCATGCCGTTTTATTTTTTTAAATCTCTTTTTATAAAATATTTTTTTAGAAAAATCAAACTTCACCCCTCCTCCACTACTTCTTTAAAAAAACTGATAATACTTTTATTTTTTAAAATAAATAAAATTCTATCCCACCTATCTTACCCTCCACTCCTAATTTATTTTCATCTTTTTTCTTTATATATAGTTTTATAGATATGTATACATATTTTTAGAAAAGAAATCTACTTGTGTATCGAATATAACAAAAATAAAAAATTTATTTTAAAAAAAGTCTTACAGTAAGAAAAAAATAGTTTTCTAAAAAAAAAAAGGGTAGAGGATTAGGTGGGTAGGGTTTTTTTGAAGATGAAGTTAGATTTTTTTAAAGAAAAATTTACAAAGATTTTTTTTTATATTAAAATATTGATTGGTTTGGGTTGGAGGTGGGGGTTAGGGAGAGAAAGTGGCGGAATGGGGTAAGAAAATATTTTATATCTTATTTTATATTTTTAAAAAAATAATAATATTTTAATATTTAACTTTAACTAATAATATAATTTATTTATTTTTTATCAAGGTGGAATATTTTGTACATGTAGAGTTTGATGTGACATTTTTAAATAAATAAAAGAGAGTGTAATACACTAATCATGGTGAGAGTGGAATAAAAGGGAGACGTGTGTTTCTCAAACTAACAAGTGATAGTTTAGGTATGAAACTCACACTTTCAATAGTTTAGGTATGAAACTCAAAAAAGGTGGATAGTTAATATGTGTTTTTAACACTTATCTCTAAAAAAAATAAT
>JAPFFP010000012.1:3999447-4019098 GCA_026153255.1 Solanum medicagineum | reverse complement strand
CTTTCAATAGTTTAGGTATGAAACTCAAAAAAGGTGGATAGTTCATATGTGTTTTTAACACTTATCTCTAAAAAAAATAATAGTTATTTCGATTTGTCTTTATTGGTGGGAGGTATATAAAGCAAATTATTTAATTTAGGGATGACATTTTCAATTAAAACAAAATCATTATATCAACTTAAACTTGAGACTTTTGTTTAAGAGGGATGGAAGTTCAACTTTCCGACAACAAACATGTCAAAATGTGATTGTTGATACATGTATTTATTCATCATTTGAAAAGGAACCAAGCAAACAATATTTTCTATTTTAATCTTTAATATTTTATTCGTCATACAAGTAGGACAATAGCAAAATAAAAAATTTTAATAATTATTTTGTGGATTATGTAAATACTAGAATAGATATAGGTATTTTTTTGAACAATGAATCTTTTGTTGCTTTAACCCCAATCACTTAATACTTTTTTTATAACTAATTTCTTCCAATATCTTTTTCTCAGCATCTTCTCAATCTTTTTTTGAGTTATTATAAAGAGTTACAACCATAGAATCCAATTCAAGAATTTGATTACTTGGTATACCTTACTTTAATGTGTTTGTTGTAATGTCTGAAAATGAATCTAATCCTACTAATATTATTATTTATTATAAGGATTAATTCTAGTTAATAAAAAATGTTAGTCATTTTACTTGCAGTACATTATCTTGAATGTTATTATAAAAAAATTTATTTATTAATATAAAGATTTAAGTGTTTTATTCAAATTTTAAAATGTATATATATATTATCAATATACCCGGTGAAATGCTTGAAAACTTAAGAAGAAATTTTTAAAAAATTATAATCACTTTATTCAACACTTTTAGATTAATAATTAATATTTTTGGTAGAGTATTACTTTAAATTATTAAAAATTTGAAAAAAAAAAGAGTGCAAAAGGAGTTTTAAAAAAGATAAATTATGTAAATGTTAGTAGGAGTGTGCATCAGTTGGTTTGATTTTGTATATTATCGATTCGGTTTATCGATTTTCGATTTTTAAATATGATAAATCAATAAGAAATAAAAAAATAATAATTTTATCGATTTTCGATTTATCGATTTTGAGTCTTTAACGGTTCAGTTTTTGATTTACCCGATAAGAATGATAATGAGAATTTGCATTAATAAAAAACAGATAGAATAGGAAGACTATGTTTACAAACTTGCAAAAGCTATAATTAGTTAATTACAAACTAAAATAGTAACTATTGTTCAAAAATTTTAACGAGTAAAAATATTGAAAAAAAACTTTGTACTAAACACAATCTTAGATTATTCCTTTCCATTGGGAATACTAAAACTATTTGGATAATTGATCTCAGCTTTGAATATTCAAGATGTGACTACACACATGTTTTAAATCAAATGAAGCATTCATTGATCCATCTTTAATTGAGTGGTTGGGAATATCTTGTCGTACAAAAAGTTCACCTTTGAACCGCACTCAGTACATTTGATAAACTCATCGCGATGACAAAATTTATATGCTCCATTGGAAGGCTTTGAATGTTGATGATAATACTTGAGCAAAGCACTCTTTATCGATGGAACTTTGTAACCTATCCAAACATTTGCAATTACTGATTTGTATTTTTTATTTTTGATGATCAAATTTATTTTTGCGCTCATCTTCTTGTAAAATCTAAGTATAGTCCATAAGTATTTCCTTAAATTATGAACGAAATTTCAGCAACATATTTTAACTTTTACTATATATATGATCATCTGCTTTTTATTTTAGTTATTTTTTTCATATTTAGTATCTTCTGCTTTTGGGATTGATATTTTTGAGACGAGGGTCTTTTGGAAACAATTTTTCTATCTAGGGATGGCAATGGGGCGGGTGCGGGGCAGGTTGAGCTCAATTCGCAAAATTTTTAAACCGCCCGCCCCGCCCCGCATGACTACTTTTTTCATTTTCACTCCGACCCGCACCGCCTCGCATCGCATAGACGCGCCGCGTCCCGCTTAAACTTTAATGTTCTTTTATTTTTAATTGAATTTAGTTTTTTCGCTAATTAACGTTTCAACAACCAATTAACTATTTTTAGTTGACATTTTACCAATTGTTTCTTGATCGTTACTTAAAAGTTTCTAATTAACAATTTAATAATTAAAAATTACCAGACATGTCTAGTTTAAATTTTAGAGAAAAAATTAAATTAAAGTCAATGTTTAATATAAAAAGTTTGTCTTTGATTTTTACTAATTACAAAAATCTAAGTTTTTCGAATTCATATTTGATCTTTTAAACCCGCAACCCGTCCCGCCCCGCATTAGTTTTAAAAATAGCTACTTTAACCATCACCGCACCCTCTCTACACCCGTATAACTCTAAACCCGCCTCGCCCCTCATAGCTCTAAACCCGCCCCACCCCACCCCATTGCCATCCCTATCTCTATCACTATGAGGTAGTGATAAGGTCTGCGTATATTTTATTCTCCCCAGACCCACTTGTGAGATTTCACTGTAATATTATATCAAAACTCATTGTTCAAAGACATTTTAGCTTTCTCTGTTTTATATTTCTGATAAATCGACAAACAACACGTCCTCAATTTTAACCGAGGGAGTCCATGCACCATTTTTCGTTTCATAACGAGAACTTAGTGCACCGGCCTGTGATAGGAACATCATCTACTCTTTCCTCTATTTGCATTCCATTGCTCCTCCAAGAGTAATGTGCAGCAAATAAACAAACCAAAAGAAAAATGGCCAGCAAAGCAGTTCAATGATTTTTGTATATTTACATATGGTAATATTCTTCTGAGAGCAAGCAGAGGATCCCATAGAGACTACCAATTAACATCAATTTTCAGATAATGCTTGCGATAATACGTACTAGTACCAATACATCATGCGTATAGTCCCCTCCCACATCAGAAAACACATTTCCAGGGCTCGAGTGTGGTATATGGTGCGAGAAGAAAGTAATCAAAGAATTCAACAGCTCGAAAGAAACTGCCTGCCTTTGCTCCTGTATTGTCATAGTGCTGCCATCATTGTCGATCTTGCAGCCTCTTTCTTCATCTCAGCAGCTTTGCCACTTCCTCGGAAATACATGTACACTTGCTGCAGACCGTGCAACACATGAAAAGATGTTCAGGTACGGGAAGACAGCAAAAGCAATGAGATAGGAAGGACAGATGCTTCCACCTGAATAACCCATATGCTGGCCAGTGATTCAAGACAGAAGAAAGCAAATCCAACAAAGTAGAACACCTGCAAGTAAAAGCACATTCAATAGTCGACAGGAAGTATAAAAAAGATTTCCCCTTTACTTGTGAACTTATATTATTAAGTCAATGAACGTCACGTCTAAACAAACTTGTTAAGCCAAGAACTTGAAGACAACCACCATTTGATTTAATTCTAGTTCAAGCTAAATTTAAGATAGCAAAGAAGCTTACCCCAACCAAACCATTCCAGCCTAACAGATCAATTGCGGGCAAGATACCACTGTTAAACAAGATAATACGAAGAAGTCATTATATTTTAGCATACATACATAGTTAAAACGTAAAAGGTCAAAGCATGATATTCAGACAAGCGTGGTTTTATGTTGGTAATGCAAAGAGATTCCATAGTCTAGAATCTCTATGTACCAAATATGGCAAAGCAACTTACGCTAAAGATTTTCCCTTGAAGAAGATAGGAGGTGCCACAGTAGCAATGATGCAGAATCCAATGTGAAACTACAATATCGATATAACAATCATACTGACATAATCAACTGTAGAAAAGAGAAAAAACTGAAAAGGGTGATGTAAGATTTACAAGATAACAAAAGAAGAACCATCCGAACTTCAGTGCACTATCCGTCCTGCAAACGGGATGGACATAATGACATACAGAAATACAAAGGTAATGTGAAAATTGATTCACACAAAGAGGGAACACAAAATAGTACCTCATTGCACGATAAAGGGGACGATACCACAACACATAGGCTCCTGGGACTCCAGATATTAAGTAGATAATAGCAAGAAGCCAGATAGTTATACCTACAGTGCCAAAAAAAAACAAAAAAAAAAAAGAGCTAGCGGGTTAGTTTTCATTTGAGGATAAAAAGAAATTGTAGAAATTAGTTCAGAAGCAACCTTGTCCTAGGATCCAAGCTGAGGTAACTGCTACAAGGTTCCATACAAGACAGGCTACCAAGCCTGCAATTCACCATGTGCAAAGTAAATAGATAAGTGCATTAACCAGAGAGACCAAATAAAGCTATTAAAAAAGAATTTTCATAAGCCTACACCTGGTCCTAAATCATTCTAATAAACTATATAATAATGTTTCCCCTGTTCTCTTTTATCGCTTGATGGAGTGGCAGCTTTGAGATGCAATTTTTTTAAAACAAATTACTAGTACAAACATGACTTACAAACGTAATCCAACTACCTAAGCTATGAAAGAAAAAAAGCAAGTTTGGATATTCTAGATCCACATTTGAGTGTCATTTAAATCATTTGCACAGCAAGTTTGTTGCCTGAAAGATGGGTTTGTGATTTAGAAATCTCAAAAGCGCATTAATACTCCCATGGATAGCCGGAAACAGTAGTACAAAATTTGTTTAGAATAAAGCCAACTAAGGATAAGTAGTGAGAAGTATCACTATGCATCTCAACCTCCAGTAGATATGTAAACTTAAAGGTTCACGAGTATTTCTTGCTTGGTCAACTGAGAAGCCCTACAAGTACCCGTTCACTAGGGGGCTATGCAGAAGACGATAAAGGTAGTTAGATTGACAGACATACCCAACCATGTGAAAAACGCAACATACTGCAACTGCTGTAGAGGGATTGGAATTTCATTTGCAATGTCATGATGAATAATGGGGAAGAAAGGTGGCCAATTCTTTTCCTCTATAACAACTCCAGCTGTAATGTATAACAAAAATAAATCAACTCACATGTGGTAAAGAATCAATCAAATGGCTTAATTTAGTTCATATTTACAAAAATGTAAATGTTACACTGGAGAACTACCTCTTGCTATAGCATCTTCCCTCCTTTTCAGGTCCTAAGTGAAACCAACAGAACAGCCAATTAACAGAACATAAAAAACCTAAAGAGAAATATAGACAATAACATAGATTGTTCTAAACACTATCTCGAGGATTGATGCTAACACAATTTTTCTCCCTACTAACACAAAGGCTAATGATGTATAATAGCTTCCAGAGCTAGACAGAACAATCACGTGATATTCAAACTTGATGAACCACTGAATTGACGAAAGATTGTTGACATAACAGTGAACTTAAATTGTTCATAATATGTAAGAAAAGCAAAAGCATGATAATTAGTCCGTAGAAACAATAGGATGTAACAGAAGCTTACCTGTTCTAATTTTTTTAGTTCAGCTTCTTTAGCTTGGAGTTCTCTCTCTTTATTCTTCAGATCCTGAATTGTTATATGAGAAACGTATCATTCAACTCTATCCAGCCAGCGAACACACCAGTACTGTGGTCAAGCAAGAAAACTGTAAAAAAGTTAAAGTTGACTATTCTGTTTCACCTTCGAATTATCAAAAGGGTTATCCACTGTTGCACCACGATCATAGTCAGCAGGCTCATGAGGAAGAGGTGAAAGCCTCGAGTTAGTAGCAGGAGGAACACTTGCAGGATTCTGAAGATTTCATGAGTAAAACAGTGCATAAATAGATGATACATAATCTAATTGGTATGAGAATGGTTAACAGAGATGTACAAGACGGTATTCTCACTAATTCAAGGATCAAGATTAAGCCACACACATTAACATGTAGAAAAGAAAAGGAAAAGGAGGACTCAAATTCCGCTTTAACATGATGAAAGGATTTTCGATCCATGGATATTAGAGTTCAAATTATACTATATCATAAATCAGAAGCACGCAGCTGTACCTAAATTAGGTTCATGGGAAGAAGACAAGGAGGAAGAAGATAAAAGCCTTCATCCTGAGGTAAGGTGGGTAGATATCTTGATGTTTTTGACTTATGCATGGGCGAACACCAAGGTTTCAGAATTAGGTAGAGTAAATCACAGGAGAGAAGTTAGACAGACAATACACCATAGAAGAAGAATTCTAACCATAGACTAAACGTTAAGACGGTTCAAATTGGCAACAAGACAAGCAGAAAACACAAAAAAAGAAAACTAACTCCTCATTTCGCTAACCATTCACCAGTTGCAG
Source organism: Solanum medicagineum (assembly GCA_026153255.1). NCBI lineage: Eukaryota > Viridiplantae > Streptophyta > Magnoliopsida > Solanales > Solanaceae > Solanum > Solanum medicagineum. The sequence goes on along the minus strand of JAPFFP010000012.1, from coordinate 4,012,880 downwards.
CTGAAAAATGAATTAGCATCTTTTGTGGTTTAGAAATTCTCGTCATCCTTATGAGAGGTGACAGCAGGGGACAGGATCAAGATATGTATCTGGGAACTCCTTAAATGATGGTGGCATTCGCCATACTATAAAATCAATTTAAAATATTTGTATGGTGAAAAAGTTCCTACTGGGACTACAGGGATATTCATGACTTTGCTATTCTAGGTCCACTGTTTCTTTGTAGGTGACGGACAATGGCGGAGCCTGAATTTTTATCAAGGAAATTCAAAATATAAAGAGGTAAGCATATGATGGAACTAAGGGGATTCTAACATCTACTATATATACCTAAATATAATTTTAACCTTTCATAGTTTATTATTCTTCTGTTTAGGTTATTTTCTGTTGTTTCGTGTAGTTCAATCACGGGTTTGTTGTTGTAGCATTGTTCTGCTACTAGCTATTGTTGTTCTTATTATTTTCCATTGTCTGTTGTACTTTCATCACGTCTTTCTCTAAACTGTTTTTGCCTTGAGCTGAGGGTCTATGGGAAACAGCCTCTCTACCTCACCTTTGAGGTAGAGGCCATACCCCACTCGGTGGAACTACACTGGCTATGTTTTTGTTGTTGTTATATGTATACTGTAATTTTTCTACAAAGGGGGTTCTCAGATGAACCCCATGTTGACACCTTGGCTCCGTCCCTGGTGATGGAGGTCCTCTCACAAAAAACAAAACCCTAGCCTCTGCCTTTTTCAAGCAGGATCAGTGTCTTTTCATGATTTGCAGGATCTTTACTCATTTACGATTATTAGCAGGTGTAACTACCTTCTTCTCAACTTTTCTGACATTCTTTCCTTTCTCTGAGACGTCCAAAAATGTTTGACTACATTTTATTTTGATACATCTTTCACAACTTTCAAAGATTCAAATTCATTAAACTACGCCTCATTATGATAATAATTTCAAATATCACTAAATACAATATGCAAGTCAAATTCGACTATTAAACTCAGCACCCTATCAACACATTCATATAAAGAGAGACAAAGTGAGTATTTACTTTTAAGCATCTTAGAGTTTCAACCTGAAAAAATTGAACTTGGATGAAAAGACTAAGCTTACTGTCATATAAAATGGACCGCCACCATAGTTTGATTGACCCTTTCCTCGAGCCCCTTGGTCCTTTTAGGAAAAAATATCGTTATTATCTTATGAAGAAACATATCTAGAATGCACAGAACTTATCATGTAGGTCTAGGAATGAAAATTGCCAAATTTTAGCAAGCTTTTACAAGAAGATGACCTTTCCGAGACTACAGCACACTAAAGACTTTAGCATTCAAATAATAAGAAGTACCAACCCAACAGAATTATTATTATGATCCTCCCTTCTTTAATTATTGATGCTCGTAAAGATATGGCACTTGCATCTAAACCTCAAACCCAAAAGTAACTGATGAGGTGAGGATTACTCGAGTCCATATAAGCAGATCATCAGCCCATCCTTCAACAATGTGGGACTCTAACCCACTCTAACACCCCTTCACGCCTAGTTTTAGCTGGAGCGTGCATCGGGAGCCCAAACGCAGATGTATATCGTTGTTCAAGGACATACAAATTCTCTCTCAAATCTCCAGCAAGACCATTCCATACACTTAACTGTGACAAAATAATCCGATTGCAACCAGTTTTCTAGTCAGTGAACGAAACCGTATCGCAATATTCTTTAGTCACAGCTCAATTCAACAATATCCAGTTCAATGACATTAAAATTTAACTCCTAGTCCTAATAAACAAAAACCCCTCAGATTTTTCCAGTATATTCTCCAGCTGAATGACTCTAAAACCAAAACCCGAAATGCAATCCCCAGATCCCGAAATTGCCCCCCCCCCCCCAAAAAAAAAAAAGCTTAAATCAACCCCAATTTTTGTGGTTGACAAATACATTGTTCCCAACACCAAAAAAAATCAAACCCCACAATAAATCATCCAAATTACATTAACAAAAAGGAAGCAACATAATCCTCTGAATTAGATTTAATCGAATTTACCGAAAAGGGGTTATCTTCTTGTCCTTCATCAAACGGATTGTCATTGTAATAACGTCCAGCCATGAGAGAAACGGAAATGTGACAGATCTTGAAAATGGGGTTTGAAGATAACTCTTGAAATACGTAATAACGGTTTAGATTTGGAAAGTGTGTAGATCCATGTGAACAGACGTAATGGTGTAAATTTCTTTCTCTTTTTTTCAGATGAATTTATTTACTATTTTTAGAATTCCTTTATCTGAAAGCATGTCGGTACATTCTACTACGTTCCCAGAAGAGATTTGGGAAAATTCAGCTGAAAGAAGTCCTTCCCGGGAAGATAACAGAGAGAAATCTTGGGGTTTATATAGGTTTTGAGTTTATTTATTGTGGGGTATTGGTGGGGAAGATGGGTTCGTGCATGTTATTTCAAGTATACAAAGTTCAACATCACCTTAAACATATGGTGCGGTGCGATGATAAGTATTTTTTTTATATTTTTGGTAAAAAGATGTTTTATTTCAACGTGAGATTTTTCGATGGAGTGCCAAGTACTCTTTTTTCAATCAAAGGTGTAGAATTAATGGGATTGTTTTTTTTTATAAGGAGCATTTTGTACCAACTTGAGATTTTTCATTATCAAAATAAATATTCTTACTTTTATTGTCTTTATAAGTTATCATTTGCTGTTCAATCTACTTGTTGTTTCTTACCTAGTATTTACTTCGGAAATAGTCTCTCTATTTTTGTAAAGTAGTGGTAAGATCTACGTATATTTTATCCTCCTACGGCCCCACTTGTGAGATTTCACTGCGTATATTGTTGTTGTTAAAGTAAATTATTCGAGCCTCAAAACAAATGTTGAGTATCTAATAAAAAAGAAAGTAATATCTAATATCTTTTCCAACAAGAATGATAAACTTATGATACACAAGGAATTGTCTGTCTATGATTTGAATTGATACGAATTTATTTTTCACATTACGTCATATCTAGTCACATGTACGATGAAAATTTCTCTTTTGTTTTGATGTGGATTCACGTGCACATCTCATCTTTAAAAACTTATTAATATGGAAACCTGTTAATCCTACTTGACTTACCTACCTCAAATAATTTAGTTGATTGATTTTATTCCAAACATGAGGGATTGAGACATAATTTTAGTGTCAAAAGGTTGAGACCAATAGGTTCTCACTATGTATGTGTGTGCATCCTTAAAGGGATACAAATGCTTGCTCTTCAACAAAGATTAGGTAGATGGAAAGTACACTTTACCTATATTGAACTTATATCTAATTTACATATATAGTGATTGTAGGTCTCTATCTCCTTGGGTTATTAGTAAGTAGTAAATAACTTTAAGCTGCTCCAACATCACACTACAACCAAAAAAAATGCTCTCCAAAGCGATATATGATGCTAAATCGAGACCAAGCATGTACCACAAGAAGGGCATGAGAAAGAATGAAGATATCCTTGTACAACCAAATGAAGTTTGTGCATGTACAAGATATACAACTTCAGGAAAACACCCCTATACTAATTAACAACAAATACAACACTAGACAAACAAATGAGATGAATGAATTGTATTGGTTCTCACATGTAAGCCTAAATGAACATTAGAATGATGCAGCTTGACAGGAAATGAGATGAGCAAGCTGTGTTTACAGCTTATTAAGTCTCCTGCATTTGTTGGTATTTCATGAATCGCGCTTCTTTAAGGTCCCATTTGCTTCAGTTTGAGGTTGTCTTTAGCAAGGGTGCTTAGCCTGCAAACCACCTTTCTTTCCCAAGTATAGAAAAGATCTTTCATGGTTTCTCACGGGCTGAATTCGCGCGTCTAACTCAAATCATTCACCGTCTGTTTTGTGAGATTCTCTTCTTATCATTTGTATGAGGTCCTGAACAACTTCTGACATTGGTGGCCTGAATTCTGGCTCATGCTGCATAAGAGTTTAAAAGTTGAGTAACATCTGAAGGCAGACCTATTCCGCAACTAAATCCTAGAAATATCCCAAGTAACATGTAGAAGAGCTATCGGCTGATACTTTAACTGGCATAGAACGGAGGAACTTATGTTCAAACCTTTCAACCAGTTGAGATGACGGACGAGCTAAGACTATTCCGTCCACATTAGTAAACATTTATGTGTTTCACATAAAGGCATAACAGAATAACTCACCTGAACACATCGAGAAATTATGTCAGCAAAGTGTGATAGTGATTTAATGGGGTATTTTCCGCCGAGAGCAGGATCAACCATCCTTGTCAAGAGATCAATGTCGTGTAGCTGCGGAATTGCCCACCTAACCAAGAACTGCTCTCCTCGACTTCGTGTCCTGAATATGATATGCAGGTGTGTTAACTGAGAAAAGTGGCACAACAACATTAGTTCAAAAGGATGCAGAAGGCTTTTTACCGGTCGTATGACATTCTGCCTGTTATTAGTTCCAGCATCACCACGCCAAAACTGTAAACATCACTTTGGGAAGTGTAAATCCCTGACTCAAATTCAGGAGCACCATAGCCATATGTTGTTAGAAGTTGTCCCGACAACTGAAAAAAAGTCATCGTAATCAAATTGACATAGTTCCATAGTGTCAACTTAACATAAAAATAATCAAACCCATATGGTTAAGCAAGATGCATTATCAAAATGACAACACATAATGACAAGGTAGCAGAAGATGATCCACATGCATCCTAGAACAATTTTCTGATCATGTGCACATCGCGAGAAGAGCACCTTCGCCAAAAATTTTAAAGATTTATAGAAATTAAAAAAGGAGAAACAATGAGGTCTTTCGAAGAAACTAAACCATATTTCATGTTTCTGATAATCCATAAGAAAACATCAATAAAGTTTCATACATATGCCTTGGTCAAACTGACAGTGTCATACTGCTCTCAATCAATCCCCACAAAGTTGGGAGTTCCTCCAGTTTGACACCAAATAAGGAAACTTGCTTGCATCACCTTACATGTGCAGAAGTAATACCTAATAGTGAACAATATAAACGACCCTTCCTAATTGTCGGTATTTATTAGGTATGCTGGGGGACAAAGACATTGGCAAGACAAGCACTTTTAGTGTGTTGGCAAGATCTCTCCTTTCTTTGGTTCAAGATTTCCTTCATCACTTACTTTGATTCAACGGAACAAACACGACAAACTTAAAATATAGCACAGGAAGAGAATCAGATCATCTCTATTTCCAAATTTATAGGAAAAAGGTAATTTCAGAGGTTCTCTTTATTCTCTCTAGCACAGGAAGCGAACCAATAATTTCCAAGATATAACTTTCATTTACAGGATTCTTACTGCTCTTTATTCGAACATCTTGTTGAAAGCACTTTGACCATCACCACTACTCCTATTTAATTATATATTCAGCTCACATGTCCATTTCCATCATACATTAGGAATTTATTTTCATCATCCACCGAAGCATTTCAACTCTTTCTATTCCATAACATTAGGGTCGCAAGTTACCTGACTCACAGCACCAGATGATATTAGTGGAGCCAAACCACAATCTGAAACATGTACAGCCAACTCATCATCAAGCAGAAGATTGGCAGACTTGAAGTTTCTATGAATGATAGGTGGCTCGCAGACTTCATGGAGGTACCTGCATTCCATCAAACAAGAATAATTAATTTGAACATACTCTAGAAGTCGATCTCACTCTTTCATGCAAATCTATAAATGAGAATGAGACTGCTTAGTATTGCTAAACAATTCATTAATTTTCTTCATTTTTTCATGGACATGCAGAAGCAAAGAAAGAAATAGTAATGAAGCAAAAGACAGCTACATCTGCCATTTTATATATAGTAAAGACCATTCCAGGTCTTCTGTGTGGCTATGGATCATGTAATATACATAACACAAGAAAGTTCAGGACTAAAATGAGCTTTTAATGAATTTGTCCACTATATCAGAACCAACTTATTGTCCAGTTTTTGATACCAATGATTTATCATCTAGTATGCGCAGAAACACTTATTATAGGCCAGTCCTGAAACACTTATACACACACACGCAGATGCGCATGTGCACACATTTGATGTGCATAAATAAATGCATGTAATGTTATTTGACTTACTCCAATGCTCAACAAGAGAGGGTTGCTCGAATGGTAAGCACCCTCCATCTCCAACCCTAAGGCTGTGGATTCGAGTCACCAAGGGAGCAAAAAAGTAGAAGCTTCTAGAGAGGGGTAAAGAAGAAGAAAAGAAAGGAACTTACTCCAACGCTCTTGCAGCTCCAAGAGCCATCCTGATGCGAGTATTCCATGAAAGTTGCTTCTTAAATTCATCATCAGAATGCAGTGCATCTTGCAGTGTCCCGTTACTGCAATACTCATAGACCAGAAGCCTTTGACCATGCTCTGCACAATAGCCCATCAGCTCAACAACATTAGCATGACGAATTCTGTCAATATTGTTTACTAGGTGAAGAAACTCATCATCATTTTGTTGACTGCAAACTCTTTTGTCCAGCTTTTTGACAGCAAGCAACTGCAGAAGCATTCAAAAGGAGCATGTCTTAGAAGTGAAATGTGGAAACCACTTGGTGCACAGTGCAAGAGAAGCAAGAGCAGTAACATTTGCATGCCAGAGAAATGCACATCCATCAAAATACCTAAATTTAAAGAAATACCTAAATTTAAAGAAAATCTAAGCAATCTATCAAAATTTATATCAAGTAGAGATAAAGAGGCAATTTTGATGCCACTTGCTGAAAAGTTGGCGTTCAAGAACATCACAAATGAAGGAGAAGAAAAAGTCAGAAGAGTGAAAAAGCTGCCAATCTAAACAAGTAGGAAACAACAGTTAATAAATTGGCGCATCATAATAAAGTCATGCCGATTGAAAGTTCTACCTTTCCATTCGGAAGCTCTACCCTGTATACACTACCCAGCATTCCTGATCCCAACAGATTATCTTGAGAGAAGCTATTGGTGTATTGCTGAAGTGATGCAATTGTGTAATATTTCACAGAAGTTAGTGGGAGTGGCCTGGTTGGAAGCTTCATTGTTGTATCTTCAGCTGCTGCAATTGGCTTGACAATAACTCTCTCTTCTGGAAGAGTTGGAGGAGGAGTAGGCGGAGGCGGAGGCGGAGGTGGTGGCATCAAATCAATATCCACTCTGCTAAGGTTCATCTCACTATTATCCTCCTTTGGCACTGCACTCATGGTTTGCACATTTACCTGTTGCTCATCCTGCGGCTTTGGAATGGGAGCCGGTCTTCTTGGTTGTTTATCTTTTGGCGTCACAACTAGGGGAGCTGTTTAACACATACGAAACTCACTTGTCACTAAAGAGTAGAAGGTTAAACTTTGAGTTCACAAACTTTTCGGTTCTAAATACCACAAAAACAGACTTCCAATCTCATGAAGATTCTAAGACAGCATTTCAAATGGCAGTAGAAGAGCATTCAGAGACATCACAAACTTGTGTATTCAGACCAGAATCAGAATCAAAACAATCTCAAAACAAGCAGAATGATTGTTAATTAAAATAGAAACATCAATCCACATCAAATGGAACTTAAAATAAGGTGCAATATTTTTTTAAAAAAAGTAACTAAGGGGGAAAAGGAGTTGGACTAAGAAAACAGTGACAGTAGACATCATAAAATAGCACAGATATTGAGTATTTTGTAGCACCTTTTTCTATGTCATGGCCAGGTTGAACTAATGAACCATTATCTCCAGGATTCTCTCTAGCACCCATATAAGGGGCTATTTCATGGTGTTTGGGGGTTCTTTGAGTCTCATGCCATTTCTTGAGGCACCTTGGCAGACAGAGAAGGATTGCTAAAACCAATATTATAAATGACAAAACTGCTGCAATTGATATCCAAACCACCTTTTTAACAGATAAAGACTTTTTGCTTCCTGTAGAACTTGATTCTGTCGATGCTGATGGTCCATCACCCTGTTCTTTCGGTTTGGTTTGAGAAGATGGTGTCTGTGCCGAAGTTGGGGACCCAGAAATGGGAGGTGCTGTCGATGATGTGGGTGGAGGTAAAGGAGCAATACTACTGTTGAAAGGATTTCCATCTTTTCTGCACGAAAAACAGAAGCGCAAGTAAGACAGCATAAACGATCACTCACTATAATCGACTTGGCATGTATCAAATGGTATCAAAAATGATCCAACAACTGAAACATCCATGCTTGCATGTATCAAGTATGTCTAGCAACTTGTATCAACTTAGTCCAGCTGAATAAATAAGACTGACTAACTTCTAAGTTATTTCTTGACTGCCCAAAGTGAAGGACTAAGTATATGATTAAGGCAGGTGACCTAACTTGAGTTTAGCCACCATGGAATGTGAACTTAGATTATGATCACGCTTATTAGCCCAGAAGCCAGATTCCTAAACTAAATAACTTGCAATTTGTCTATTTTACAGGTCATGAATATCAATATATCATAACTTAGCTGATGTATCTTTTCATACCATATTGTACTACGGATTATAAAGCTATGCCTACATCTGTTGTCTATTTATTGTGTATGTATGAATTGTTTATTTACAAGTGTTGAGAGACTGACGACATGACAGAAATCATGGATTTATATGGCATGCTTATCAGGATTCTTCTATTATTCAGGTCAATGTCTTTTTTTTTTCCTTCTTACTTTTACAAATTGAGGTGTTATTTATACTAGGGCAGTTTTGGGACTCATATCCATGTCACACATTAAGCCTATATTTTTAGTCATTTTGTACAAAATGCTATTGCAGCATACAAGCTCTGTTGCTCGGACTATCCAAAAATGATGTTGCGCCCATGGCAGATTACTTTTGGAGGATTCGACACGCACCCGTCACCATTTTTGAAGAGTCTGAGCAACATAGCATAAAAGCACACCCATTAAGTTAGATTTCACAAACTTGTAAACAAGAAGTTTCTGAAAGGATTACTTCATATGAAGCATAGCACAGAAGATACATGATTTCAAGCTTTATACATGATACGTGTTTTATCAAGTAACATTGAACTTGAAAGTTTCTGCGGTTTCAACATACATGTCTTCTATGATTATATATCTTTTTTGTGGGAAATATTACATGTCAAATAATATTTCCAACAAATGGCGAGGGGCACATGGATGTTATAGGTGGCCAAGATTACAGTTTTTAACATACAAAAGATTGATTCAAGATAAACAATAATGAAAACACCAAATGAGTATATGAAAGCAGAAAACTATTGTACATACTTGAAATTGGGAATAGAGAACAACTTTGGAGGTATGGGCCCAGAAAACAAGTTGTTTTCCACATTCCTAGAAATGACACAGGGAGGGTGGGGAAATGTTAGTAAGATTATATCATTCTAGTGAACTGAAGTATATTCGAGTAAAATCCAGTTTGGAAGAGTACAAATCTGCGAAGGGAAGATCCTGCAAAACATCAAGAGTTCCAGAAAGCTGATTATTCTGCAAATGTCTGGAAATGACGAAGTTAGTTTTATCATATTGTTCAATCCATAAAGTTATAAACAAAGTGTATACAATGTTGAATTACTCACAGAGTGGTCAGGGAAGACAAATTTCCCATAGACGGTGGCAATGATCCACTTAAATTATTACTTGACACATCACTGTTGAAAGATTAAATAACCAAACCAGTTATCCATAGGGCAAAAACACAAAAGGAAGTATTTAAATGCTTTTGTTTGCTGCCATACAGATTGACCAAAGCGGTAAGGCCTTGAAAGGAATCAGGAATTTCTCCAGTCAAATGGTTGCCATTCAGAGACCTGACACGCAGAAAAACACCTGAGTTAGATTCTTTATGAACTAAGCGACTTTTAATCTACACTAAAAGAGATACTTACATAGCTGAAAGTTGACTCAGGGAAGATAAAGAAGTAGGGATCCTTCCAGTGAACGCATTAGCTGAAAGAAAACTGTCCGAGGTAAAGAATATCAACTGTTTTACTCAATAAGTAAGGCTAAGTTTATCAATGCGTCTTTTTTCTATTATTTTTCATTTTTGCCAGTTTTGGGGGATCCTTCATAGATAAAATGGTAGAACTTACATATTCTGCAAGGTAAGGGGCAGATTAGACGGAATGCTTCCGCCAATGTGGTTGTTGCTCAGATCTCTGCCACAAGAGATGACCACAATTACTATTCACATTTCATTACAGTAGACTCCATTAAATGGAAACATTGGATAATATGAAAAAAGCATAATACACACACTTAAATTCGGCCTCAGCTGGCAAGCAAGCACTCCAATTTTGAGTATGCACATCTAGGCACCTAAACTCGTCTCCATCGTGTCTGCTGAGAACTTCCAACTTACAAGATGATCATCTAGGCCCCCAAAATTTATGTGTCATGTCCGTGCCGAGTGTCCATAAGACACATTGGGGACGAATTGGAGTGTTTAGTTGCCAGTTGAGACCAAATTAAGGTGTCTAGATGCGCACTCTCAAAGTTAGAGTGCTTACTTGCCAACTGAGGCCAAGTTTAAGTGCAAGTTCGAAAGTCTATTTATGCATTGTGCCTATGAAAAACACATGAAATATGCAAGAAGCTTACATTGTTTTGAGAGAAGAAAATGAGCCTAACTTATCCCCAAGTTCACCTCCCAAGTTAGCAGCATTGAGTCGACTGCAAATGACATGATAAGTAGGATCAGCATTTCAGTTTCACATACTACGAAATATTGCAGTAAATGGGAAGTCCTTACATTGTAACTATGTTTGCATTCTCGCATACAACCCCTTGCCAAAGTCCATTACATGGGTCTCCACCAACAGCAACCCAGCCCGGAAGGGATGGTGATCCCAGAGAAGCATATAAGCTATTAATTGCAGCAACTTGACCAATACAAAAGGAAAATCTTGGTTGAGAAACTCCAAACGTGAAGAAGAAAGAGTAAAAAATTGATCCATGAAACCATAAGGATATTTAGAATCCAATCAATTACATAAGCAAACCATACAAAAATTTAGAACCCAATCAATTAAAAAAAAGCTAACTGTCAACTTCTCTGACATGCAATGAACAAGAATACACGCAAAAGCTGCTAGTCCTCAACTTTGCAAACCCAATCAAATGTCAGGACAATGCAAATGAAGGTACAAACTTTATACAGAAATCTTTGTAGCTGAGTTGGTAGACTAATTGAATTTTCACCTGATTGATGCCACCTTGTAACCCCCTATCCCCTACCCCCAATAAATAAATTAAAAAAAGATACAAACTTTATGTACTAAACACCAGGAAAAACTTTATAAGAAGCAAGAAGACTACCAACTAGTTCAAATATACAAGGACAACAAGAACCTGAAATCACTTTCGAATTCAAATTACCAACTAGCTAAGATAACTACACATTCTCAACTAATCAGAATTGCACACAACATGAAATTGGAATTCCCCATGAACATTTACAAAGGAAATTACTAAGGGCCTGTTTGGACATGAATTTAGTTTCCCTCTTTTCTAAACACTGTGTGATTATACATTAGTTTTCATTCACAAAAATGTGACTTTTTTTAAGTACAATGCATGTTGAAACACAACTTCAATTTCTAAATACTATTTTTCAAATAAACACCAAATACTAATCTATTTTTGCTTTCATATATCACTCAATTCATGTCCAAACACCTACTACGACTTGGCGACTGTGTTCCTTACCATCTCCAGGATCAGTTTCATCTGAAAGCTGTACAGAAAAGATTAAAAGAATCCACACCAAAATCTCCAAATTCAAACAGCATATAACAAAGCTCTTCCCATCCATTGGCCCAAAATACAATCTTTTTCCTTCAATTCAATCTTTCTTTGAAGAACAATTCTGCATAGCGAACACATAAAAGTTCCCAAACTGCAAATACCAAATAGTACAAACCATCAATGCCAGTACTTTCCTCAAGCTTAAAAATGAAAGAAAAACACCCAATGACCCACAAATAACAAAAGGGTATCAAAAAAGAACATAAAACAATCAAAAGCTAAATTCTTGGGGGGAAAGATTAAATTTTGATAAATAAGAAAGAAAAGTACAACAGACAAAAAAAAAGAAAAAAGAAAAAAACCACACATAAGATTCAGTGAACTGTGAGCAAATGAGGAAATGATTTCCACACAAAAGAAATAAAAAAAGAGGCTTTTCCACTGAATAAGCTAAAGCAAAGAGTATTAAAAGCATGAAAATGAAGCTTTACATGAAAGTAAGCAGTGATTAAGAACCCAATTAAACTGAGATTAGTTTTAAATTTAGACAGAAAAAGTTTTTACCTTTGTAATTGGTGGAAAAAAAAAAGGAGTATGAAAGGCTAATCTTAGAAAGTTGCAGAGAGGCACTGAAATTTTTCTTCTTTCTTTGTCTCTCTTTTTTCAAGAAACAAAAAGGAACAAATAGACACAAGTGAGTGACACAGTGGAGAATCATATATATCTATCTAAGTTAGCACTTTTTTAAAAAAAAATTGCTGAATGATTTTTTTAAAATTTAAAGATGTATTAAATAATTTTTAAAATATTATCCTTTTCTCTAATAATTTTTTCAAGTATATCTAGCTTTAAGAATAATTTGGAAAGTACTTAAGGGGTAGTATTCATTTATTTTGGACAAAAAAAAAAAGTAAACATTTAAATAGATAAATTACATAAATATTATTATTTTTAAAAAAAGAGTTAAAAATTTTTAACATATCATAAATTGTTCAAAAATGTTTTCCATTCCAAAATTATAAAAGGAAAAATTTTAATGACTTAAAAAAAAAATCTTTCTGTTTCAATTTTTTTGTCTTGATTGCTATTTGGATTTGGACAAACAAATGATTTTTTTTACTATAATTTTTTTGAATATTTTGAATTGCTAGCTATTGCGTCTTATATTTTGTTAATCTGCGTGCATAAAACTCTCTTTAACTGATTTCCTTAATTTAGTAATTCCTCTATTTCATATTAAGTTAATTGTTAAGAAATTTTTGATGTTTCAAAATAAGTAAACTGTTTAATTTTCAAGGGATGTGTTGAAATTCTTTTTCAATTTTACCCTTCATTAATTAAGTTTCTAAGGTTAAATTTTGTATGAGAAATAAATGATATATTAAATGAGTGTGTGGAGTTTGAAAAAATAAAAATGAAAAAAAATATGATTAAATTTTATCTCTGTTTCTTTTTTTTAATATGTATAAAATGACCAATAAATTATCCATGGATCACTGTACATTGCTAACATGAGAAAATGGAATAATCTAGAATCTCGAGTAGCTGGCCAAGCCGTTAAAGTCGCTAAAGTCGTGATAAATCCTATCATTAAAATGGATCCTATCGAAAGTTCATCTATTCCTAATCTCCAATGGAAATCAAAAAAATCGACCCATTTATAATCCTCTACTAGTTGGATTAATGGATCA
>JAPFFP010000012.1:3964600-3990177 GCA_026153255.1 Solanum medicagineum | reverse complement strand
CACATAAAAATTTAAAAATAATTCATAAATTTTTTTAATTTTTTTTTTAAATAAAAAAATATCATATAAAATAGATCAGAGGAAATAATTGGTTGTAAGGACATGACTGCAAACTTATCACATGGGATCACATTCTGCAACGTGGAGATTCGATAGTACTTCCACCTCAACTCTATCCTTAAAACTTGCAAAAATTAATTAATTAATTTAATTATAATAAAAATTATTGTTATTATCTATTGATCTCTTATACTTACGATTATTGTAATTATTTCATTGTTGTTTTTATTATGTTATTGTATATTATTTTTATAATAAATGTTTGTATTTTATACTTTTATTACTTTTTCACTGGACCTTTTTTTTTAGCGAGTTTACTAAAAATACTGAAGTGCGGATAAAGTTTGTGTAAATGACTTTTTTTGACTTTATTCAGTGGATTACATTAACTATATTATTATTGTTACTAGAAATCACTATTAATTACAATATACCTAGTAAATCCATTTCACAATGAATTTTGAAGAAAATAAAGTACACATAATTCTTATTATTAGAAAATATATAGTTCTTATCATTATTTTATTTTATATATATTAGAGATTATTTGCGAAACACCTCTGATTCATGTACAAAAAAGAAAATTGTGTAGCAAACATAACAACAAGAACCAATTGATGATGAGATACATTAAAAATAAGAACTACGATAATACGAAGTAATACTAGGTGCCAACAACCAAAGATTACATGAATAGGCTGATCATATGACGAACGACACAATGCTCCATATTACTAGCCAACCAGATACATGAATATCCAAGACCATATTCTCGATAATCTGAAAATATATCATATCCTTAATCATCTCTACTTAATACCTTTTCGACCTATCTCTACCTCTCCTTGATCCCACGATATCCAAACTTTCACACATCTTTACTGAGGTAACACATCATTTCTTTATATGTCCAAATCATCTCAGCATCTCTCCTCTTATTTTTTCAAATCAATGCCTATGTTGTCTCGAATATTCACATTTCTAATCCTACAACTCCTAGTAGCTCCTAGTACGCCGCAAAGAGAATGTCATCTCAATTTAATTGAAAATAATTTAATTTTAAATTTTTTTTTACCTTTAATGAAGTAATTCTCAACTAGAGAAATATCTAAAAATATTTTACATTACAAAGTTTCAAATTTTTTTTTTTTTTTTTAATATAGTATCAAATAAAAAATGTCACATAAAATGAGACAAAAAAAACACTAAAAAGTACTTTTCATTTTAATAAACCTTATCAACCATGAATTTAAAATAGTCCGAAGTTAATTTCAAAATGAATAATTTATAATGAATGGAACCAAAAAAAGAACTTACAATATCAAGTTGAGATAACAAACAAAAACAAACATTTCAACAAAGAAAATTTTGATATATCATCCAAGGTCATTATTTATTAATTGTCTTTCGTTTAATTTTTAAATAATAAATTGACTTCTATTTTCAGTTTTTATATGAATCCAAATTAGTTTAGCCTTTAAAATAGCTGACAGTACTTTATTATTATAAAAAG
Source organism: Solanum medicagineum (assembly GCA_026153255.1). Taxonomy (NCBI): domain Eukaryota; kingdom Viridiplantae; phylum Streptophyta; class Magnoliopsida; order Solanales; family Solanaceae; genus Solanum; species Solanum medicagineum. The sequence continues at coordinate 3,988,604 of JAPFFP010000012.1, read as the reverse complement.
AAAGACCTAAGGCAAAATATTTAATTTAATATCTTCTATCCTCCTGCCTTAATTATAGCCCTGCCACTCCTCCCTTTGTCTCTATCCATCTTCTCTGCCTCTTCAACAGCTCACAAAAAATCTAGGGATCAATGAGATAGGTTTTTTTCCTTTGATTCCTTTTCATCAAAGTAACCATGGAATTCTGTTAAGGAATATTATCATTTTCAATTTTTATCTTTTTGGCTCTTTCTTGACGTGACACTAACTAATTCTCTCCCAAAGTCCAAACTTTTTCTCATCGTTTTCTTCATCCTTCTTCTTTCTTACCCCCCCAACAAGAGTCCCTCTTCCTGCGTGAAACACGGGGTAGTTTTGTTGGAATTTTTTGTCTATGGGGTACGCCATTTTCCAAAAATAAACACATTTTTGTTGAAAAGTTTGTTGCTTTTTCTTGAATTCAAACGAGGGTCTTTGGTTTTCTTGAGTTTGTGTTCTTGATAGACTTTGATTGTGGGGATTATTTTAGAAAAAAGAGATCGAAAAGATTTCTGTTACCTTTTATGTATTTCTTTTTTAAAGTTTTCTTGTTAGGTACTACTATTTTTTTTTTAAAAGTCTAAAAGGTTTTTAATAAAATCCTTGTATTGTCTCTTCCCCTCTCTACATTTGCTTTTTTCCTCGTTTTTGTCTTTGTGGGGTATCCTGTTTTCTCATCATATAGTTAGTATAAGAGAGAGAGAAGCAGTCAGTTTCATTTCTCTTTTCTCTCTTGCTCTCTTTGCGTTTGTTCATTTCCCCTTTAAAAACAATGGATAAAGGCTCAATGCAATCAAATCTTGAGTCTTTTTTGGATTGTACAACACCAGTAGTAGCATCTCAGTGTCTTGCCAAGGTGTAGTTTTTTTCCCCCTTTTCCCCTTTTTTAATGGTTGAGCATTTGAAATTTTGTATGATATGGTTGTTTGTTTGCATTATTTGCAGAGTGAAATTAGAAACCTTAATAGGCTTTGGCAGCCTAAGGGAAGGGAGGAAATTGAATATTTTACATTGGCTGATCTTTGGAATTGTTTTGATGAATGGAGTGCTTATGGTGCTGGAGTTCCTATTAGATTAGAATCTGGTGAAACTTTAGTTCAATATTATGTGCCTTATCTTTCAGCAATTCAAATTTTCACCAGCAGTTCATCTGTAAGCATTTTAAGGTATCATTTTGTATGTTACATTGGTAGTTGTGTAATCTCTTCCATTTCGCATGATTTCGTTGTTGTTACTGTTCCTTTAAGCTGAGAATCTATCGGAAACAGCCTCTCTGTCTCTATTGTTGTATTTGTATGTTACATAGTTTATATCTCAAACTAATTGGGCTCTTGGCTTTACTTAAAAAGTTGTAATTTTTGTAACTGAAAAGCATATTTCTTGTGCCACAAACTTTGTGATGCTGGTATAAAGTCTTTTCTTGAAGTTAAACTGGTGAAATGTTGATAATTTGCTTTAGGGAGGAGGCTGAGTCTGCCTGGGAAACGAGTGATTCGTTGAGTGATGAGAGTGAGAGTGAAAAGCTTTCGAGATCGGATGGGTGTTCATCAGAGGAAGGTCTTTTTGAGCAAGATAATCACTTGCAAATTAATAATAGATTGGGTTACCTTTATTATCAATACTTTGAGAGATCTTCTCCATATGGAAGAGTACCTCTGGTGGATAAGGTATCTTCTTTGCTCAAATTTATGTCACTCATTTGTACGAGAAAAAAGCTATTTGTGATTGTTGAATATGGCATGATTTCTTTAACTCGTATTTCCGCTGCTTCCGACAATCTTTTTGACCCAAAATTTGTGGTATTAGCAATTAATTTGTGTATCGTAGAAACAGATAAGCTTACTTGTGCTGTCTTTTATTCCAGTTTCCACTGTTTTCTTGTTTCTTCTTTGAGCCCTTGTATTATGCCTAACATGATTTCTGATAGAATGAAAAAATGGTAACGGTTAACCGTTAAAGACAGAATTCTACAAATGGTCACTCCTGTTTTTGCATTTCTTATCTGTTACTACAATTGCTATTTGATGATATAAATAACGTATCATCTTGCTTCGATTCTCTCAGGTATTATAGCAGTTTCTTACTTTTCCCTCTTTATGCACACACTTCTCGTATCATTAGCATTTATTGTTCCTTTCTTAAGAATATGATGCATTATTTTGTAATTTTTATGTGAACTTAACTATTCATTTTTCTTTCAGATTAGTAGTTTAGCTGAAAGACACCCTGGATTAATGTCGTTGAGAAGTGTAGATCTTTCACCAGCCAGTTGGATGTCAGTTGCTTGGTAAAGTTACTCTCTCTCTCAGTTACGATCATGGAAGTGATGGTTCTTTTGGTAGAGTTTACTATATTCAGGTGATTTAAATGTATAAAACTTTCTCGATCAAACTACTTGCATTTGATGACATTACTATACTTTCACCTTCGTTGGTATTCAAGGGGATCTTGTTTTCCTTTTGGCGAATCTTATTTGATTATATCATTTATGTTGATGCTTTAGTTTCTTATTTGCAACCAGAAAACAATGAAAGACGGATCATGGTAAAGAATTGTATCACTAACCTTATTGCTAAAAAATACAGGTACCCTATATATCACATTCCGATGGGAAGAACCATTAAGGACTTGTCTACATGCTTTCTCACGTTCCACACTCTTTCTTCTTCTTTTCAAGGTGTTATTCATTGTTTTCCTGAAATTTGGTCGCCTATGTTACTTGATCGGTAAAAATGCAGAAGATTCTTATACTACTTATCATTGGGATTTTGCAGATATGGACCTTGAAGATAACACGGAGAAAGGTATTAGGAAACAAAACAAAGGGGAAGTAATCCCACTTCCACCTTTCGGTTTGGGAACTTACAAGATGCAGGGCAATGTGTGGATTTCGGACAGAAGTGGGAGGGACCAAGAGAGGATGGTGTCACTATTAAGCGTGGCTGATTCTTGGCTAAAGCAATTGGGGGTCCAGCACCATGACTTTAACTACTTCTTGGGCATTCGTCATGGCTAAAAACCCAAATGATGACATACTCTTTAAAACCCTCCAATGGACCGATACTGGAGTTGCCTTTTCTTGAGCACTGAGGTCATGTTTTTCAAAGCTCGGAAGCATGAATGATCTCGAAAGAGGTTGCAAAAGCATCGGGCTTCTTTTACCTTTTTCGTGATCCCCTCACCTTGAACTTCAGACTTATATTGATTCTGTATTATGTATAGGGATTAGCTAAGTTTTGAAAGGATAAATTTTGAGGTGAAGTGAGAGATTAGCGACGACAGGTCCTATAACTGTGGATTAATGATCAATGACATAAATGCCTATTACTAAGTTCATGTTGTAAGCAATTCTTGCAATGCTCTATATATTGTATGATTCTGATGAACTTTCATTCAGTGTTTTATATGCTTCTTGTGTACATTTTCATGTTAATGTCTTTAGACATCATATTCCATTTGAAGTAGAGAAACAACTGATATGCTGTTGGTGGAAAGAATACTACCTATGTTTGATTTTTCTTACATATTTAGGGTAATTCTACGAGCGAAGCTTGGAAATGGTGGTGTCAGAAGTATACACACCCCTTACCTCTACTCAATGAAGGTAACAAGATGTTTTCGATAGACTCTCGATTTAACTAAAGCTTTTTAAAAGGAAAATATAGTGGTAAAGAAGTCATATTGGAGAAACAAAGGTAACAATAACAAAATAATATGGTAATTGAAGCAAATAATAATAATAATAATAATAATAATAATAATAATAATAATAATAATAATATCAATAAGAGTCGAAGAATAAGATAATAAGAGAGCAGTGATAGTAACATAGAAAAGAAGGGATAGGTAAGGTGTTTCAAATTATCAACATACCTTTCAATTAGAAGCGAGATAATGTTAGACTACTTACTAATAATATACTTTAATACTTGACCTTTATAACCTCATATTTAGAGTCATGTCCTTGATAAACTAAAGATGTACTATATCAGGGAATTAATACAAGTAGATGAAAATAAATATTAGAGTGTCACATTTAGAAGTGAACCCAATCTTTATAAGCAATTTTTGAACTCCTTTTACCACTAAACTAGAATTGTTTCATCTACTATATGTTAAGGTAATCAACAATTTATATATAACTTAACAAAAATTGGCTTTTATTTTATTTATGCAAGATTTAATTGAACCCCCTAGCACAAGTTAGCTTTATTATCGGTCTAAATCATGATAAGTAGAGTTATTAATTTGATAGTTACATGTATATACAAATTGCTCTGAAATAGTCGAGACACAAACAAGTTATCCATTCCCGCATTATGTGAATAGAGTACATGCTTTGATGATGACTTTTGAGTAATGGACTAATGGTAGTGGATGATGTTGACTTACTTGGTTGATAGCTTTTGCATTCTACATGAAAGTCTAATATCTAAGGACATAGGGGTCCATTTATTGAATAAAAGGCAAATGATTCTTAGGCAGTTGGAAGTTCACAAAGTACTATCACATCACATCCACAACCTTAGAGACCATGCGACCAAAGTGATACCGAGTTAAAATTTTTATTAATGGAGTTTGAAAAATAAAAGTATAGTATTAAAAATTTGAATTTAAAATTTCAAGATGAATTTTGAACAGTCTAAATTACTAAACTTATCTCTAGTCTTACATTTAAAAAATTTAAAATATAAGTGAAATCTCGACAAACACACTCTCTTCCCCTCGTAAATTCGCCCCTCCAACCAACAACAAACAAGTCTTAAATACACATGGGACATTTTTTGGTACTTTGCTAGTAAATAAGTCAATGAGGGATGCTTTTTGTTGTATTCCACTTGCTCTAGTTCACTTCTTACCTAAAGAGCTATATGCTACTACTAATGGCAAAAAAGGGATACCTCTATTGATGATGGACACTTTTATATGGTAGTGGATTAAATTGACTTAGTTGTTTGGTATTTTTCTTTTCTCTAATTGAAATGCGAGAAAATTTAAAATATGATTTGACTAAATTATTGAGAATTTTTTTTTAATGCTTTTCTTGATTTTTCTTGATGAGAATTTGACTCTACGAGAAATTAAACAAAAGGTTGCTGAATTAATCTGTTTCATGCATGTATCAATTGAACTATTTTGAAAAATTAAGAATCGTTCATTTTTTCAATATAAAACTGCACGACAAAAATAAAAGCTAAATTAAACTGCTGATTTTTTTTTAAAAAGAAACCTAATATATCTATTTATAATGATCCACAAAGAATGAACTTTGTGATTGTAAACTGATTCAGATACCATCATCTTAGCCGCAAGTTACTTTACCGACTACACTTATTAATGAAACCTTCAAAAGCGTTTATGCCAATAAATAATCGACAAGAAAAGATTGGTCAAATGGTGTATATTCTTCACTTCCACTTTCAATATCGTATATTTGAGTCATCAAAACAACAAATAAAATTGGAAAAGCTTCTAGGGGGAAAAGAGGAACAAATAAAACAACTCCCAAGTACACATGGAGCATTTTGGTTTTATTCTATCCAAGTTTTCACAAGAGGGCCATGCCCACATTCGTTGTACTTTGATCAAATTCAATTCTTAGCCATGTAGCAACACACACGTAGTACTATAAATGAATTATGTGATCCACTTTTGGAAATAAAGAATGCACTACCAAACGCGTTATATAATAAAGTTTTAATTATAACACTATAAATAAATAAATTGGCTTGGTCTAACCACCAAATTTGTCTAAAATTTATGTAGGGTAAATTACGTAACTAGACAAACATATGATATATTTTTTCATTTTTTGTATCATTATATATATCCATATTGTATTCGTCAATAAAATGTAAATGCACCAATAATATAAGTGAAATTAGAGAAAATTAATACAAGTGAAGTTAGAGAGAATAAATTTAAGTAATACAAAAATAAATGAATACAAGTGAAATTTGAGAAAAGAAATATAGTTCATATGTTTTTATTGTTTGTGTCTTTACATACACCCACAATACATTCGTCGATATAATCTAAATGTGCCATACGAATATAATCACGTGACACCATAGTTTTTTTTGTCTAACATCTCAAATAGTGCCTATAAATGGTAAATACCTAAACTATATTATAAATATTAGGAAAAAGTACGTAATTATGAAAACATGTGACATGTGCAATACGCCATTATAATTTGAATCTCTAGCTCAAGTTAGGTTTTTATTGTTATTTTCTCTCTCTTCCCTTCTCGTCTCTCTCTCTCTCCCACTCTCTCTGCAATCTGACTCATCTCTCGATCATCTATCCCTTGCCTCTCTCCTCCCTGCCCCCTCACTCTCGCCCTCCTCTTTTACCTCATCTTTGTCAAAACAAATGCAATTTATAATAATCAATTATACAAATGCAAATATTAATAGTTATTTATACAAATACAAATGATAAGTGTCAACTATACATATCCTCTTCAGTGATACAAAATATAGATATACATGTATTCATTAACACAGTATTGATGCAAATGATAATAATTAACCAGACAAATAAATGTTGAACTTGATACAACATTGATATGATTGTATTCATTGACATGATTTATTCATAAACACAAATTATATTTATTAATACTATTGCTTAATTGATATACATATAAAATTACAAATATACAATTATCCAGCAGATATACAAATACAATCATTGGTACATACATATACTAGTTACATATATACAAATACAATTCATCTCTCTCCTCTCTCTGACCTCTCTCTCGCTTTTCTTCTCCGTCTAACATGTAGCTACAACTCGTAATTAAGCAAACTATAACTATTTTGCTTTATTATGCTTCAAATTTTTGCTATATTTGAAAGTTTCCTACATACATTATTAATAGATGAACTTTCATAAATAGTTTAGGCTTGAAACTTAATATGATAGCTGTATTTTTTACATAATTACACAATATAACCTCATCTATGTGATCTGGAGGGGAGGAGAGAGGCGAGCGAGATCAAGAGAGGGAGGAGAGAGGCGAATGGTATATGTATATTTCTCAAATTGTATGTGTATATCCGTCAAATAATGGCATATGTGTAATTAATATACATATATATTTGTATATCTAGCAAGGGAGATTAAGAGAGGGGGGAGAGAGGCGAATTGTATATCTATATCTGTCAAAATAATTGTATATATGCAGCTGATATACATTTATAATTGTATATCTGCAAGAAATTGCAGAGAGAGAGTAGAGAGGCGAGAAAGAAATAACAACAAAACCCTAATTATAACTATAGATTGTAATTTTCTTCCAACTTAAATGTATAATGTAAATACATATTATATATTTACCTAATTATATTATTTTTCCTTTTTAATAAGGTCTAAACTGTAGTCATTTATGAAAAATTGTCGTCGAAAAGACCAACCTAACCTGACCCACTACGGCAACCCAACCCAAAATTGAGATCCGCAAGACTCCCCCTTAGTGGGTTGGGTTGGGATTGGCCAGGCCCAAATACGAGGCCTAAGTTAGAACTCTTTCATTTGATAGACTCTTCTCCTTTGCTATTCTTCCTTAATTAACATCCTTATATCACAAGAATATTTTATTTTAATTTTTTAAATATACAAATTAAAATACTAGTATTTTAAATTTGACGTGTACGTACATTTTTACCCTTTTGAAAATAGAAAATACATGGCCACAGGCCTAGTGGGTGGCAAAGAAGTTGGCCCCCATTCAGGAATATAGGCCTGAAACCAAGAATATGCATATCCAAGTTGGGTCTTAGGGATGTTGATGATTTAGATAATATATATAGTATGATATTTTTTTTTTGCGCAATAATATCGATAGCTTATAAACTATCCACTTATTTTATATAGGAAGTTCCGAGAAAAGAATTATTTGATTTAAGCCATAGTTTTAGAATGTTTGTCAATTAGACAACCCTATTTGTAGCATATGCATCTTGGGACACTTTCGTCAATTTTTATATTGATTATTGGTGAAAATCAAAATTAAAATTAAATTAGTTTAGTTGATTTTTAAATTTCTAAAGTCAAATTAAAAAATAATCATTGATTTGATTATTGTCAGTGTGGATCAAATTGGTTCAATTTTTTGTTGTCTTTTCATGCGAAAGTAATAAGTTTATTGAAAGTATAAACATTTCGATAAACACAGATACTTAGTTTGTGAGCGATCCATAGAAAAACTATTGTGGATTCAATTAAGAAATTATGCAATACTAGGGTTGTTATTATATGAACAAAGTGCTTTAGTTAAGCAACTAAAATCATTATATATCAACGATCAAATCTTTATAGTTAAAAAAAAAACCCTCCAAGCTCAACAATTGAGGAACTACTGAAGGAGGGATACAAAAAAATTATATACCAAGACACCAACAAAAAAATTATCAACAAATAAAAATTTGATTGTTTTTAGTGTAATAGAATTTCCAACAAATATAACAACATATACATTAGATGTTACCATTAACTCCAAATATATAGGATAGAATGTCAAAAAAATGAACATGTCCATTAATTAATTCATCAAACATTGCAAGTTGTTTAATAATTAGGACAAAATTTAAGTGCTCGCTTGGAAAAAAATGATAAAATTAAAGATTTAAATTAAGTAAAATTAAACAAAATATTTATATCTTATTTATGAATAATAACATGTAAGTAAATATAAAATTTATATATATAGTTTTTCAATTCGATTATTTTTATAATTTTTTTAGGTATGTAAGGTAATTATCGGGATAATAATTATTTAAGATACATACAAGCTCATTAAGGATAAGCCTCGATAATAGATAGGAAAGATGGAATCTCAATGATATTGTAACGAGGAAATCCAGCCTCCTTCAACAATTTATTCCATTCATCTTCACTTCTTTCCTTACCACGGGTGTGTGCTATCATCGTCAAATCCGATATGAATTTCATATCATCAAATAAACCTTCACCCTCCAACTTCATAACTACATCAACTATGATCACTTTTCCGGTTTTCTCAGGAATAGCCTTTTTACAGCTCTTCAATATCTTCATACAATCTTCATCTCCCCAATCATGCATTACCCACTATGCATAATATGTACATTAGAACATTGAAAGTTAGTCAAGTTAATATCGAAAAATGAAATAGTGACAAGTAAAAGTGGATAGAGGGAATATTCAATTTTTTATTTCATTCCTACTTGAACTCTATCACCATCTATGTATTAAATACACTTCACTTGTCAACTGCTATCTTTTCCTAACTAAAAGATAGTGATAGATCAAGTAGAAAAAATGAACAACTGATAGTTGATGTCTGTCTCTAGATCAAGTAGAAAAAAGGAACAACTGATAGTTTATGTATGTTTTAGTACATGAATGGTGATATAAATGAGATAAATGATAGTTGAGATATGAAATTCGCACAGACGATAATTCAAATATACTTTTGACGATTTTACCTTGAGAAAGACAGCATCAGCAGGTGGGATATCCTTTAACATGTCACCCCCAACATGATCAATACCCTCGTATTTTTGAGCTGTTGATACAACATGAGGCAAATCAAAATTAATCCCTTTAATATGAGGATATGCCTTGACAATTTCAACCATGGCTGCTCCTGTCCCTCCACCCACATCAACAAGTGATGAAATTGAATTAAATCCATCTTTATACTCTTTTATTATTTCCCTCATTATGCATTTTGTCATTGAATGCATTCCATTGTTCAACCTCTTGTTCAATTCATCATCTTTAGAAGCCATCTCAAATAGTTCACAACCATGAGCTTTCTTGAATGCACTTCCACCTTCTTTTATGCATTTACTGAAATAGTGCCATGGCTCCATGAGAATTGGATTGTTTTGGAAAAGCAACATTGGTGCTACACTTAGTTCTGTGTCTTGTAATAGCCATCTTGATATTGGGGTTAGTCCATAAAGGGTGTCTCCGCCCTGAGATCGATTCAGAAGCACTTATTCATCACACGAGAGATTTTAATTTATATGAATTTGTTTAATTGATTGTTGATAAAGTTTAAGAAACAAGAAAAATATTCGTAAAATTCATGTAATATCAAATAAATTTGATGCATTTGTATGCCTCGTGGTACTCTCTAATCATTCAACTTTAGTTATTATCTCAGAAAATCATTCTTTTAATAGAAAATTTAAATCATGAAGAATTGTGCACTTTCTGAGATATAACTATATTAATTGAGTATCAATTGTGTACTCCCCCCCCCCCCCACAATTGATATGCATACTTATATCTTCTATAGCAATTGTTAGGACAAACTTTCATTGAAAATGGAAAAACCCTTTATCGAATTGTTAAATAGATGTCTTATATAAGTCTCTTTCTTCTTATCACGATGCTAAAAATAGATGTTTCAATTTACTTATTCTTTCGGAAACACTGCAAAAACTAACAATTTTGTTTCTTTAACTCTAGTCCTTGCATTTATAGAGTGCACTTATTTGAGAGAGATTGATATAGTAAAATTAGGATTGTTCAAGTCTTATAAGGAGTCCACTAATTATCTCAGTAATCATCAATGTGAAACTTTTGTCATAGTTAAACAAATATATTAGCTAAGCTAATAGAAGATTAAGAATAAATAAGAGTAAATTTATCAAGGCGCACTACATGTTTTCTTTGAAAGACCATCATGAGTTGTGGTTGAATGAAATTTGAGCACACCATCTCAAAGAAAAAATGGCTTTACATTATGTAAATTCTTATTTAATCGAATTTCAAAACAGATAGAAACAAAGGAAATTCACCTGAGAGATAGATGTAGTGAAGATTTTTCGACGTACTAGGAATCTCATGATACGAAAAAGATAATCGATATGTGGAGATGATGAAGAGTCTATCTTTGTGGCTATTTGTGACAAAGTGATTTGTTGGCCATTGTGAGAATGACCATGTCATGTTTCATTTGCATTATGCCAATATTTTAAGGTGTGGGGTGTTACAGTTTGGTCCCTAATACTCTAACTTCAGAGATGAGTTCAAATGCATATTTCCTTTGGTGCATAACTAATTCAGCCTTTGATCTTGCAAATTCAATTCCAAGAAAGAATCTCAATTTACCTAAGTCCTTCATTGTGAAACTTTTTTATACTAATTCTTTTGTTTCTTCTATAATTTCAAGCTACTACCTGTAACCAGCAACATCAACATATACCAATATTATTGTAGTCACTTCACCTGTCTTCTTTGTGAATAATGAATAATCATATTGACTCTGCTTAAACTCCAGTCTTTAAAATACTTTTGTTAGTTTGTGATTCCAATGACTTGGGATTTGTTTCAAGCCATATAGTGACTTTAACAGTCTACATACTCTCTTCTCCCCTTGACTGGTAAAAGGCTTGAGATAAGTCTATGTAAATTTTATCTTGTAAATCACAATTTAGAAAAGGCATTATAAACATCTATATGATGGATGTGCCATTTCTTGAAAACAGCTAAAGATAAGATAGTTCTTACTGTCACCATTTTTATCACATGAGAGAAATTATTTTTATAATTTGTTCCTTCCTTTTGGCTATATCCCTTAGCAACAAATCTTTCCTTGAACCTTTCTATTTCACCAGTAAATTTGTACTTTATTTTGTATATCCATGTGCAATCAATATGAGTTTTATCTTTAGGTAACTCAGTCAGCTCCCATTTTTTGCTGTTTTGCAATGCTTCAATCTTAGCTTGCATTGACTCTATCCATCTTGGATCTCTACTAGCTTCTGCATATATAGTAGATTTAGTAAAATTGGATGTGGCAGCAATAAAAGCTTGGTAGGAATCAGACAAATGATCATAAGTCACAAACTTAGCTTTAGGAAACTAAACCTCCTTATCAATGTTTAGAGAAACAAAATCTTTCATCCATATTGTTAGATGCACATTTCTTGTGGATTTCCTTATCACTTTTGATTCAGGAATCTCCTATGACTGGTCCTGCTCAGTTAAACCTTGACCTCTCAGTTGATCAAATATACGATCAGACACTTGATCAGAGGCTGATGACATTACACCTGCATCCCCTTAATTTTTAGCTCTAACTGTTGATCTTAATCATGGAAACCTTTCTGATTATCTTGCAAGGTTTCAGTATATTGCTGAAACATCTACTTAGAGTAGTCATTACTACAGCATATTTCAGGTTCTACATTTTCAACAAATGGACTAACATGTTGAGATTTATGGCTTATGAAGGAAAACAGTAATTCTTTAAAAAAACACTAATTCTTTAAAAATTACATCTCTGCTTACAAAAAAACTCTGAGATAACAAATCCAACAATTTGAGTTTCTGAATAATGCATAATAGTCAATGTCTTTGATCTTGGAAGTAACTTATCAGGTGATTCAAGACCTTAGCAAATCATAAACACCATAGTACCCTTAAATGTCTCAACACATGTTTTATTCCATGTAGTTTCTCATATGGAGACTTACCTTTCAAGATTGTATTAGGCATCCTATTTATTATATATGTAGCTATAATGACACAGTGACCCCAGTACTTTAGAGGAATATTATTTTGAAACCTTAAGGCTCTAGTTACTTCTATCACATGTCGGTGTTTTCTTTCTGCTGCTCCATTTTGTTGTGGAGTATAAGGAAGAGTCTTTTGATGGACTATACCTCTTTTATTGAATAGCTTTGCACATGTAGAGTTAATAAACTCTGTTTCATTATCAGACATCACTTATTTTACTGTCTTTCCAAATTAAACTAAGTTTGAATAAATTGTAAAGCATGTTGTAAATGCACACATATATCTTACTTATTTTATAACAAGAATATCCAAGTCATTCTAGTTAAGTCAACTACCACTGTAAAAAAGAATCCATTGCCATCAAAAGTAGGTATTTTGTATGGCCCCTATACATACAAATGTATCAAAGCAAAATAATCTTTGCTCTTAATGCTACTTACTGGAACTGGACTTCTTGTGTGCTTTACAAATGGGCATACCTTACAATTTTCCAAAGACTTATTCATAGTGCTAGTACTGATATCAAACAGAGCTACTTAAGAGATGTGATGACATATGTCCTACTTTTCTATGCCACAATTCTACCTCCTTCTCCTAAAGTTGCATTTGATTAGTGGCTTCATCTCTCACAATACAAGACATGGATTGACTTTGAGTTAGATACTTGATCAATAGATAAAATCCATCTTCCTCCTATCTAATCTTATCACCTTTTAGTGTAAAAATCCTGAAAAACACAAAAGCGTGAAAAGAATATGACTGAGCATCCCCATTTTTTTGTCACATTATTTACTAACAGTAAGTTGTATTTGAATTCTGGGATATTGAAATACATTTTTAGTGGCACTCCTTGGAGATACAAAACAAGATCTTATCTGAGTAACATTAGGCACTTCTTCATTAGGCAAGTACACTGGCTTTGGATCTTTTGTTTTTATCATTGACTCTTTTGTGAGCATGCCAATCCTTGACACCATATGATTTATAGCTCATATGTCTATGATCCATATTTCATTATTTTCAGAAACTAAAAGAGCTCTACCTGTAGCATTAGCCTGAGACACATCTTCTGCTTCCTTTCCAGAAATTTTTGGCTTCACTTAAGCAACTGCAGAATTTGATTGTACTGATCTCTGGTGAAAGTACACCCTTGAAGCTGTCTTACACACTTATTGACTTTATTGAAGTTACCTTGAGATTTCCCTATTACTTGTTTTCTGTTAATGGACTCATTGTTCATTGAGTTGCACCAATAGGTGCTTTCCCATGACCCATAAATTTCAGTTGTATCACTATATATGTTGGTTCTGATAGTGGACCGATCACTCATTAAATTACATGCAATATCTCCACCATTATACACCTTTTTCTTTTACATACAATCAATGCGATAGCTAATTAATTTATAATATTGATTTTTTGAATGACCTTTGCACCTGCAGAACTCACACACTATACCAAAGTTCTTGAATTTGTTATTTTGTTATCAAACATATGAGTTATCATTTCTTGAATACACTACTAAAGGATCACTACTAGTTCAGCTTATAGAATATAACCCTATGTTAGTGATACAAGACACAATGGATCTTTGGCATTCATCATTTACCAGTATAGCATATGCCTGATTTACATTAGGTACTGGACCCAATAACAATATTTGACTCCTTGCCTGAACATATGAGTCATTTAAGCCCATGAGAAACTGACATACAACGCGTTTGCCTACTTAGATGATTGATGTTGGACCAAAAATACATATTTTTAGTCATTATTTATCTCATATTTCATATTTTTATTATTTTTTTTAGCATAAATTTTATGGATTGTGCTAAATTATATACTTTATTTGTAGGATTAATTTGGAGCGAAAATAAAGAGATTTGGAGCTCAAACAAATTAAAAAAGAAAGATTACAGAAGAAAATTTAAGCACTTAATGAATTAAATCGAGTATAATAATATATATTATTATTATACGCATTTTGCCTAAGTGCAATTCAATTGCAATTGAAATAGCAACCAGAGGCTGCCACGTGGCAGCGACAATTTGAAGGCCGTGTAGAGCGTGAAGGCCAAATTCCTTCCTGTTTTGAGTTTTTCAATTTGTTTTTGACTCAGTTATTTTATTTAGGATTTGTTCTTACACCTATAAATATTTCATAAAATTAGATTTTATAGAACTCTTGACCTAGAGAGAAATAGAAGTCGTTGTGGCAGTCGGAGAACTTTGATTTTATCTTTTCTTCTCCATTATTATTTATTTTTACATTTATTTTGAATGATTTGTCATAATTTCTTCATGTCTATGTGGATCTAAACTTCTCGTTCTAAGATTATGACAGCTAATAAGATGATTGTTTAGTCGTTATTAATTTGAAATATTTGTTTATCATATTAGTTGTTCTTATATTCCTTTAATCTATATTTCATAGTCTGGCCAACCATGGAATAAATTAGTTGTTCATTCTGGATTCGAGAGATGTTGGAATGAATAAAACACAATAGTATAGGAAGCTTGTTCGACTAGGAAACTAGATTGATTCGTGTATGGGAGACCCGTGACAACTATCCATCTACCTCGCTTGGTTCAAATACAGGAAGATAACGTTAAAGCTTTTTTATTGATGTGTCTATCTCCGCTCAACGATGTAGTTAGGCAGTCAATAAAGGTTGGCCGGCAAAGTCGTGAAACCCTGTTCAGGTAATTTTAACCTTGTGAATCAACAACTAGATAATCAAATAATTTAATGAAATAGAGGATAAGTATGATTATTAGCTAAACCATAATCTTAGATTGATTCATTCATTGATTGTGCAAAAATATTTCTCATCTTGGTTAATTGTTCACCGCTTAAATAAATAATTAGAATTAATATATCTTAGTAAATAATTAATTGACAAGTCTTTTGAGTTTGACATCTGGCTTCTGAAAAGAACCACTATATTACTTGGGTTGACCACGTACACTTGCGTGTGCTAGGGAAGCAACAAGTTTTAGACGCCTTTGCCGGTGACTTAGAAATTAATTATTTTTCTAGGTTATATATATTTTTTCCTTTTATTATTTAAGTATTTTTTTTAGTATTTTATTCTTTTTTTATTTTTTATGTTTGTGCGAATATTTTTAAAAAAATTAAAAATACTTTTTTGTACTCTTATTGATATGGATGATTGGAATAAATGGTGATTGAGTGATGGATATCCTTGTCAATACTGTGATGGACCCCACTTGAATATTGAATGCCATACTATTTAGAAGAGAGGGTTGTGTGCACCGATCCAATCCTTTGAATGGAATTTTTGTCATATATGTGATGGTCATTGGAATGGTTGCCCAAACTCATATCCCCTCCCTCAAACCCCAATTATTATTCTTCTATTGTTTGTGATGTTGACAGGGGTAATGAAATGGAACAGGAAGAACAAAAAGCTTGTACTAGTGAGCTGTTGAGGCAAATATTGGAGCTACAAGAGAAGACAATAGAGCAACAAAAAGAAGCAAATGCCCACCTCACAAATATAGCTACCCATGTAGCAGAAATTAAGCTCAAACTAGAGGTACATCAATTTGGCCAGACGTTGTTCATGACAAAGAGGCTCACGTGAACACAAAGGTTGACGTGAATAATGTTCAATCATCAATTGTCGATGTTGAGAAGAGTACACAAGAGGATGTAAATAATAATACAATTCATGAATTAGGGTGTATTAAGCCTCATGCCTATCATTTTTCTATTTTGTGCTTGGATGATGAGATATCAATCGAGTTATCTGAGCATATGAAAAAGCTAAGGAAAAGGAACAAGATGTCTATATTCTTGAATTTATTGAGCAAAAATCAGAAAATTACATTCCTCATCTAAGGACTAAGAAGTGTAAGAGGCGATACCTATTACCTGGTTCCTTTATCTTCGTACAACCGCTCCTTGAGCAAAGCAGAAAGATGGATGCAAAATTGGGGGTGCAATTCATATCTTCAAAGTGGAGAAAAAAATTTAGTAGTAACTTGAGTCGTGCCGCGACGTTAAATCAGACGCTTATTGGGAGGCAACCCAAATTGTAATGTAGCTTTTTATTATATATGTTTTTTATTTTTATTTATTTTTTTAGTGTCACTTTTTTTTTCTTTTTGTGTTTTTTTTATTTTGTGCAGATTAGCGGAAGTTTGAGTATCCAAAATTTGAAGCAAAGGAGCAATTTTGAGCTTAAGTGGGGGGTGCGTACGACTCTCGATGGACATTGAGAGAAGATGTTTCTAGCTAGGTCTAAAGGTCTCAGGGAGTCTTCATAACCCTTGTTTTAAATTTTAATTGATGCTTTGAGGGCATAGCATCTTTTCAAGTGTGGGGTGGAAATTCTTCCATTTATATTGTTTAGGGTGGAGTGTGCTTTAGGGTTTGTTTAATATTAAAAAAATTAAAAGTAAAAAAAAAATTAATAAAAATTTTCAAGAAAAAATAAAAAGATCTTTATTTATTTATTTGTTTATATTTTTATTTTTCATTAGTAGAAGCACACTTAGCCCACCCTTTGGTTTTTCTTTTTGGTTCTTTTTCGAGGGGGGTTCCTTTGAACGAGTATCTTTTATTTTTTGATTTTTAGGAAGTAAATTTTTATTTTTTATTTTTATTTTTAGGAAGTAAATTTTTATTTTTATTTTTTGGAAAGAAAAGAAAACACCTTTTGACTCTTTTGGTACTTGCTATATAGGCCAAATTTTGAGTAGTATTTTCCTATGAATGCTTGATTGCTAATTAAAAATTGCAGATTCTTTGACATCTAGGTTCATGGTGATGACTCTATATAGCTTATTTTATTTTTTAGTTTGTTATGATCCTATCTCTCTAAGAAGTGGAATTGATCTATCTTGATTGATACTTGTGCCATGTGTGGTGAGAATTTATTTATTCCATGTTTTACATCTTAGTCTAGAACTTGCCCTACATGTTATTGAAGCGAAATAAAAGTATTGTTTTGTTTAGGAGATGACAATAAGTTTTCTTTGATTTGTCTTATAAAATTTTAGCCTCTTCAGATACTATATCACTAGTTAGCCCTTTTGAGCCTATAGTCTTTTTGTTGGTAGCCATATTATTTTTACCTTGATCCTATTTTGTTGAATCCCTAATTTTTGTATCTTGCTTCCTTGAGTGTTGCAGCATAGATTTATTATAATTGTTAAATCTTAAGAAAAAGGATGGTTAAGTGGTAAAAGGTGATTGATGATACATACATTGTGATGAAAAATCCCTCTTTGAAAGAATGAGTCAAAAAAAAAAAAAGAGAAGAAGAAAAAATATATATCGAAAAAAAAAAGAAGTGAAACATTCTTGATGAGATGAGATTGCTAGTGAAATAATTATTAAAGAGAGGGTTGAAAAAATAAAGAGAAGAAGATAATGAGTGATGAAGTCTAAAAGTGCAAAGTGCTTAGGGAAGTATAAGTCCCTATTATATAGTTTTCCTACTCATCCCTTAGCCTACTTTACAACCCATTAAAAGTCCTATTTGATTCTATTCAAGCATGCTTAATTAGTGGAGATGTACATAATGGGTAAGCCTATGGTTCTTTTTGCATACACATGAATTCTTTGTGAGTGTGAGAGTTGTTCTTTAATGCAAAGTCCTTAACTTATATTCAATCTTTTGAATTGAGTGTGTGGACTACTTTTTTTTTCTTGTGAGGGCACTTGTTTCATGATAGATAAGCGATGTTATCAACTTCTTTGAGAGATTAGGTGAGTAAACTTAAATTTGATGAGTTAGATTCCTTCATTGAGGCTAGGAGGTCAAAAGTTTGTTATTTATTTGTATATCTTGTATAATGATTTGGAAGTATACATGATATTTTTTGGATGGCCTAAATTATTTATATCAACCAAAGCGGTGGTCCTATTTAATTTTTTTGATGAGCTTTAATAATTGCTTGAGGATGAGCAAAAGTTTAAGTGTGGAGTGGTGATGTTGGACCAAAAAAAATACATATTTTTAGTCATTATTTACCTCATATTTAATATTTTTATTTATTCTTTTTTAGCATAAATTTTATGGATTGTGCTAAATTATATACTTTTTATTTGTAGGATTAATTTGATGCAAAAATGAATAGATTTGAAACTCAAACGAATTAAAAAAGAAAGATTACACAAGAAAATTCAAGCAATCAACTTAATGGATTAAATCGAATATAATATTATAGATTATTGTTATACGCATATTGTCTGAGTGCAATTCAATTGCAATTGAAATAGCAACCAGAGGCTGCGACGTGGCAGCAACAATTTGAAGGCGCTGTACAGCGTGAAGGCCAAATTCCTTCGAGTTTTGGGTTTCTCAATTTGTTTTGGACTCAATTATTTTATTTGGGGTTTGTTCTTACACCTATAAATATTTCATAAAATTAGATTTTACATAACTTTCGATCTAGAGAGAAATAGAAGCCGTTGCGAAGGCCGGAGAACTTTGGTTTTATCTTTTCTTCTCTATTATTATTTATTTTTACATTTATTTTTGAATGATTTGTCGTAATTTCTTCATGTCTATGTGGAGTTAAACTTCTCGTTCTAATATTATGGCAGTTAATAAGATGATTGTTTAGTCATTATTAATTTGAAATATTTGTTTATCATATTAGTTGTTCTTATATTCCTTTAATCTATATTTCATAGTTTGGCCAACCGTGGAATAAATTAGTTGTTCATTCTAGATTCGAGAGATGTTGAAATGAATAGAACACAGTAGTATAAGGAGCTTGTTCGACTAGGAAACTAGATTGATTCGTGTATGGCAGACCTGTGATAACTACTCATCCACCTCGCTTGGTTCAAATACATGAAGATAACGTTAAATCATTTTTATTGATGTGTCTATCCCCGCTCAACGATGTAGTTATGCAGTCAATAAAAGTAGGCCGACGAGATGTGCAACCCTGTTCAGGTAATTTTAACCTTGTGAATCAGCAACTAGATAATCAAATAATTTAATGAAATAGAGGCTAAGCATAATTATTAGCTAAACCATAATCTTAGATTGATTCATTCATTGATTGTGAAAAATATTTCTCAAAACTTGATTAATTGTTCACCGCTTAAATAAATAATTAGAATTAATATAACTTAGTAAATAATTAATCGACAAGTCCTTTGGGTTCGACATGCGACTTCTGAAAAGAGCAACTATATTACTTGAGTTGATCACGTACACTTGCGTGTGCTAAGGAAGCAACAATCATCAACAAATTCTTTTAGACAGAATCCATGAGAGAACTGTAGTATTCACCCTCTCCCATTGACTCCTAAGTTCAACACTTACACTGTTGTTGGTATATGTACCATGTATTAGCCCAATCTTGTTTCTCCCAAGTAGAGCCAACTTTATTGACCTACTCGGCTTTTTCTGAGAATGTCCTTTCCAAAGGATAACCCTTTTGAAGCTTCATGACCATTAGTTTAAAGGCATTAACAAAATTGGAGAATAAAAAGTATATTTGAGGAATTAACATCTTCTCGATCACTAACAAAATAAATTTCACCCTTTTGCGCTTATTCTACCACAAAGTTTGATTGTATTGACAAAAGACAAAACACAATGTCCCACCTCAGAGGACTGCCAGAATGTTCTTTTGACATTTTTAGCACTTCTTCCAACTAAATTATGTTTCCAGACAGTTTTAATCGACTATCGTAAATATTCTGTGTCATGTCAACTTTGTTTTGTAGTTTTTACATCATTATAATACATTTTGAAATCAAACCCTAGCATTATACTTGAATACTGTGAATGTATATATAATGCCTGCTTTAATAATTGGATGACTCATATTCATTGTACGTCTTTATCAACTTGTATGACTTCATGTATGATATATTATTATTGTTTTGAATTCTTCTCGCACTTCATAGTATTTGGTAATCCAAGTTTTGCTCATTTTGGTGCCTACCAATCAATATATTAAAGTTTTGAACTAAGGTAAACTCCCACGAGTATATTACTAATTTGGTCAACAATGTACTCATCAATTTCAAGATATTAAGTAGCTCTCTTTTCTCCATAAATATGAAACTTAAAACTATAATTGAAACTCTCTCTGTCCAACTTTACTTGGCCCGTATGCTATTTTGGGATGTCCAACAATATTCGTTCACTTTATGAAATCAAGAGACAATTTTACACCTAGTTCCTAATTTACCCTTATCATTAATTATAGTCATTTCCTTATTATATTTTTCATGCATCGTATTTATTATATTCAAAGGGTAATTTGGTAAAATCACCCCATCAGTTACCACTTCTTAATTCATGTGCCAAGTCAATAGGAGCCAATTAAAGTTGGACGAAGGGAGTATAAATTTAGTAGTATGTTTAGCCACGTTTCATTGTGAATTTTCAATTTTTGCTTTCAAAGTGAAAAATGATGTTTGATCATGAATACAAATTGGAGTTGTTCTTAGTTTGTCGCAAGTAATTCAGAGTGGAAAAGGTGAAAACATCCTTGTTGTTTTCAAATGTTTGAAATTCTAAATTTCAAAATTTTATGGCCAAATGTGTTGTCCAAAATTCAACTCCCGAAAAAAAAGTGAAAAGAATTCATGATCATCATTAAAATTTAAAATTATGTTTGACATGTATTTTAGTTGAAAAAATTTAAAATTGTAGCAGAGAAAGTGATCTACTAAACAATTTAAAAGCACCTTACTTCTTTTGGACAAAAAAGATACTGTCCAACGAACTAAAGATAGAAAGAAAAGAGGAAAAGGTTTAATATGAGTGGGAGGCAGCTAGATTTGCAGCTCTAAATTCCTGAAGAAATACAAGCTGCTATGGAATGCAAAGTTGAACCTAAAACTCTCTTTTGTGTAAGGTCCAATTACCATAAAATAAAAATTCGTTTCAATTTATTAATTTTTATCTATTTTAACATAAAATAAAATTTAAAAAATAAATATTTTAAAATTTTATGGCTTTGAACTAAAATAATAAGTACATAGAATATACTAAAATAATTTTTAGAATCTATTTAAAAAATTAACTGATAATTAAAATTGAGTGTAATGTAATATAATTATACTACTCACTTTATCAATCTTCGCTTATACTCTATACTATTTTGGGATGTCCAATAATATTTGTCCTTATCATTAATTATAGTCATTTCTCTATTTCATTTTTCAAGACATTATATATATTTATTATATTTATTATATTTAAAGAATAATTTTAATCTTTGTCTTAAGTTAACAGGAACAAGTAAAAACAGACGAAAGAAGTATTTAATATGTTTATTTGATCAAGTAATTACTTCTAAATGAGGAATTGATCTTAACTGGGAGGAAGCAATTGCACTCTCCAATTCTCATGCATATGGTGTAAAGGTTATTTTGTAACGTCCTCCTTCATCTTATATAATACTAGTATTTGTACTCGTCCATTGCGCGGTAAATATAAAAAATTAATTATTATGATAGTTTTATTATTTTGTTATCAAATATTTTTTTTAGTAGAATGTTATCAAATATTTAAAATTATATAATTAAGTCTTCAAATATGAAAAACTAATATCATTCAATAATTTATATGATCACAATAAAAAGTACAAATTAATTACATTATTTAATTTAAACAACAATGACCTTAGATTCTTCTTCTCGAATTTTAGTTTATACTTAATATTATAAATATATTATGAAATTTGCAATTATGATATGCTTAATTTTTTTAAAAAAAATCATATCAATTAGTTAGGATTTAGGATTTTATTTTATTTTTAATGTAGATAAATAGAAATAAAAGATTCAACCTAAATTCTAAAAAATTAGGAGTGCGATATTATATTTATTCTTATCACCTTATCCGTCCAGTTATTTCTTTACCTCCAAATTGTCATCTTGTTCTTGACACTCTATCTAATAAATATTAGAGTAATACAAAATACTTTTGAATTGAAATACACAATATATCTTAAAAAAAATAATTTTATAAATAGTAAGCACATGAAACAAAATAAAAATTCGAAAATTCTAATAAGCACCATTTTTAAATTTACATCTTCATACTTTTCAAATTCCACCATGTCAAATTTTATGATGTAGAATAATATTACACACATTATATATTTAAATATTTTACTGCATCTATGTTACATCTTTAATTAATATACTATTTTTGAATAGTTCAACATGCACGCAATGACTTCTTTCAAATAATATAAGATAATCTAATATATGAATTCTAACTTATATATTTTCTCAATAATGATCACAGATGATAAAATTATTACTAATAAATATTGTTATATATTGTAAATCCATATTATTATTATTATTATTTTATGTTAGGTTTTATTAGTACCTATTTGAATTATATTTACATTGTATTTTACTCTCTCAAAATAAATGTCTTACGAATATTCAAATAAAATCAATTTAATAAAATTGAAACCAAAAAGTTTGTATAAGAACTCTAAATAATGAAGCCAATCGATTTGTTACGCACAAATGCGGTCAACAGCAATTTAAAAAAATTTATTTCTGATCTTACAATTTAAAGCACCATAATTTTAACAATATGTACAATATAATCAATATTTTAAGACAATTATGTAACCGTCTTCCTCTTTCTTCTCATGGCTTTTTCAATTTTTGCAATCAAAGTATATGTGTAATCTTGACTATTTGTATAATGTAATAAGATAAATATTAATCAACTTATCAAAAATCCCATACACAGTAGTAAGTTTTTTTCTTTAATTTAAATTAGAAGAAGTATTTAGGACTTTTAAATATAATATTTTCTCACTTATAACCAATAAGAAACAATGTTGCAACAACAAACAATAAAAATAAATTAATTAATTTTACGTAGTTAACTATTTTCCTCTTACTGAAGAATCAGGTCAAAAATTAAAATAGAAACAAAAGTCGAAAGTCATCAAATAGTAGGATATGGTGATTATTTCTTAACTTCAAATATCAAAATTAAATAAAACAACACAAATGAATATGATAAAAATTGCACTATAATTTTCTTTTTTGGCACTAAATGTACATGAAATAGAAACACAATGCTTTTCTGTCTTTGTTACCTATCCATGCACATAACCATAATGATAGAGTACTGTAACACCCCACACCTTACAGTATTGGCAATTCAAATGAAACATGACATGAAATGGACAAATTGACGCCAAATTTCAAAGGTGATTGAATCTCGTGTTAATAGGCTATATGTGCGTCTAGCGCTTAAGGGGATCGAGGGTATGTATGTTTTGTATTGAATTAAGGAAATTACGGCCTTAAATAAAGTAAAATAATTGAGGTGCTTGTAGGACTTAGTAAGCAAGTAGGTGAGTCACCTGCTTGTTTAGCTTAAGTTGGATAGTTAAATGGAGACGAGGCTCGACGTTGAATTTGTCTAGGTTCGATTACGAATAAAGTCCGGGATAAGGGTGTAACTTTGGGCCG
>JAPFFP010000012.1:3929706-3955147 GCA_026153255.1 Solanum medicagineum | reverse complement strand
AATCTTTAAAACTACACTTTAGAATAAATTTACATTTGTCTCAAACTTTACCAAATTGAACCAATTAAGGACTTACAGGTCCTAACACTCATCTGGGAAATCATCTTTAATGGTGTCGCCTTGAGGATTGTTAGTAGCCTCGACTGTTGGGTCTACATACGTTGCTTGAGAGTTATCACTATTACAAACTTCCTGTGTAAGACCAAAGCTAAATGTTGGTTAAGCATCCATGAGAATAGTTCATTGAAGGGTGAAGAAGACAAACTCTTCCAAGAACGAAAAAATACCAAAAAAATAATTCAAATTTGAATTTGCAATTAATTGTGATGGATTGTTAATTGATGATCAGTGATTGACATTAATTAGATGACTATTGCTAGAAAATAGGCGTAAAATTAGCAAAGAGAGCATGAGTTTTGGAGAAGTTATTTTATGGGATTCTAAGTATCTGAAGTTAAGTGTGAGAATGGAAAAATATGTGATTTTTGTAATTTTTGTAATTTTTTTATATGGTAGTGAATATTAGAGATTTGGGTAAAATAAGTTGTGTAATTTTGTAATTTTTCCTGAAATTATTTATCAAAAATAGATCAAATCCCATTTATTCAGGCTTCGTGGACCGGCGGCCCAAACTATTTACCACTCACCCTAATTGGTGCATAATGTCAATATCAATATTATGAATTAATCTTCTGTGGAGCTACTCAACAAGAATTAGACAATTTTCTTCCTTTTCGTATGTGTTAGCACATGAAGTTTTTTGGTGATATAGTTTTCAGCCACTTTTTCACAGAGCTTTTTACTGGACCATCCATAATGATCTGGGGAAGAATTCTTATAGCCTCTCCCTGATTCACGTGATTTTATTTTTAACTTTTAGGGGCTATTCAATAAGAATTAGGCAATATTTTTCGTTTTTCGTGTGTGTTAGCCCATAATTTTTGGTGATATAGTTCTATAAAGATTTTGCGAAAAATGGATCAAAAGTCATATCAACAAAAAATTCATGCTCTAATATAAAACAAATGAGAAATGAAGAAAATTGCGTAATTCCTGTTGAGTGGCTCCTAAATGCCAAGAATAGTCGTGTGGATCAGGACAAGGCTATGAAAAATTTTTCCTACATCATTACGAGCAATTCTATAATGATTTTGCAAAAAAATGAACAAAAAACTATATCACCAAAAAATTCATAAATAACTTCAGACCATATATTTGAAATTAATTGTGTAGCTAACCGTAAAATACTTTATAAATTTCCAGTACTTCTTAAATAGAAATCTTTTAAAACGACAATTAATTCACTTTGTCACATAAAACATGTAACCAACCTAAAACTACATATGGAATAAGATAGAGGAAACAACATATTACCGAATCTAATTGTTGTCTCTAGCTACAATTAAATAAGAAAAATTTTCAGCTATCGGCGATATTCAAGATATCTCTGATTGATATTCACATTTGATTTATTATCTGAACTTATTATATTCATTTTAAAAGATTACAACAAAAAAATATAATCTCGATCCACTATAATCAATCTCACGTTCTATTTGACTATAAAATATGTCCTCTCTATCCACACACCTTTTTTAATTAAAATTCAAAGAAATGAATGCAGGTATGACCAGATTCCATCGAAAGTATTCTTAAAAAATATATGTAACATACTCTATAAGTTGAACCACAAAGTTTAAAGAAGTATAACCTCATTTGATATATACTTTGTAAAATCATTGGCAGAAGCTTCAACGTAATGGAAAAATGTGAAAAATTAGTTTATATAATCATTAAAAAAAATACAAGAGGATAAATAAAATATTAGATCACGTGCTTAAATTCTTTGAAAACTATTGTAAATAATTATTTTTTTTTTTTTTGGTAATGGTAAATGATTAGTTTATGTTACCTCATACGATATTGTATATTAATTATACAAAATTTAAGTAGTCTAATGAAATAAAAATAATAATCCAGTTGGATCTAGTGTTAGCAGATGGACATTTTTGAAAAGATACGGTGAAAGATTTTTAGGATTTAATAAATTACATCCATTAGTCTCAACTTCTAGATATATTTAGTGTTAGTTAAATAATTAGAGAGTTAAAAGTTAAAAATCACATTTAAATTATTCTTCAGTTTTAAGTTTCATACTTGAATTATTTGGAGTGTAAATTTCGTAGTTAAGTTATCACTCTATAATATGAGAAACATATCATTGAGATTTTAGGTACTGAGTGGTATGACTTATCGATGGTTCTTACCTAGTTTGGACTTGCTATGTTGTATGCAGTGGTAGATCTAGAATTTATTTTAAGGGGGTTCAAAAGTGTAAAAAGTAGACACACGAATTAATCAAAAGGGGTTTGACATTTATTACATATAAATAAAAAAATATTTTTACTATATAAAAATAGCATAAATTTTTCACCGATCTGAATCCCCTAATCAGTGCGTCGCTCCGCCACTATTGTATGACAGATGGTGAGTTCTATTGACTCTTCTGATACCTGAAAAATAGATTATCCCTGAAATTGTGAGAAATATTTTATATGAAACATTACTATTTTACTTTTTTTTCACTCATTCAATCAAATATCAATAAAAACAATCATTTAATATTTTTAATAATGAATTTTATTTTGCCGTGAACTTAACAAATATATTTACGATTTTGTCCAAATCAATCAAAATTGTCTGAATTCAATAGAAATTACCCAAATTCAATCAAAATTACCCGAATTCAATCGAAATTACCTATTACACAAATGGATCCTCAATTAAACACAATCATCAACCCACCAATCACCCGTTGTATTTATTTTTACTTGTTATATTTAAATAAATTTATCAAAAAATAATAATTGATATAATAATTTTATCACAATACTCTTATCAATTGATATTTAGTGTTAGATTTTAAAAGTAAAGATGAAATATAAAAGAAGAAAACAATTGATTACCTCTTTTTGATATGTTAAAAATAATAAATAAAAGTAAAATTTTATTTTTAAAATAATGAATAAATAAAAGCAAGTCGAGTGAGTATTTTTATTTTTTATTTTTAAAGCAAACTAACTCCCCAAAGGAACTTTTAATATCTAGAAGGGGGAATGAAATAATACATGCCCCCCCCCCCCCCACCCCCCCACCAAACAAAAAAAAAACTCTATTTTTAATAGTCAAATAATGTTGGCTGCTTGGATGAATTTTCTCCGTTATTTCTTTTCATATTACTTGGAGCCATTCCTTATGTTGACTTATATGAATTATGAACTGAAAACAATTCACCATTTCATCCTGCATCAAGAAAATTTAAAAAAAAAATTGGTACATTATGTTTGAGTGTATGTTCAAGAATAATCCCTTCAATATAAATATTAGAACAATTTTGATATTTAAAATTTTGTCAAAAATGAACATTTTTAGTCTATATTGATTACCAAAGCATGATTTTTATTTTAATGAGAAATTTTTCGTCAAAATTTCATAAATCGAAGCATAAAGAACTACAACAAATACAAAAATAAAGAAATTGTAAACCAAGAAATTAAATTGCATTTCACTCTTGAAATAGACCAAAATAATATAAACTACAAAATTTATACGCCCAAATGTGAGTTCCCATTAAATATTTTCTATTTTCATAGTTTCATCGAAAATCAATATACTCTTCATCCTAATTTATATGATATAGTTAGAGTTTCAAAAGGAATTCTTTGACTATGATTTATTCATATCACCTCTTAATATTTTAAGTTGTTAATTTGTGATTTATTGTACTTTTATGTAATTTCTAGACATATAAATCATTTTTCAAAAACCTCAAAAATTATATATGTCTGAAAGCACAGTCCAAATAAAAAAGTTTGAATCTCGAAATTCAAACTATATGAGTCTCGAAATTCAAACTATACTATAAATTGAAACGGAGAAAATAATAATTAGAATCTGATAAATATTTGTTGAAGATCAGAGGTACTCTTTTGTTTTTTCCTTTTTTTTTTCTAAAAATAAAAATTAAAGGATCAAAACTATTCAAGTGATACTTATGGACTATTTTGAACCTATTACAAAAGATAATGGACCATTTTTATCATTTTCTTATACTAATAATCACTTAAATTTATTCAAAGATCAAGCCGCCTACCAAGGACGGAAAAATTGCAAGTACAGTCAAATGAACCTACAAAACCAACACGTTTATTAACATATCAAGAATATATATTTTTTTTAATTTAAAAAAAAATCCATCAAGATCAATTGATATAAATATATATTCATACCCAAATATTTTCTCTTACCACCAAAAATCTTCCCTTTTGAGCCAGACAAACGTGGAATCAGAGCACGAATGATGACAAGTGTAATACGAAACGCCCCATTACGTTTTAGCAGACGCGTAGACAGGTACGAGCCATTGGATCAACCAGAAAGGGTCGATGTTCCGACGCGATATGATGAAGACAGTAGCCATAGTGGTCGGAGAACAATTATGAAACTGCGGAGGAGTGGAAAACAGACAATTATGTTGAGTTCGATTAGTTATAGAAGGGAAAGGGCAAGAAAAAGAAATTTATTTTTGCAAAGCTATAAATTGGAGTCTTCGAAGAATTTAAGGAATAAAAAATTGAAGAAAATTGTTGCTAAAGTGAAATGTGCTGTGGTTTCTGTTTTGTGTTTTATGAGGGCTCATACTATGAAATCTTGTACTAATTCTAACTCTGGAATTGGGGCAGTTTCCCCTGCTAGAGTCATAAAATGTTGTTGATTTTTTGGTTTATCTAATTATTTATTCTTATTGTTGGTCTTAATTGTTTTGGAATAGAAAATCTTCATATGTAAACATTTATGTGGGTCAAGAGATATTATTTGTGAATGATAAAAGAAAATTTGAAGTCAGACGTCCGATGTTGAAATGGATGACTATTCGAACTTTCGTCTTACTGGTAAGAATTTGATTATAATTCTCCTTCTTCTTTCCCCATTTTACCTTTTTAAAATGATGTCCATCTAGTTATGTGTTTCATAGTTCTAGTTCTAGATAGGAAAGCAAAAGCAGAGAGATGTCATGTGTCAACAATCTTTAACAAGATGGAACCACTATGTTTGTCAGGTGAATGGAGATTTTATGACCAAACACGCCTAGAAGTGTTTGTAGATAAACATTTGATCTAGTCAATATCTATGTGCGTTTCGTTAATCATTAGGTAATAGTTTAGATAGAAAACTTATATTCCTAAGCGTTCAGATATAAAACTCAAAAAACTAAGATAGTTTAGATGTGTTTTTCACCATTACTCTATTATAAATTAATAATTTGAATATATTAAATAACTAATTTGAAGCAAAATTATTAAATATGATCTAGAATTATTGAGTTTTGTCGAACGTGGCCCCTCGTAATTTCAATACTCTAGACTAATTATGATGCACATTTGTCATAGAAATGTTTGGCCCTATGATTTTGTCAATTGTCATGTGTAATTTTATATATAGAATCCTTTGATTTTGAAGAGAATATAAATGAATCAAATTATGTTGGAGCATAATTAAGGAATAATTATGATTACCATCTAATATCTTATACAAATCATCTGCAAAAGGTATTTAATTAAGTATGAAGATAAAGAGAATCTGACCTTTTAGTGCCACTGGTTGCCATCATTATGCCTAGCTTTCTTATCTCACTTTCCCAACATATTCAGTTAGTTATCAGTTGGTCTCCAAAGCTATTAAAAGTATTTCTTACATTCTTAAGTAGGGATCATCTTGTGTGTGGGCATCTCTAAAAGTGCACTTTGTGTATGCACGCATCTCAAAAATACCAATCAAGGTAGTAAAAAGGCTCATAGAAGGGCAATGAAGTAAATCAAGATTGCTCGATTCAAGACCTGCTTTGACTTGAGACACGATCCTAACCTATAATATGGCACGAGATTCAAGATCCTTCCAAACTTGAGAACCAACCCTAGACCTAGAACTCGATCCAACGCCCAGCACGAGACTCGACCCTTACCAAAATTGTACATGACCCTGACTTGAGATTCAACCAGGTTACGAGTTAATGAAGAGTTAGGCTTGGGTCTCGAGCTAGGGGTCAGGGTTAGGGTTAGGTCTTGGGTTGGATTGGATCTTAGGTCACGAGGTTAGGATCTTGAACTCGGTGTCAGTCTTGGGTTCGGGCCTCAAGTCTCAGGTCAACACTGGGATTGAGTCTTATGTTGGGTCAGTGTTTGTGCATGTCCTCGATTAGTCGGGTCAAGTCATCAAGTTGAGGGTCGGGTCCTTCATCGGTTTGAGCTATGAATTTTTAGAAAAATATTTTCCTTCATATATTGAGCACACTCTCAACAATATTATTATAAAAATATTTACACTCTACTAAAACTAAAAATGTAAAGGCACGCCATTCATTTTTAATTCATTAGTTTTGCTTTTTCTTTTCCTAAAGCGTTTGAATGGTGCTCAAGTACTGTTCCTTTGACGCCAACAGGACCACCCAAATAGCTGTATCTCCGGACAAGAAATCAGAGACGTGCATTTTAAGGAAGTTTAATGTATGATCACGCGGATGTATGATCGTTTGGTTGGCAACATGTTATCTCAGGATAATTAATTTTAGGATAAATTAGTTAGAGATAAGTTATCCAGCTATATATATGAGATAACTTATCCCATCACTAAGGCAAAAATGGTTGGATAAGGATTACCTTATACCTCCAACCAAACATGTTATTGTTATTGAGATTAAACTGTTTGTTTTTCAACATCAAAATATGTAAAATTTATTTTTAAAAAATAATAGTTAAATAATAGTTAAATATTAGAAAAAATAATATTATAAAATCATTATTTGATATAAATTATATATTATCTAGTGATGGCGTAGAAATGATTCATAGTGATGGTGATGATGATGGTGATAGCCATCGCTGCTAGAGGCTAGTAACTAATGATCAAAACCCAAAGTGCTTGTAACTTGTAAAATGGTCCTAAGTTGGGATTGATCAACTTATGATTTTGCTTGATTTTGAATTTCAACTAATTGGCTATAAACATTTTGGTGTTTTAACAAATACAATAAATTGCCTTTTTAGGAATTTTATCAATTTAGGAATTTTATCAAGTTATTACTTTCTTTTGGTTTGATATGTTATTCGTTTTTAAAATTGATTTTGTTTTAAAATATTTGATATTTAGAAAAAATAAAAAGATTATTATTACTATATTTTATCCAAATTGACTCTTATTTGTTTTAGTTAATGAAAATATGGTATTTAAAGAGGAAATGATATCTTAGACAAGAAATCATATAACACTTTTCTTTTTCACAATCATGGTATCAATAATTATTAGCTAACTATATTCACCAAATAACAGCAAATGAAAAAATTCACTTACTAATATTTTTGTGTTTAATGAGATTTAAATTCGAGATTTCACGATTCTCAACTCGCTTTATCGATCAATTATATGTGTCACGCTTTGATGCAACTTGCAAGTATATACTAATCATATAGTACTAATTAAACTTCTTATAATATCTTTTCCCAAAGGGTGACAAATCTTTAAAATAAGATAATATGGACTCATAACAATAATTAAGAAACGATATTTTTATTTATTTATTTTGTTTGTGTGTGGGGGAGTCAGTGACAGATATAGGATTTCAACTCAGGGGTTTGAAATCTAAAAGTATAAATTGTGCAAATAAACCAACAAAATGCAATTTCCAAAGGAAATAGTAATACATTCTATATTATTTTCAAAGCCGAAAGTAAATGAAAAGAATAATCAATAAAAGCTAAAAAATAATGTTTTAAGTGAGATTTGAACCCTGAGCACGAATGTTCATTTAAATGGAGACTTACCATTATGATAAACTTTGCTTGTTGTTTAAGGGGTTCAAGTTTAATATATATACAAAAATATAAAAAATTTACCTTATATATATACCGTTTAAATTTTTGCCGAGGGGGTTTCTACACCCTAACTCCGCCCCTGGGGGGAGGGGGTGTATGGTAAATAATATGGCGGGAAGAAAGTAAAATAGACTAATGAACGTGATAAAAAATTAATGGGTTAATGGTTATGACTTAATGAGCGTAGTGGATTAGCAGTTACAAAGCTGCTTCTCATATTTTCCGTTAATTTCAACAAATTCCTTTTTCCCTAAAATAAAATATTATTTCTTAGAAAATACAAACTTTATCCCTGGTGGTTCAGTTCATATTAAAAATAAATTATTTCGCTTTTTAGCTCGTAAATAAATCACTGAAAAAGGTGAAAACTCACATGCTCTTTCTCCTTTTTTCCAATTTCATCATTCTCTTGCCATATCAATTGCAAATTTTACTACTACTCGTTAAGTTATCTGTTGTATCATACACTTCTCATAGATATGTTTGACGTAATTTTTGGATGGAGAAAAGCTAACAAATGGTAAGTAAGTATCATTTTCCCTTTGTTCATTTTTTGACGAATTTATATCACTAGACAGAGCGTCTGACATCACTACTACATTTTGTTCTTTTTTCTTTTGCAGTAAGAATTTGATTAAACAAGTTAAGTGCCGGATTAAGCTGTTGAAAAACAAGAGATGTTGCATTGTTAAGCAGTTGAGAAATGACTTAGGACAGCTACTCAGACATGGACATTACCAAATTGTCTTCGACAGGGTACGATATATCAAAAATCTCGTATTTCTAACAACGTTATGATAGAAATGTCTATTTGAAATTCGCGTTTTTTTTAAGTAGATATATGATTTTTTAGTCCATATAACAACTTGCAAAATTTGATGACTTCTTTTTATGTATATTTTCAGGTTGAGCAGTTATTTATGGATGACAATATGTTGGTTGTATATGATTTATTGGAGAATTTCTGTGAATTTATCCTCATTAATCTTTCATATATCCTGAGACACAAGTAAGGAATTAATTGCGAGTTCATATTTTAATATGAACGGTCACATGTAGTTATCTTTTTAGGTGATTGATATCTTTATTTTGTTTCAGAGACTGTCCAAATGACATCAATGAAGCAGTGTCAAGTCTCGTATTTGCATCAGCAAGACTTGGCGATTTGCCAGAGCTTCCGGTGATAAGGAAGCTCTTCGGCGAGCGTTATGGGAAGAAATTCGTTACATCTGCACTTGAATTACTTCCTGGAAATCTTGTGAACTATCAGGTGTGTCCACAGTTCACCTTTATTTTATTTTCTTTTGGAAAATTATATAAAGTTAATTAAGGTTGCAAATGTTGTGTTATTAATTGAATATACAGATAAAAGAGAACTTGTGTGTGAAATCTGTTTCAAATGAAGTGAAATATAGATTGGTGGATGAAATAGCAAGGATTTGCGTTCAACAAGGACCTTTGCTTCTTGAATACAGAAATGAATCACAACAAAAGCAGGTAAAATGAGTATTTATTGTCAATTTTCTTTTTTGGAATATTTTCAAATACATATAACATACTAATTTTAAAAAAATAGTCAAAAACCATAGAAATACACATGATTATATAATATAACTTATCACAAGTCATAGGAAGTATCGCAGGCTATATAATGTAGATTACTTATACATATACTATTCAATAAATGTATATTATGATACACTCAAAAAACTGAATATTGTTTGACTATAGATGTAATATTCACTGACTATACGGACATGCACGGTAATTATCCCATTTTTTTACTCCCAAATTGTAGGCATGGCGGAGCTTACAAGCCTGTCTACGTGTTCGGTAGGACCTAATATCCGCTGTTCAAACTTTGTCTCTGTTTTTAAAAATACATTTTATATAGAGATAAAAGTCAAAAACACATATGAAGTATTACAGTTTTTGCAAACGTTCTATTGAAGCTATGACCAACTATTTATCATAACACATCAGTTGATTATTCAAGTATAAAATTCACAAAAAAGTTATACTTCATGTATGTGTTTTACCATTATCTCTTTAGTATATATAAAGTTTATCCAGAACATATGAAGCTGTATTTTTAGAATTCAGAATTCATAAACTCAAAATTCTAGCTCCGTCGCTTGTTGCAGTAAACTTAAAATCATAGCTCCATCTCTTATTGCAGGTGCAAATTGGTTACATGAAAGATGGAGGAAAAAGACCGAAGAATTCCAACATCGCGACAGAAGCAAATATTGATTGTTCATCAGCAATTGAGCGAACTTCTACTGATTCAGAGCAGTGTTTCAAGAACAATGAGCAGGAAAGAGTTTCAAGTTCTTCTCGTCCTAGTAATTCGTCTCAATCTACCATTTCTAGTCCTGAGCTAGTAATAAAGAGGGAATTTTGGAGAACCAATGGCTTTATTTCCGGGCAAACGACAGATCAATTAGCTTGTAAGGAGATGAAGTACTTAGACGACGTTGAGGAATTCGAGTCTATTCTGAGCAAAGATTTGAACTTTCAAGATCAAAGGCTTTTCATGTTTAAAGTACCTCTCTTTCCATTAATTTTAAAGATGGATACTGACATCAACATGAATATTTTTCCCTTGCAAAAGACGAGATTCATCTCTATAAAGGATCATTTGGAAAGTCGAGGATGTTGTTTGTTTACATTCTCATCATCAGCACCAGCAATGACTCGCGGACAGCTTTATTTGAGGACAAGTACTATGCCAGTGGAAAGGCCTAAGGATAATAACCTCGCGGACAACTTTCTTCGATCAAATTCATTTCCAGTATATGTCCATCCTAAGCTACCTGATTATGAGGAAATTTCAGCTATGTTCAAGGCTCTCAAGAAAGAAAAACTGCAAAAGAAAAGCAACTATGAGTCAATTCATATAAGATAGTGTGTGTTTTTCCTTTTTCTTGTTATACAAAATTTAGTAGATTTATGCATTACATTACATTTCCCAACTGTAAACATTCTCCTTCAAGGAATTTTCTGAGTGAAATAAGCTAGCGTTTGACCATGAAATTTTATCTGAAAATATCTGACCATGATGTTATTGTTAACACAAATCATTTGCACAGACAGTGTTGTGAAATTTGTAGCCAAGGAAGTAACCCTCATCATTTCATTTAACCAATAAAACAATACATTTTGAAATATGTCAACATGGGATTCTTTCGATAAATAAGAATTACATATCCTGCCTCAGATGTCGATATTTATATCTGTCTCACTATAAGTAAGAAATGTCTCGTGTGATCTCCGTGTTTCTCCCCAATGGCATTTGCATTTGCAGATAGCACATGAGAATAGTGTCACGGACTTAGAACTTCTCCCTTGTACAAGAATAGTGGCGGGTCATGACATTAGCCTCTCCAAAACTTCACCACTCAAATGAAAAAAAATGATTCAGTCAGTGTATCTTGTTTCACTTCCGCACTAGATTTTCAACATCTCCAAGTTGCACTTCACCTCCTTGAAGTGCATATTCATCCTGGAACAGCAACTCTATCTGCTCCAACGATTTGCCTTTCGTTTCTGGCACCAGTTTATAGACAAACACAACAGACAGTGCGGAGATTACTGAAAAGATTAGGAAGGTTCCACCAACAGTAATTGCACGCGAAACAGAGAGAAAAGACATTGCGATTAGGCCACTGCACATTCTATTACCTACTGCTCCGAGCCCTGATGCTTGAGCGCGAACCCTTAAGGGAAAGATTTCTGATGTTAAAACCCAACAGACTGGACCGATCCCCACTGAGAAGAACGCTACGTTCCCACAAACAAATAGTATGGCTAGCGCGATGCTAATAGATCCTTCTTTCATTAAAAGTAGAGTGATTCCCACGCCAAACAAACATGTAGTCATACCAATTGTGCTGATGTAGAGCAATGGCTTTCGTCCGACTTTGTCAATGAGAATGATGGCTATTAGTATAAATGCTGTCTTGCTTACTCCCACAGCAACTGTAGCAGCCAGAAGTTTCGATTCATTCTCAATACCAGCTGCTTTAAAAATTGCGGGACTGTAGTACACAGTTGCATCAATTCCAGTAATCTGTTGGAAACATTGAATTCCAATACCTGTGATCAGCATCCTACGTAGAGCAGGAGAGGGGCTCAACAATTCACGCCAGACGGGTTTGTCTGTGTTTGAAGTTCCAGCTGCTTGTTGTATCTCGGCTAATCTCTCCTCAACTTCCGAGTCATTTTCATTTGTTTTCATTAGAACAGACTTTGCTTCTTCTACTCGATTCTGCAAGACCAACCACCTTGGCGACTCCGGGATGATGAAGAGAGCGACTCCAATAAAGACCGAGGGAAGAATTCCAACAGCCAGCATTACCCGCCAGCTTATATGAGATGAAAGCCCAGAGAATGCATAATTAGATACATAACCGAGTAAAATTCCTAGATTTATGAAAATCTCAGGAAATGATGTGAGCGAGCCTCTAGCAATAGATGGTGATATCTCAGCTATATAGACGGGTGCAATCATGACGCCGAAGCCTATGCCAACCCCAGATAAAATCCTTCCAACCATTAGTATTTTGAAAGAAGGAGCAATAGTCATTACAGCTGCACCTATTTGAAAAATAACAGCAGCTAAACCCATCGTCCACTTTCTACCAATTGCATCCGATGTTCTTCCACCACCTAAGCTACCCAAAAGTGAAATTACGCTCAAAACACCAACAAGAACTTCTTGTTGAACTTCTGTTATGTTCAAGTCTTGTTGAATGAATAGGATTGCTCCACTCATGACACCTACATCTGCAAATTGAAAACATGAGCATCGAAATCAAAACTTAAACTTTCTAAAGAAGCACAAGCGACCAGCGTGCAGTTACATGAAATGATGAATACTTTCGTAAGCATTTCCTCATACCCCCATCCACTAAAGCGAACTAGAACGTGTAGAAACTGGACTATTGGTCAAACATTTTTTGCATTAGATGCAAAAAATAGTAAAGAATACACTAGTTATGCAATAGAAGCTCCATCCATATGTCCTTCTCTTAACTACATTGTGCTAGAGAAGATAAGGTTGTTGCTAACAAACTGCTCACCGTTGCTTCTCAAAGTGTATAAGATCTAAATGTATCTAAGTTGATCAGCCTAGCAAGTTGCCGACTTTATTCAGACATGTTAGGACTTCATTGCCTAGTCTAAGCTAGCATTTGACCATAGATTTTGGGAGTAATTTTCAAAATTTATCAGCAAATATCTCAATATCTAATTTTCAAATATTGTCAAGTTACCAAAAATTGGGCTTTTGGAACTTCCACTCGCAAATCTTCAAATATTTTCCAAGTAAAATGAATGTGCAAACACAACTTCAAATTCCAAAAGCTCAAATTTTCAAGTTTCAACTTCAAATATATGGCCAAACGGGAGCTCAGGGTTTCTTATGTTTCATTTATTCATCGAGCAAAGTCTACTGTTCTTGCTTCTAAAGTCCATTCTTTTACATGTAACGCAAGGAGTCTGTTCCTTCCTATGACATTTTGTGTAAAGCTCTAATCTTTACCAATCATGTAATCAAATTTTCGACTCATTAAAATATCAATTCTCTGCCAAAGGATTCTTTTGGCTTCAGCAAACATTTTCTCCCAAGAGAAGCACCCACACTTGCTACTTTACAGCTTCAACTATCACCACTACTAGTATACTATATCTATTGAATAACAACAGTACGACGACCAACATGCGCAGTTCACTCCCACCAAATGGGGTCTAGCAAGGGCAGAGCATACACAGACCTTAACCCTACCTCAAAGGTAAAAAGACTATTTCTGATGGACCGTCGATTCAAGGACCAAAGTACAAGGAATAACAGATAGCATAAAAAAAGGCACACACTGTCATGATAGTAACTACAACGAAAATAATATGATAATCGAAGCACAAGAAACAACAACTCTTCTTCAAAATTTAAGTACAAACTAGTTCGGCTGAAGTCAAATCTCAAAACACAAATCTTGAAAACAAAGTCAACCATTAGAAAATCTCACAGCAAGTTTCAATACACATACTCCTAATACTTTGATTTAACAATTTATGAGGCAAAGAGCAATAGACATGTAAAACTATAAAAAGATTTACCATATCCAAGAAGGACATTGTTAAGAGAAGCAAAAACAGCACAACCAAAAACATATTTTCTAGTACTTTTCTTCCTCTTCTCCAACTGATAATGATCATTCTCTCCATCATCATAATCTGTAAACTCAGAATCCATTCTCTTGTACTTGTTCTTGCTCCCCAATGGAAAATCTGACAGACCCATTTCTCCATGTCCATTTTCTTGGACACCTGCCATACCCATCTACCCAAAAGAATCCAATCTTTAACTGAAAAAAACAGAAATTTTGAAGGTTTGACCCCAAAAATCCAATCTTTAACACCAAGATTGGATTTTGTGAGTTGGGTTTCAGTTACAAAATCAAGATCTGGTAAAAAATGAGAAAGAATTGAAAAATAAGGAAACAAGGCAAGTGGGACAATTTTAATTTGTCACACGGCCTTGACCAT
Organism: Solanum medicagineum; assembly: GCA_026153255.1. Lineage (NCBI taxonomy): Eukaryota > Viridiplantae > Streptophyta > Magnoliopsida > Solanales > Solanaceae > Solanum > Solanum medicagineum. Next base: position 3,940,670 of record JAPFFP010000012.1, on the reverse strand, counting down.
CTGACTTTTATTATAAGTTAAGGAATGTGGAGCTTTCAAAGATACAATACAGCGTAAAACTTGGCAAATTTACAGTACATTTCATGTTGGAATATCAACAACATACCCGGTGATATTCCACAAGTGGGGTATGGGAAGGGTAGATTGTACGCAGACCTTACCGCTACCTCAAAGAAGTAGAGAGACTGTTTCCTAAAACTCTCAGCTCAAAACTCATAAGCAGAAAGACTAGATATGACAAAATTAAATGTAAGGTAAGGGAATAACAAGTGCGACTAACCATAAATAGACATGACAATAAGTAACTATAATAAAACTAACACATATATGCCAGATAATGGAAAGAAAAAGGAATAATAATAGTAAAAATAATACAAATGCTAATAACAATAAGAAGAAGACGACGAAGGAGGAGAATAGGAAGAAGAAGGAGAGGAACTTAGCCTGCTACTCTAATCCGCGACCTCCACTTCTTTCTATCTAAGGTCATGTCCTCAATGAGGTCGAGTTCCGCCAGGTCCTGTCTGATCACCTCCCCCCAATACTTCTTAGGTCTACCTCTACCCCTCCGAGTAGCTCCCACAACCAACCTCTCGCACCTCCTAACAGGAGCATCGATGCCCCTTCTTTGCACATGTCCGAACCATCACAGTCTCGCTTCCCTCATCTTTTCCTCCACCGGGGCCACCTCCAGTTTCTCCTGAATAACCTCATTCCTAACCTTGTCACTTTTGGTGTGACCGCACACCCATCTCAGCATCCTCATCTCCGCGACATGCATCTTCTGAACATGAATATTTTTAATCGGCTAGCACTCCGTCCCATACAGCAGCGCTGATCTAACCACCACTCTATAGAAGTGACCTTTAAGTTTGGGTGGTATCTTTTTGTCACACAATACTCCAGAAGCCAGCCTTCATTTAGTCCATGCTGCCCCAATACGTTGTGTAACATCATCATCGATATCGCCACTACTCTAGATGATGGACCCCAGATACTTGAACTTATCCCTCTTGGGGATAGGTTGAGTGGCAAGTCTCACCTCCGAGTTTTCTTCCTCCTTCTCTACGCTGAATTTGCACTCCAAGTATTCAGTTTTGGTCCTGCTCAATTTGAATCCTTTGGACTCCAAGGCGTGTCTCCAGGCCTCCAACCGTTCACTAACTTTAGTCCGAGACTCATCAATTAATACTATGTCATCTGCAAATAGCATACACCAAGGTACCTCTTCCTGTAATGATCGCGTCAGCTCGTCTAACACCAAGGCAAACAAGAAAGGGCTCAGCGCAGATCCCTGATGGAGTCCCAACTCAACGGGAAATACTCTGAGTCTCCTCCCACCGTTCGTACTCGAGTTATGGCTCCATCGTACATGTCCTTAATCATCCTGATATAAGCCCCAAGGACGCCTTTCGCCTCTAAGCACCTCCATAATACATCCCTTGGGACTTTGTCATACGCCTTCTCGAGATCGATAAACACCATATGAAGGTCCTTCCTACAATCCCTATACTTTTCCACTAACCTCCGAACCAGATGGATTGCTTCATTCGTCCATCACCCCGGCATGAAACCAAATTGGTTCTCCGAGATAGATACTACTTTACGCACCCTCCTCTCCACAACTTTCTCCCATACCTTCATAGTGTGGCTTAACAACTTGATACCCCTGTAGTTGTTGCAGTTTTGAATATCTCCCTTATTTTTGTACAATGGAATCATTGTACTCCTTCTCCATTCTCAGGCATCTTAGCAGTCTCCCTAATGGCATTGAACATTTTAGTCAACCACTCTATCCCCTCCTTGCCTAGGATCTTCCAAAAGTCCATCGGAATCTCATCGGGTCCGATGGCCCTCCCCCTCTTCATCTTACTCATAGCCAGTTTAACCTCCTCCACTTCGAATGGGTTGTCATCTCCAAAAACACGATGGTCTTCGAGGTGTGCCAACTTATCCAGCTCGACAACTCTATCTCCTTTTTTATTTAAAAGTTTATGAAAGTAAGTTTGCCACCTTAATATAATGGAAGTGTCATCCACTAACACCTCCCCCTCCTCATCCTTGATGCAATTCACTAAGTCCAAGTCGCGAGACTTCCTTTCTCTTACTTTAGCGAGCCTATACAATCTCTTGTCCCCGCCTTTATCGCTCAGATCCTCATAAAGGCGCTCAAATGCAGCAGACTTAGCATTTGTCACTGCCAACTTGGCTTCTGATTTGGCCTTCCTATAGATTTCCCTAAGCTTTTGCTTTTCAACGTCATCCCTACACTCTACCCACTCAGTAAAAGCGACCTTCTTAACCTTTACTTTACCCTGGACTTCCTCATTCTACCACCAATCACTTTTACGCCCATCGAAAGGCCCTCTCGTAACACCTAGAACCTCGGTAGCTACCTTTCTGATAATGCCAGCAGTCATGTCCCACATAGTGTTCACATTACCTTCACTGCTCCACGCCCCAAGGTTTCTCAACTTATCGTCCATCGTGCAAGAAAGGGCAGGTGTAAGGCTTCCCCATCGAATCCTAGGTTGGGCATACAAAATCTTCTTCTTCTTTTCTCTCTTGATCTCCACATCCAACACTAAAAGCCTATGTTGAGTGGAGACATTTTCACTTGGAATAACTTTGCAATCCTTACAAAGATTTCTATCGCCCTTTCAGATGAGAATGTAATCTATCTGCGTCATAGCTACCGTACTACAAAAAGTAATCAAGTGACTATCCCTCTTCGGGAAACATGAGTTAGCCACCACTAACTCAAAGGCTTTGGCAAAATCCAAGAGAGAAGTCCCACTTCCGTTCCTTTGACCAAAACCAAAGCCACCATACACATCTTCGAACCCACTATTAGTCGCCCCGTTATGCCCGTTAAAGTCACCCCCAATGACAACTTTTTCTGTCACTGGAAAACCTCTCACGACCTCATCCAGATCCTCCCAAAAGCGCCTTTTGACTTCCCCATCAAGATCTACTTGGGGCACATAAACACTAACAACGTTCACAACATGTCTTCCCACCACGAGTTTGATAGACATCATCCTATCGTTAATCCTCCTAACCTCGACCACGTAATCCCTAAGATACTCGTCTACCAGGATTCCCACACCATTTCTACCCCTTGAACCACCCGAGTACCACAGCTTAAACTCATCCACGTCTTGAGCCTTAGTACCCACCCACCTAGTCTTTTGGACACACGCTATATTAATATGCCTACTTCTAAAACTTTTTACTAATTCTACGGACTTCCCTGTTAATGACCCTATATTCCATGATGCTATCCTTAACTTGAATAGATTCGTGCCCCTCTCATCCCCCTTACCCCTAACCCTTGACCCCAACTGAAGACTTGACCCTAGTTCACCATGATATCTTGGCGCCACTAAACAGTATTGACACTATCCATAAGCAGCAATATACAACAATGTACAGCAATATACACAACAATATACAGCAAACTACAACAACAAAACAATCTACAACAACAGTGGTAACAAGATGTATATACAGCGCTATAACACGAATAGAATATATGCAAAATGAAGTACCAGGCAACACAGTAAGCAACTAGAAATGCTAACAGCAAATACGAACAACAACAGAGGGCTATACAAATTCTGATCGGTACAAGAACTGCACAAAACAAGACGCTTGAGATCGCCAATATGAAAGTCTCAACCTCCGACATGTCTCGTGCCTAAATCACTAGGCCACCCAAAGGGTAAAAGAATGTCACGTTTTATAACTTAAATAATTTAATTTCAAAGCGCTCCTTCTATTTAAATAAAATGATTTATCATCACACAAATAGTCAAGTAATATTTTAGATCATAAATTAAAATAAATATGTCAAATCATATGATGTCAGATAAATTAAAACAAATAAAATAGTAAATAAAATGTCAATTTTAGAGTACATTTCATGTTGGTATGTCAATTTTAGTACGCCTAATCAATTGGTGTTTTTTTGAAATGTATTATCTCCATGTGGATTTTTTCATTGACTTTTTTTCTATTATTATCGAAGCCATAAAATTTGCGTTTCCCTTTTTATACGTACTACTAGTCATCCATTCAATGGTTTGAATGAGAGGAAACCATTTGATCAAGTCATAAATTACCTTTAGAATTTAATAAAATTGTTTAAATTTCAAGTTTCAAATTTCAAATTTAGATTTTTTTCTCCTACATACATTTGTTTGTCTAAAAAATTTGGTCAACATTGTCGCAAATCACAAGTAAAACTAAATTTAAAAAGCTTACTAGAGGGTAAACACACACACACCAAAAAGAAAAAATATTCAAAATGATAATAATAATAATAATAATTCAAGATGAAAGAATAAAAAATCAAGTCCTCACAAGTGCTTGGTATGACTTATCAAAAAGTCATAATTTGTTGACAATATGAGAATTCTTTTGAAAAGTCACAATCCTTCGACGTGAAAAGATATACATTTTTAATGTATATCTTCAACGTGAAAATTCTATTATTACTATAAATGGTAAATATTTTCCTTATACTCGTTCATCGTTAACAAAACTCAATATTGCCTTCGTCGTCCATTTTAGTTGTTCACCATATCATAAATAGTTATTTTAATTATTTATTAAATTTACAAAATCAAAATTAAATTAATTAATTTTTTTGAAAGTACCAATAAATTTATAAACTTCCAAAATAAGTTTCTTAAAATAGAAATTAGTAAAAATGTCCTTCTTATTATATAATTTTTTAAAAGATGTGTAAAGAAAACATACATGAGCAACGTCTCTGTCCTCACTTTTTTTTAGAGGAATTTGAAAAAAAAAAAAAATCAATAACTATAGATGGATTCCACTTAATTTATTACGCAATCTTAAGAGAAGAAACCACTATATGATTATATTAATTTGATCTAAATCATAATATCTAAACTAATTAACCATGTAATAAATGATTGCAACAATTTAGCCATATAAACCATAGCATATATAATAACAAATAGTCATTTTTTGTGTGTGGTTAGTATAAAAATCTTTAATGCCATCAAATTAAGTCTAGGTTACAATAACAAATAAATCTTTATGACAAATTTGATATTGTAACATGAAAGAATGATGAAAGAAAGTTATTCGAATAGTATGTACTCTTCAGTTTCAACGTTAAGATTGTGAGTTCAAGTCAACAAGGGAGCAAAAAGGTGAAAGCTCTTGAGGAAGAAATAAAAAAACATGAAAATAAAAGAATAATCTACTAGGAGCACGATTAAATCGCAAGCAATTATGATTTGACACAAATTTTAAATTATGAAATTTCTCTTAATTGAAAACGATTATGATACAATCAAAGATTATAAATTCTCATTGCTTTCTCTATAAATTCATCGTAATAAACATTTTTTTTAAAAAAAAAGACAAGACATCTGCAATTGTTTATTTACTTCTTTCATCTTCATAACCCTACACATAATTATAATTAAGGACTACGACATTTAACATATTTAATGATTAATCAAATTTAAATATACTGGACTATCACAAATCTTATCATTTTAAGAAAGGAAATGAGGATAGGAAGGTCTTAACTCCTCTTCATTTAAATTTTATCATATATATCCATGAGAATTCATAAAGATTTTCACATAAAAATTTGATTAATCATAACAACACCCACAAAAAAATAAAATAAAAAAATACACCGCGCACATTTCGTAAAAATAAATACCATTCCGTCCATTTTTCAAAATTACTAATCAAAGTTTAGACAACCTTCACGTAAGATTTGGTCTGAACACCCTTGCTTGCTTTGATATCACGTTAAAGTGTGTGATCATTTCATCTAAAAGCTTAAACTGTTAAAAAAAACTTGTTTTTATTATTTAGTTATATTCTCAAACAAAAGTCTAATTTATTGAACCAATGAAATTATTGATGCCTGTGGATGCAATGATCCTAAGACCCAAAAAAAAAAAGAAAAAAGAAAATAGAAGTTCTCCAAATTTTAAGGATAATATCTCTTAGATTTGATATTTCAATTAACATGTTATTAAATAGTTAGTCCTTATGTCATTAAATAATTAATTAATTAATTATTTAAACTTGACAACCCAAGTTGCTGTGGTGTAGTGGTTATCACGTTAGTCTTACACACTAAAGGTCCCCAGTTCGATCCTGGGCAGCAACATAATAATTTTTTTCCCGTGGTCGAAAATCTTATCGTCACTTTAAAGAGAGACCTCGTGCTTGTTCAGGAGAAAACGCGACTTTTTTTGTTACTATATTTGCTTTACATGCTTTTTCCTTTTTATATACTTAACTTCAACCAGAGCCAAGAGGTCTATCGCAAAGAACAACTCTGCTTTCACAAGAGAAAGGGGTAAGGTTGCATAACATAACCCTCCCTGAATCCCACTTGCACGATTACATTGAAAATGTTGTTATTGCATATAATAATGTTGAAATTTCAAGGCCAGTTGTGAAGGCATTTCTTCTCACCAGATGTATACAAGGGAAGTTAGCAATCTTTGTTGCACATTAAAAAAAGAATCAAATTTTCTCTTTATTTGATTATGCTATTATTCCATGTCAAAATCCAGATACATTCTATAGGCATTTCTATCTGAAGAATAATAGCCCTCCACAAAAGTATCCACTTGGAAACCAAGCTTCTTGTATAGCTTCATGGCTGCAGTCCTTGTAGGATCTACATGAAGCGATATCCGATGAACGTTTCTTGTTCTGCATTTCTGCACTGCTGCCTTCAGCAATTTTTCTCCATGGCCTTGTCCCCTGTAATTCTCTTTCACTAGCGTATTCCAAAAAGAACGATACACATCAGTAAACAGAAACAAAAAACTTTAAAAGGTCAAAAGAGAAGAAATATTGTAAATTAATCTCTTTCCCCATCTTTGTTCAACTTGTGCTGATGCACTCAGGTCAGAGACAACAGGAAAGAGACGGATATGTAGGGGAAGCATACTTTTTCTTTTGGGAAAAGATCACGATAAGAAATTCATAACCACAGAGTGAACCAAAGCAATTCGTGTTAAAAGTGACAAAGAAAAACAAACATCACATGAAAGATGGTTCTCTGTTCTATGCAATGACAGACGATGCTTCACTGACTTATCGGAACTTTTACTAATAATATCAATTCACCTTCTTTTTTCCTATAGCGATCTGATATGATGACGATCAGAGATAAATTTAACTAAACTCTCCGGCAAGTCCTTAAAAACAACTGCTAGCTATTTCAAGATTAGTTGTTTCCTCAATAGTAACATGTCTGCTTGTTTGGAGGGAAAAAATACGCGATACATCTCTAATTTAGAGATTTGGATCATTCAAGAAATGTTGCACTTTCATCTAATCCAGCTACAGAGAATTGCATTGAAAGAGCAGAAGCAAATTTTTCCTACCTCTGTGTTCATAGAGATCAAAACTTGTTCGACAAATGCATTCATGCATATTCTTCTTAGAAAGACAACGTTTTTTAGACGAACTGCTCCCAAAAAGGTATTTTTCTCTTTTGAATGCTCAAACTATAGTCTCATTCCCACTCCTGACTGTTCTTTCTCATACGAAAACATTGGCAGAGTCACATCTGAGTTCCTCACGATTATAACTTCCTATGTCAAATCAAATTGATCCTATCCAACCCCATGAATTCTACCTCATCATGCAAAAGTTCATCCCCAATCTAATCGTGAGACACTGGTATGAGTTTAATAGACCAGTGTCAACTACAATTGTAAGCACAGTAATTCCTCTAGAAAAGTAAGTATACTCGAATCAAATGATTTACTAATCCTCTCTCCACCCCAAAGATTGATATTCTTAGCAGTAGTTACACATGTTAGACAACTAATAGAGTAGGGGTAAGGTCCACGTACATCTTACCCTTCATAGGCCCCACTCATGGGATTATACTAGCTATGTTGTTGTTTTTAGAAGTAATACAATAATATACTCGGTGTAGTCCCACAACATGGGTTCTGAAGAGGATAAAATGTAAGTAGACCTGACCCTTGACTCAAGATAAGTTTTTTAGAAGTAATCTAACAACAATTTCGCTGCAACTTCCAATAAACATGGTAGATAGTAATGAATCAAACGCTAATTGGTACTTGCAGCAAAATTTCAGAGTGTAACAATAAAAATTCCAAACTAATCAACACGAACTAATTAGCAAGAGACTTCATCCCTAATCCCATTAAATCAATTTTAGGATACCTCAATCAACGAGTGCACTTTATATTCTTTACACTTAACATCATATCCGATGTAATTCACAAGAACGGTGTAGGGAGGGACATGCGTATGCATCCTTGCCACTATCTTATGAAGGTATGGAGCTTAAAACCTACTTAGATGTGCTTATAACTTAAGCTGCTCGGACTCTCCAAAATGCTACCGCACCTAGGCCGGACGACAGATCCTTCAAAATACACTAAGGTTACGACATGCACCCGATATTTTTGAAGAGTCCGAGCAACATAACTTATAACTTATACTCCTAACAAACAAGGCAAAAGCTATAAGTTAAGGATTTCAAGCTAATATTTTTAGCTTATTTTTGTTACTTTGGCATAAAAACAAGCGTTTTAAAGCTAGTTGGACGGACTCTTCACTTTCGACACACACCCTGCTTAAAAGCACCTAAAATAGGCCAATCACCCAATCCAAACAAGTTCTTAGACTCCAGTCCAAAAAATAGTACTACAACTATAAGGCCTCAGATTAACTTCAATAACAAGACTAATTAGTAACCGAAAAATCAATCAAAACCAAAAATTATGAAAGATGAAAAAGGCTTTTTTTGTTCATACCTGCTAATTTAGTTATGCAAGCAGAAAGTGAAGACGGCCAAGAGTACATAACATAACCAGCAATATCAGTACCCAATTGGAGGTAGAGCAAGCCGCAATTCTTCTTTTTCAGTTCTTCATCAAAGGCTCGAGACAAAGATTCGTGTTTGGGGAAAATCTTCTTCTCTATTCTCACTATATCGTCAACTAACTTAGACCAATTCGGTGAATTTCTCTGCAATTCAACTATCATTCCCGTCGCCATTTCTTCGGTTCTCCTAATTCTCTGCTGCAGCTGTATTTAGGTTAACAAAAGGGTCATTATTGAAAGAAATAGTTCTTTTGTCCATAAGAATTAGCTTTATTTTACATAAAAGTTTTACTTTATTTGTTACTAATACTACAAAATTTTCATATATTCTTTTTAATATTTTGATTATTATATACAAGTTTTTGAAGTATAATCTAAACTTAAATTACATCCTTATATTATAATTATGAATAAAAAATATTTTTTAACTATTCTAAATTTTTCAATAAATATCCTTATGTTAACTTTTGTTTAAAAAAAAAAAAACCTCTAATTAAAATAAATTCCTCCAAATATGTCAATCATGTGAGGAAATCTCCATATTCTGTGGGATTGATGTCTTCATCCTTACATATTCATATTCACTGTTTCTCCTAGTACTTTGCTAACCAATGCAAACTTATGAATGAGTTGTTCTCTAGAGAATGACGATGCAAACAACATGAAACCTTTGCTGTCATTCTACTCCGGTTACCTCGGAAGTCAAATGTACAATCTTTATCCGCTGCTTCCAGCTCAAATTTTTTCCGTAGGAAGACTTGTATTCCCATTCCTATGTGTTCTACATCTCCTTTGCCCGAATTCTCTTTGGAAGTCATCATACTCTCTATGTGTGTATCTGAGGCATCTAAAAGTTTTGATGTCTTGAAGAACATTATGGAACATATATTTCTAAGTTTGCACTACATCAAAAAAAAACCTAGAATTTTGACAATCTAAAGTAGAGGTTATTTGGGGGTCATCTGGTTCACCTATACCCATGCTCCCCATTTTAAATTTTATATTAGTGACATTTTTTTTAAAAAAGTACATACACTTGAAGCATCACATAACGCGATGATTGAATCCTCTTTACTATTTAATTAATAAAATCCTTTTTAAAAAAAAAAGAATGCCCCTCTTTAATTGAGATTAGAAGTCATACGAGTTAAATAATAAAAGTCTAAAGATAAAATCGATCAAAGTTATATCTTAAAAAATTCACCTTTTCATAATAGTGCACCCATCCTTTCAAAATTCTGAATATGCTCGTATAATCGTAGCTAGATTCATAAGCTTAAGTAAGTATTTTTTTATCAAGGACACTTGAAGCAGCTTCTTTGGCCCATAAGTGAAACTTTGGGCTACCAATCGAGCTATTAAAGCCCATAAGTGAAGTAAGGGCAGGATATGGCTTCTTTATACTTCAATTAATCCAAAGGGAAAAAAACTTAGCAATATATGCAGTTTAACCAAAATTACTTCCCCATATGATCGAAATATACAAAATCTATTCACTGATTAAATGTATCATAGGTATAGATAATGCGTATTATACTAAATATGTGAAACCTATCTATTTTGTAAATCAGATCAATCAAAGATATTGGACCGCAATTATTTCAAGGAAAAAGTACACAAAATAAACCTAATCTGAAATTATTTATCCTTAATAGACTCAATCCAAACTATTTACCCATAATGGATCCATTACCTAAATTATTTACCTTTCTACCCACTTATCCCTTTTTATTTCGCGTGCTGACGTCAGCATAAATACTATAAAATATACTCTAGCGGTATATATATACCATAGCGGTATCATATAGAATGAGCTCAGTCCTTTGTGATACTCTGATGGTATATTAATACCAATTGGTATATAGGATCTTTTAAAGAAATAAATAAAAAAAATTATTAAGTTCTAAATTAGTAGAAAATATATTTGATATCGTATCATATAGGATTGAGCTTAATGATCTGTGATACCCTATTGATATATCATACAAGCATGTGCTGACGCATGACGTCAGCACGTGAATTTTAATATTAGAGAGGTAAAATTTTAATAGTATAAGAATATAAAATATAAAGTATAAAAA
>JAPFFP010000012.1:3909797-3929606 GCA_026153255.1 Solanum medicagineum | reverse complement strand
TAAATATAAATAGTTTGATTTAAAGGGGTAGAAGCTTAGTATTCCCTTATTCCAAACTATCTTCTAAACCCTTTCACTTCAAAACACTTCACTAATTCTAATTCTTCAATTCCCAACTCTAACCTAATTAAAAGGGGTTACAATCTTTCCTCTTGGCATGCGTACAATCTTTCTTCTCTTTTATATATATATATTTTGAGACATGGTGTAGTTAAAGTGGAATTTTCTTGGTTTTGTTCAAATAAGGCTCCCTTTTGAAGCATTAGGCTTATCTCCTCCCCCTCCCCCCCTCCCCCCCCTTTTTTTTTGGGAAAAAGTTCAGTTATATCATTGAATTTTAGAAAAAGGTTTATTTATACTATTTCTTAAAAAATTGTCTCATCATGACATTGTCGTTTGAGAAAAGACTCATTATGACATTATTTGTTAACTCTAGTTTTGCAAAACCACCCAAATGAATATTTTTTATTTGGAGTTTTGTTTTAAATTTATTCTTTTTGCTCCTTACTATTCAATTACACTGAGAATATATGAAAAAACACCAAGATTTCAAAATTTTCAATTTTTCTTATTCTTCACGAAATTACCTCCACCAATGTGAAACTTCTTAACTAACACTTCCCACATGTCTAACACTATAAATGGGGGTCCAACATTGATGAACAAAGCATTGAGATGGACCTTATTCTAATGCCATGATTTGAGATATAGAAGAGAAAAAAAGTACTTTATTCACGTACAGCATACTCTTTAAATAGAACCAATACAAAAGTGATAAGCATAGAATACAAGAAACTATTAAAGTCATCAGATAGCTTAAATATAGAAAACTAATAACAAATTCCTTTTAACATATATTAATGGTGAAAATTATAAGATTACCGATTATAATTGAAAAATAAAAAAAAATTCTTCAAGCTGAGACACGAATACCCGCTCTTTTTAAGGAGATTCAAGCTCATTACAGCAAATTTTTTCATTGGTCCAATAGTAATCTTCTTGACTTGTGTCCTCCACGATACAAACATTCTAATCTCAAATGATGACTCAACAAACTTTCTGAAGCTTTACAAAAGAACATCACCCTTTAACTAACAAGAACTCTCTTTTTGACTAACTTTTATGCACTTTATAGTTTTTATGTACAAAATAAAAGAAGATCATCACTATTTATACATAAAAAAATCTTCTATACAATGAATAGGAAAATTTTAGGACAGTAAATAAAGAAGATAAATAATCTAAAAATTACACAAATAATAAGATATAATAGAGAAATAAAGAGAAAAATAATATGAGGGCAACAAATGCACCAACTTGTAAATGCAATTGTTGCAGAACAAAAATTGTTTCACAATTCATGAAGAAATTATAAGTAACAAATGTCAAAAGCAGTAATGGATCTCAAAGTCAAAGTGCAACATACATCTGCACACTACAAAATAGATGCAAATAAATATAACATAAAAATGACACACTAACATTTATTATCCATTAATAGTGGCATCAAATAAAATAATTTCAAATATATGATGTCTGTCTCAACTGTCAAGTTTGACACTTTAACATGCAAAGGTAATGTTACTCCATAATCTTAGTGTAAATTTCTAGATTAAATCATTAAACCAATATAGGATGTCCAGGTACTAACAATTCATCACTTCTATATAGTGTAAGTGATGTTGGATTAGGTAGATATCAACTTACCAAAGTTGACACCAAAAAATTTTAAATGCTTTCCTTAGTGCTACACTAACTTTAATAAGTGGAAATCTTATATTATATTTGACCAATAAAACATAGAGAGTGTTGCTTCATAAGTTATTCAATCATAGAACCATATACCTTCATATCCTTTTAAGGTTATATATAATTGTGAGTTTGAAAAAATCTCTCATTGTTTCAACCTACACTTTTATCAAATTTGTATGCCACTATGGCTAGTTGGAAAGGCATAGTATATGAAACGACAATAGAATTTGACTTTAGCTGATAAGTAAATATTCGGTTTTTTGTACCAATAATAAATATGCATACTAAAGTGTTTATTAGCATTAGTTAATTATCATTACATCCAATGTCCCTATAGACATTAGCGGTATTTATAAAGAGTCCTAAACTATAAATATCACTAATAATTGCTTCTAAAATTACATATTTAGCATCAATTAAATTATTATTACTAATTAATTGCCACTAATTTTTTTTTTTTTTTTGTAGTGAATTTGAATGCGCATATATCTAGTCATTCCAATTCATTTCAACTATGTCAGCTTAACATTCCAACTTACAATATGATTATCTAGACACCTTCAAAATTTATTCACTACATCAATATTGAATGTCCCTAAGATATAACAAGAACAAATTGAAGTATTTAGTTAATAGTTGAAACCAAGTTTGAGATGTCTGCATATACAATGATTATCATAGGTGACATACTTTAGTATAATTTTATTGCGTCAGCTGAACATTTCAACTTACAAAATGATCATCTCGACATTTCCAAAATTTATTCAACACATCAATATTGAATATCCCTGAAACATAACAAGAGCGAAATAAAGTTAGTTTATAGTTGAACTCAAGTTAAAATGTCTACCATACAATAAATCAACAATTACATAGGTGACATGCTTTTATATAATTTTTAAAATCTTAGTAGATGATTTATTAAAATAGGATATTTCCCACCATAAACAAACCCATATTTGGAATGTTGTGCACCATCACTCTCCATAGACGGCCAGCCATCAGCACCCACCAGCACTTACTATATTGTTAACCTAACCAAAAAGTTGGCATAGGACATATATAGGTGGCCTATATCTATTTCCCTTTGAGATGTTCATGCCTTGATTTTTCAACCCTCGTGCTTGTATGTTTGAATCATTCAATAATCCCTCCGTTTTCTTTTTAGTTGTCATATTATGATTTGTAAGAATCAATTTGATTTATATTTTAAAGTTAAATTAAATTACATTAATTTAATACCTTGTAATAAAACTTTAAATATTTAAAAATTATACAAAAGGTATTATGAATTATATTTTTTTTAAAATCAATATGATCAAGAAATACATTTTAAAATACAAGTCAAAATTTACATCGTTTGATTCTTAAAAAAGAGATTATGACAACTTAAAAGGAATGAAGGGGGTACTTTCTCAATATGTGAAAGCTAATTCCTCCATCTGTTTGTTTCGTTTTTCTTTTTAGTCTAATTAAAAAAAAGAATATATCTTTTTCTTTTTGATAAGTTTTTAGTTTTCAAGTTTTTTATGTAGCATATTAAGAGCACAAGATTAAATGATAACTTTTTAACATTCTACAAACTTTAATTTAACACTACAAGATTCGAAAATTTCTCTTTTGAACTTCACGTATCAAGTTAAAATTAGACAAATAAATTAACGTGAAAGAAATATTTACTCCTTCTTTTATTGTACACTCCCCTCCCCTCCCCCCCCCTCCTTTTCTAGACCCCAAACTACTGTTTAGGTGGCTGAGATGTGATAGCTGCAAATGGAAAGGATGAATCTATTGGTCTCTTTAGAATGACCACAAGATGGAAAACAAGCTTTGTCCATTCAATAGAACCTTCTATTATTATTTTTAGAGAGGAAAGTTTAATTGAATTCTTAACTTTAACAAGATTATTAACAACAACAGATCCAATGTAATCGCGTAGTAAGATTTTGAAAGGATAGAATATAGACAGACTTTAAACCATAATAACATAGATGTTGTTTCTGATAGATTCTCGACTTGAGACCTAACTTATCATAAAAACAACAGTAAACTAGAATCATACTTTGATTATTTGAAGGATTCCCAAGTTATTTGAAGAATGCTAGGTTTTTCTTAACCTTATTACTGAAAATTCACATTCAAAAAGACATGTAAATTGAGAAAAATACATATATTCATCTTGTATATATCTGTACCAAATACTTTTACAGTAGGCACGAGAAGATGGTCATCAGAACAAGAGAAGACATGTTACTAAACAACAACATAGGAAAAAACAGATTCTGCTAAGCGATCTATCCGCGTGTGATAATTGTCGTCTTAACCTCGGACTGTTACTTCCTGCTAGATTATACGAACTTGGATATGCATACAGATTAGTAACTGATGGATTCCCAAACATTCGCGCATAAACAATTTCCCCTGTTGTCGTGCCACCTGGGCTCGTAAGATAATGAGATTGCTGAGATGGCTGTGAGTTAGTCTGTATTAGTCCGTGACTCCCACATCTCGGACTAGGAGGTCTTTGTGGTATGACTATACCAAGATTTAGGGCCTCGTTTTCGGATTTTTTGGTAGCTTCACTGCGACCATAGAGTGGAATCAATGTTTTTTGTGAGACTTCAGCCTTGCAAACAGGGCAATTTGGGTGTTGGTTATCAATATTTTTTGAAGAAATGGTTTGAAAATGTATCCATTTGTAGATGCAAGGCCAGCAATAGAGGTGACCACATAACGTAACGACAGGATCATGTACAAGATCTAGGCAAATGTTGCACTCGAAACCTTCAGACAGATTGTTTTCCAGGTTGTTATCATCGATTTTCTTCCATTTTTCCAAGGAAATATCGTGTTGATCAAAGGTAGTTTCTGTTGTTTGTTCTTGGAAAAGTTGTTCTAAGGCCATATTGGCTCTTGGTATTTTGATTTTTTGGGTAATGGAAAGATGAAAAATGGTTAGAATCCAGGTTGATTGGGAGTGAGAATTTATAAGGTCAAGGATAAGAAATTTGCTTTAGATTCTTGAGGTTGTCAAAATCACATTATTAAAGGGGCTGAGACCAAAAGAGAAAGGGTCTTACGTTCTCTCCGTTGGAAAAAATAATCAGATTTGACTTGATACAAAATTTAAAAAAAAAAAATAAATTTTCTATTTTATAATTTTAAATTAAAGTTATGTTAAATGTATCAAAATATTCTTTTAATCTCGTAGCTTTAAACATGCTATGTGAAAAGTTGAAACTAAAATGTTGCAGGAAACGAGCTATTCTTTTTTAAACAACCTAAAAAGAAAAGAAAGAACATTCTTTTTGAAATGGAGAAAGTATTTAAAATGCTTATCCACTATACCAAATTACTCTCTTTTTCTCAATCTATCTAATATTATTTGATTTGATACAAAATTTAATAAGAAAAAAAATAATTTTTCAAAATTTTTAGTCTAAAATACCCTTTAAAAAGTTAATTTCATATCACACTTATCATGATTAAATAATTTAATAAAATAAAAATATATATTAATGGAACATAATTAAGTGAGAAGAGTCTGTGCAAACACATATTGCATCTATCTATTAGATTGAAATTAAAACACCTAATGAGAACAAGTTTTTATCATATTATATATATATGTATATGATTAAGACCTTATTAATTCTAGTAACAAACTAGACCCCATGATAGGAATCTTAATCTAGAAAATAGTTTTTAGTCAATAAAATGTAGCACTAGTTGCGTATAAAGAGCTACCACTTGATGGTCTTTCTTGGTCAATTTGGTTTCGAAGTTTCTCGATTCGATTTTAAAAATAGATAATCTATTTTTATTAAATTAAAAATTAGTGTGTTATGAGTGATTAATTTATTAAGATCATAATTATTTATTTTCAAATAATTCAAGTAAAAAAATAGCAAACATGATGACAAAATTGTTGTTCTCCTATTTAGTTAGAAGTCACAATAAATAATCTATTTTGGTCCAATTACATGAGACAGAAAATTCCATAATCATTCAAGGATATAATTGAAAAGAAGTATTTTGTAGAGTTTTAAACCAAACACAATTAGATGGGAAGAAATAAACCAAACACTTGATAAAAAATAATCCTTGCATTACTAATTCTTGACAGAGACGGAGCTATATTCATCTAAGGATGATCAGATGAACACCCTTTGTCAAACTTTTTTTCTAATATATATATATTAAATATAGATATTTTGATATATATGAATTGTTAAACATTCTTAATACCAAAATCATCCACTTATCTAAAAATACAAAGCGCCTTAACGAAAATATTGATTTTGCCACTGATTCCTAAGTTGCTAATTCCTGCACCATTCATGTTTATACCAAATCACTAAATTTTTTAATTCGATTAGAGAGTGATAGACATCGTGGAAATGAGAAAATAGACACGGACGGTGTGGCCAAAAAATAAAAGAAACAAGCACTATATTGTAAAAGAAGAATTATTTAAGTACAACATGTTTCTAGAAATTAGCACCCTTTTGTCAACTTTTTTTATTTGTTTACTTGGAAGCAAGTCTATTTTAATGGCGGCCATTATGCAATTAATCTGATAGAAAATAATATAATTTGAAGAAGCTAATAAAGTAAATATTTATTATATAATTATAAATAAAACACCAAAAGAAATCTATTAAATAATACAAAATAAATATTAACATGGTTCTACCACTCACCTACACACAAGTACCTCGTTAATATAAGGAAGAAAAAAGAAAATTTATAAAAGTTCATTTTTTTAAGTCAAATTTGAAGGAAAAAAAAGATAATGTTTTTTAAACAATCAAGAATTTCAAAGTGATGTAAGAAACTTCAATTCACTACTTACATAATTGATGTCCACAAAACTAAGGGCGTGAATTTAACTCCTTATGAAATTTGTACCAAGATCCATAATTATTATTATACGTAGCACCTAAAAAGTTATTTTTTCTTCCTTCTTTTCCAAGTGTCAAGATTTATATACATAAAGAAATCGTCATATTGTCACAATTCATTTAGTCATAGAGATAGAAAAATTATTTTTGAAAGATAAATAAAAAATAAATAAATTCTAAATTGTAAAAAGAATATGTATTTACCACTTTTTCCCTATTAATATATTATAAATAATTTGTAACATAGAATCACCTTAAGTATCTAATAAACAACCCATTTATAAAAAAATTATATATTCAAATAATCGATTACATATATAGCATAAGTGAGGGGGATTAGGTGGATATCAACTTCTCAATATCAAAGTACACACACAAAAAAAAAAAAAAAAGGAAAAGATAAGATGCTTTCATATCATCAGTTAGGCTTGTAAGGCATCTTCTGTTGTTGCTGCCGCCACCATCATCATCACCATCATCGACCGACTTTCTAGTGACGTTCTTGGAGAATCACTAGCCACAAAGATGAAAAATGACATGTTACACTTCAAAAACCAAGAATGTTCATGCAGTATAACAAGTTATACAAATATAGGAAGGATTCAAATCCTACACATTGACAGAGTAAAAAAACTTTTGTTGAATCGGTGCAATTTTACTTAGCATATACAATTTAGAAGCACAAACACATTATAAGAAGTAATCAAGTAAGAAGACGTCTTACATAAGATCACAGGTATCGACCTCGATAGAACTTCTATAGTTATCTTGAATGTCCTGTTGAATTTGCTTAGGCGGAATCCCCAACAGATTGTGAACATTTTTTTATATAAATAAGAGCAAGTGTGATTATATCTGCAAATTCTAGAGGGATTGAATCCAGAATATAGCAATAGTTAAGGAAAAGTTGTTCAAGGCACGGAAAGTGATCACTACTAGCTCTCCAGTACTTAATGCATATGTTATCCAGGAGCAAGAACTTCAAGCGAGGAAAACCTTCCTCAGCTACTTCCCACTCCTTGTCAAGGAAGGCATTGTTTGATAGTTTAAGGACCTCGAGTTTGGGTAATTTACAAACAATTCTCATATCCTTCCATGGCAAAAAGAAAGACCCATCAAAAGATAAATTCCTAAGGTTTTGTGGAAAAGCATAAGGAGGAGGTAAGACCAAAATTGGAACATTAGTGTTGAAGGTATTAGGCTTACCTCACACCTCAAAGCCTTATAAGGGGCCCCCCCCTCTCATTACCCATCAATGTGAGATTTTTTGTCTCAACCCCCCCCCCCCCCTCACTCTCAATGCTTAGCAGCTGGTGCGTGGGCAATTTTTTCGGGGGCCTAACATTAGGTGAGACAGGCCCTGCTTTGATACCATGTTGAAATTAGGTTTTGAGCCTAACTCACACCCCAAAAGCTAGCTCAAAGGGAGAAAGATTGCCTAAGTCTTATAAGGAGTCCACCCATCTCATTAACCACCAACAAGGGACTTTTTGTCTCAACAATTAGTTCGCCATATCTTTCTCCTGAAATGAAAACTCAGAGGATCTTGTGGAGTAGAACCTGAAGGTCCAGTGCTTTCTAGATGACAATCACCAAGTGGAGAATGATTACCAAATTTCAATTTCTCGAGCTTATATAAGTAGTGAAAATCATACTGGCCCTTCCGATTACGGAAGTCTTCTGGGACTCCAAGTACTTGCAACTTCTTTAAATTGGGAAACAGTCTAAAGAAAGACCCAGTACAATACCGAGGATTCAGTTCTGAGAGGCATTGCAAATTTTTCAGAACCAACCTGTTCTCTGTAGGCTCATGATTCTGCAAGTAATTCCAGCCCAACCTTAGCTTCCTCAATTGTGGCATTGTCAGAATTTCCCATGGTAATATGAAAGGATATTCACGAAAATCACTGGTACATTGGTAAAGTTTAAGAGTTTGCAGATAACATAGGCTTGGTATCGATAGAGGAATGTCTATTAATGACAAGGGAACCGGGTCTGTGGATCCTTCATACTGTTCTAAGCGAGGACTAAAACACAAGTGAATGAAAGAAAGTATGTCACCGGGAAAAGTTGAACATTCAATCAAAGCAAGATCTAGTACTCTTACTAGCTTACAAGACAATTCCAGTGTGAGGCATTCAAACCTACGACTCCACATGATAATAGAATGAGCCTCACTGTTACGATACCTAATGAATTCTTCCTCATTACGGATACTGATCCGATTTCGACTCTGAAAGGAGCACTGCATGGATTGCACACACGATTTTTGATTGCTCTTTCCTCTGAAAATATTCACAAAATTCAAGTTTCTAGCTTCCTTCAAACAGAGTTCACGGGTCGCATCATGCATTCCACAGATCCCCATTTTTCCATCAAAACTCAAATCATGGATGGAAATTAGACTTCTATTAACAAGTTCTTTTATACATGTTTCTGCCACCTCTTCTATGCTTTTACCCTCTTCTACATTCAAAAAGCCCTCTACAACCCATAACTCCATAAGTCTATTTACATAAATTCATTCATCCTCTGCGAAAATTGCAAAATATAGGAAGCACGGTTTTAGATGAGAAGGCAAGTGATGGTAACTCAAAGCCAACATTCTCATGCATTGGGCTTCAAGATCTGTGCTGAATAATGAATTTACGTTCTCCGCAATACTTTGCCACTCATCCAATGTTCTACCTATATTGGAGAGAAGTCCAGCAATCACAGTAATTGCTAGAGGTAATCCTCCGCATTTTAATGCAATTTCTTTCCCAATTTTTTCAAATTCAGGAGAACAAGAACCTTCGTTCTCAAAGATCTTTTTGTTCATTAAATTCCAACTTTCGTCCAAATTCATGAGGGGCATGTGATAAGGAGGCTTACCTGAACTAGCATATTCAGCCACTTCCACGTTCCGAGTAGTCAAGAGTATTCGGCTTCCATTATTACAATCTGGGAAACATAGTTTAATATCATCCCAAGCTTCTGTAGCCCATATGTCGTCAATGACTACCAAGTATCTCCTGACTTTCAGACGCTTTTGCAATTGGTCCGTCAGTTGATCGTCAGGTTCGTCACTTGTAGAAGAAAGAAGTCCTAGGAGTACATTTCTCAGACAATACTCTTGCGAAACAGTTACTTTTGCACGAATATCAAATCGAGACATAATGCGTGGATCACCATAGAGTTTTGTAGCCAAAGTTGTCTTCCCTATGCCTCCCATCCCTACGATTGAGACAACTTCTAGTTCCCTTCCTCCTCTAGTAAGTTGATCCAGCATCATCTCGAATTCATTTTCATGGCAAACCATTATATTCTCTACAACATGGTCAGGTAAACTGGCTAGAGAGTAAGTTTGTGCTTTTAGATCTTTCATGCTGTCCAATTTTTCCATCCACTGTTTCACAGTGGAATCAATGCATTCCAGTGCTTGTTCCAAAAAAGAAACAGAGCTCCCACATAGCTCCGCTTCTTTCCTCCAAATTTTGTGCTAAAAGAACATTTCTTGATTCTGAGTCAACCATATCTTCGCTTGCGTATGCTACCTCTGCGATTTCAGCTTCCAAGCTTGTTAATGCCTCAAGATCGCCCATTATACTGCAGGATTTCTCCAGAATAGCTCTCATGGATTTGAGCTTTTCATAGAAGGGCTGCAAATCACATGCAATAAGTTGCATTGATTGGTGAATGGTTCTCATAAGGGAAGTAATACCAGCATAAGCCATATCTCTCGACTGAAATAGGGTGTTTCTGCACACAGAAGAAGGCAAGTTATGTATATCAAGAAAATGCAAAGGTCTTTCTTTTACATATTATTTCCATCAAACTTCCTTCTAGGTCCACTTGTACCTATACAAGAATTATCATAGGTAGTATAATTTTAAAAATGATTTATTAAAATAGGGTATTTCCCAGTTCCCACCAATAAGCAATTTTCAAGTCTTTCACATCAAACAAACCCATATTTGGAATGTTGTGCACCATCACTCTCCATAGACGGCCAGCCATCAGCACTTACTATATAAAGACAAGTTGGCATAGGACATAGGCCACCTATTTCTATTTCCCTTTGAGATGTTCATTTAAATCCTCATGCATATATGTTTGAATCATTCAATACTCCCTCCGTTATTTTTTTTAGTTGTCATGTTGCGATTTTCAAGAGTAACTAAATTAGATTACATTCACTCGATATTCTGACATAAAATCTTTGAATATCAAAAATTCTATCATAATTCTAACTAATATGATCAAAAGATACATCTTACAATGCAAAATTTATGTCGTTTAACTCTCAAAAATAAAAATAATGACAACTAGAAAAGAAGGAAGGGAATAGCCTTCTCCAAATATGAAAGCTAACTCCTCCATCTATTTGCGCTGTTTTTCTTTTTAGTCTAACTAAAAAAGAATGTATCTTTTCTTTTAGACATTTTTTAAATTTTCAACTTTTTTATTTAGTTTATTAAGAGCACAAGATTAAATGAAAATTTTAATTCAACACTACAAAATTCAATTACTTTTTACTTTCTTAAATTTGATGTGTAAGTTAAAATTAGACAAACAAAATTGAGACGAAAAGAGTATTTTCTTATTCTTTTATTGTACACCTGATCACCCTCCTTCTAGACCCCATACTGTTTAGGTGGCTAAGATGTGATAGCTGCAAATGGAGAGGATGAATCTATTGGTCTCTTCATATGGGATTTTGTTATTTTGCATTTAAAATTGAGATGTCGGTTAAATTCTTAAACTTAACGAGATTCTAACAATTGATGTAATCCCATAAATGACTTTAAACCTCTGTCTTGAAAGGCTTAGAAGTTGTTTCTAATAAATCCTAGACTCGAGATCTAACTTATCATAAGAACAGGAAACTAGAATCATACTTTGATTAACATTCAAAAAGACATGTAATCATTTTCTATATTGAGAAAAACACATATATTCATCTTGTACAACTATACTAAATACTTTTACAGTGAGAACGAGAAGATGGTCACTGGTCAGAACAAGAGAAGACATGTCACTAAACAACAACATAGGAAAAAACACATTCTGCTAAGCGATCAATCCGCCTGTAATCTTAACCTCGGACTGTTGCTGCCTGCTAGATTATATGAACTCGGATACGTATACAAATTAGTAACTGACGGATTCCCAAACATCCACGCATAAACAATTTCCCCTGTTGTCGCGCCACTTGAGCTTGTATGATAATGAGATTGTTGAGATGGATATGAGTTAGTCTGTATCATGTTGATCGAAAAAGTTGTTCTAAGGTTGGTATTTTATTTTTTTGGGTAAATGGAAAGATGAAAAATGGTTAGAATCCAGGTTGATTGGGAGTGAAGGACAAGACATTTGGTTTAGATTCTTGAGGTTGTCAAAATCACATCATTAAAGGGGCTGAGACCAAAAGAGAAAGGCGTGGGTGCTGATGAGAAGATGCTTTACCTTGGTACATGAATTCTGTTAATTATGTGATTATTCTTCATGGCTTGAAGCCATATTAAAAAATTTTATGCCAACCTCTATAATTATTATATACACCTTTTATATTTTCAAAAATAGGTGTTGTCACAGCTCATTTTACCTACATTATTTAATTAAAAATATCATTATTTATAACATTTTTTTTTTTAGAATTGAATGCTATTAGATAAAGTATCTCTTCAAACTAAGGGTATAGTCAAATAAATATACTACTATATTTTGTATTTGAATTTCTGAAGTGACACTTATTTTGAGATAAATTCTTTTGGTTAAAGTAACACTTATTTTAGGATGGAGGGAGTATTATTAATAGAGAAAAGAGGCAAATATACCTATCAACCATACAATTTAGAGCTGGCATACAACTCATTAAAAAGTGATGCATATATATCCTCAACGTTTGAATAGAAGATCAGGAATTGTATTTTTTTTGTATTAGGTCACGGAGCCAAAATTTTCAGTAATGGAATTCAAAATCTGAAGAAGTGAACACACTAATTAGTGGAATGAGATTCGACATTTACTTTATATACATAAAAGTAATTGTAAGATTGTCGAGATATAACTTCTAACAAATTTCCGAGGGAGTGATGGATTACGCTTATGATCTTTTGGCTGCAGGAGAATGAGCATATGTTGAAGAGTATGATTAATCATAATTCATATGTTAGTTACTTTATTTTGTTTTTCATAGAAAGTCGAACGCATGACCTCAAATGTATGAGATCCAATTTTTACTATTCGGCCAAAGTTTCAGAGAAAAAAATAATTAAAAATGAAACTTATTTTGGAAATCTCTAGTTTGTTTTAAGGATTTATTCAATTTTCGTGAGAAGATTTTTTTAATATATATTGATGGTAATGTTAGTGATGGCTTATGCTCTCACAAATATAGTCCGAGCTAGTCCCTTAATGGAGTAAGAAGAGTTTACTTGGAAACCTCTTTACTCAAGAGCTATTTCATAGAGTTTCAGTTCAACTTCATTATTATCAAAGAGCAACAACACAACATCATTATTATCACTGTCGAAATTATTTGTTTCTTGTTTCTTGGCCCATAAAATCCTACCAGGCGTCCCCCACCACCGTCGGACCACTTGGGCCTCTTTCTGGGCTCATTGCGAATCAACTCGTATGATTTTTCAAGAAAGTTGCACCAGAACCCCCTGCAGCGCCAGAATCTGTGGCCTAACACTCACAGAAAACTGCCGAAATCACCTATTTCCTGTTCCTTGGCCCATAAAATCCTACCAGGCGTCCCCCGCCACTGTCGGGCCACCTAGGCCTCTTGCCAAACTCGTTGCGGACCCACTCATAATATTTTTCAGGAAAGTTGCACCAGAGCCCCCTGCAGCGCCAGAATCTGTGGGTTAACACCCACAAAAAACTTGTGAAATCTTCTGTTTCCTGTTCCTTCGCCTATTAAATCCTACCGAACATCCCCCTCCGCCGTCAGGACACCTCAGCTTCTTGTCGAGCTCGTTGTGGACCCACTCGTATGACTGTTTGGAAAATTTGCACCAAAGCCCCCTCAAAATTACGAGTTATGAATTTACGTAGTAAACTCGCTATATATTTTCTGTAACAATAATATCACTCTATGTTTTACCTATAAACTCACAAAACTATTGTGTATCCAATTCCCTTTAGCTTGAGTCTGGTGGTGTGATAAATTGACAAGACGAGGGCAAAAAATACCATATTCTAAAAGTTGCTATATTTTACCATAAAATACATATATTCATAACTTGTAAATCCTAATCAATGGTTACAAGTTTTGGAAATCAAGAAGTTAAAACTATAAAACCTTGCCTCTTGTCTTCAAAACTCTTGGCTAGTTCCAAACTAAGCTGTGTGAACTCATCACTTTCAATGCTACACCAGTGTCGGATTCTCTGAAAATACACTATTTTGGCGAATCCGACACGCACCAACTGACACTTTTGAAGAGTCCGAGCAACATAGGCTCCAAATCCATGTCAAACATAGGTCGTCCTTGTGTAATATCTGTGATTGTTTTAGCCATTATGCTGGTGCTATGTTTGTTCATAAAGCTCGTATAGATGCGTTTTCAAGAAAGATCAGCTCCAGCAGAAAGAGCTTGTGAAGAAAGAGATCCTGAAACATTAGCAGAAGCACGATTTTATGCAGAAGCTCGTTACTATGCAACAAGAGCAGTGACTCCGCCAGGAACAAACAGTGATGTGCTTAGGAGAATTCGAAAAAGAAGACATTGATGATGATACGATCGCTCTTCCTAGTTGCTGTCATAGATTTAATGCCGCTTGTATTCTCTCTTGGTTACTAATAACAAAGAAAAACACATGCCCCTTCTGCCGTACTTGAATCAGTACCACTCTCATCACATGCATATACTGGCACTTTCGACATTTAATCATGTCATAGTCATAGCTTACGGTTACTTAAATTTCATTGTGTCATATTATTAAATCTAGTATGGTGTCTGCAACAATGTTACTTTATTATACTCCACTATTTAAGAGTTTCTATTTTTCACTCATGTCCCTTGATTCAAGAGGACTGGAACTAAGGCACTATCTAAACCTAATAAGGTTGCACAGGAAATAAAGTTCAAATCTTTATTGAAGCACTTATTTCTATTTACCTGTGAATTCAGAACCATCGAAAGTGAACTTGTACTACAGATTAAAGCTCAAGTGGTTGAGCACCTCCACCATCAACACGAAAGAGATGCATTGACAGATCCCTGAATATGCCTCTGATGACACAGAAGTACTTTAGCTCACCTCGTCAGGGTTGTTGGGATCGAAAGCAGCAAATGGATAACGCTAGAAAAAACTTACTTCTTCAAATTACCTTGCTTGACCAATAACAAGTTTCCCAAGCATTTCCCTAAGCACTTTTGATATCATGTCGAGCCTAGTCAACATCAAGTAAACCAACAACTCCTTTTTCAACAAAAGTAGAAAGCACTCTCGACACCCCGTTGATGATTATCTCCTTCATCTCAATATCATAATTGTCAACCACAATTAGTAGGAACTCAAGAAGAGTAAGTGTCACTTTAACATACTTGGGTATAGAGTTCACCATCAATAGAATTGCAGGTTCAATATTTTCATCAAAGAAAAGCCAATCATAAAACAATGCAAGCTTTAAATTTGCTTCAAATATAACTCTTCTTGCACGAAGTTAATCATAACCCATCTTGATAATATATCTGATTGTATGATTTCACCAGATGGGCAAACAGAACAACATAAACCTAACAATGTCAGTTAAAACCATTTCTCCTTCAGGTACTCCAAGAAACTTCTTCGAAAACCAAACTTGGTACCTCATATGGCTACCGAACTTCACACATGTAAGCAAAAACCTCAATTGGGTTTCCCAATCGGTGAACTTGCAAAATATCTTCAAATCCATCCGGCCTAAACTGTTTCAGATTCAATAACAAGTCTCTCCAAATTGCTATAAACTCAGGTACACATGAACCAAAATATTGCAAAAGCCTAGTTACAAGCTCCACCCTATCTTCAAACACAACGAAATCTCTCCCTCAAAAGTCGAACACAAAATTCAACCTCCATTCTTTTCAATGCATATATCATAGGATTAATTGGTACTCTAGAATGAATCAGCTAATAAACAAAGAAACACGCATAAAGCTCTACTCAAAGCCAATGGTTCTTCCTCTAATATGCAATCCCAATATGCTCTCTAAACACAAGCATAACTTTCCCACACTAAAATCCCCATTTAACCTTTGCCTTCCAAGTGTGACGATTCATCAACAATCTTAACAAGCACACATGTAAAATAACTATAAACATCAGCAATAGATGCTAAATATGCACTTTTGCCAAACGGGGTTCGGTTAAACTCTCAGATATTATAGCTTTATTCAAGTTCAAGTATTCTTCCTCTTGTGTGTATCCAAACCTTAATTCCACCTTTTGATGGTAGAGAGACTGTTTACAATAGACACTCGGCTCAAGGAAACCTGCATATATATCATCATGGTAAACTAATACTCCTTGTAGTAACTAATTCACTTGCTTTCTACTTAGTAGAGAATATACGACCTTCTGTTTTCGTGGTTTCTCATTTTTCAGAACTAATGAACTAGGTGGCTATTGAGTTATCCAAATGTGAACTGAAAGCAACAAGAAATAAAGAGATAAATGATTCTTGGAAACACTGGAAAACATGGAAGTAGGTCACTGTAAAGCAAAACAAGATTGAAATGAAAACAGTACTACAATAGTATCATTGCTTTATCATGACAAAAATGAATTTTGGACTACAACTGAAAATTTAGTAAGATCTCAGCACCTGTAGTACCACAAGTAAACTAAAACCATTAAGGAGACAGAGTTTTCTTAAGTGGTTCATACAGATCAGGTACCTGATCCTTGTAGGGCAGCACGAAATACTTTAAGAACTTGGACTCTGATAAGCTCACAACAGTAAAAAGAGCCACCTTTCTCCTCTTAAGCTTCTTTTCATCCAAAATTTTCAAGACTTTCATCCGAGGTATGACCCTTTTTTCCATACTATAAATAAACATTGAAGGATGAGACGCTAAGTAAGCAGGTTTAAAACCAAGCTCCTTCATGTAAAGACTCAATCCTTTCTGAATTTTATCCTCTGAGAGAGCAATACAATAAGGTAACTTCCTAAACATCGTGAGTATATCACAATCAGACCATCCAAAACTCCTGAAAATCTCAATCTTTTTTTCACACCTCGCTTTCTTCTGCGAGGCTAATGTATGAAATCCATAAGGAAACATAGACGAATGAAGCGGAATCCCAAAATCCTTCTCTACCCTATGCAACAAATCCTTAACCCACTCCGGCTTCTGAGTAATATACCTCGGATTTCTAAGCACAAGCTTTTGTATTTTATCATCAGAAACACCATGCTTTTTCAACAACAACAAATTATTTTCCATTACATTACAACGACCGAAAGAAAGCAACCAAGCAGTTCTCTTTATAGCTTTAACAACATTCTCATCACTACCCAATGTTCTCCTAAGACAATTAATTGTAGGTTTCAAATGAGTAACTAAACCTCTTTCAATAATCGTTGAATCTTTGGCAATTACATTCACCAAATCCCACCCGGACAACCCGACATCCATCAAGCATTGCAATTTGGGTTTAAGGGTTTTGGAAACATCGTAAAATAGAAACTTGGGTGCTGCTGAAACCAATTTTTTCATCTGGGTATTGTCAAAACCAGTTTTTTTCAAGAAATTGAGAACTAAATCGGGATTTCTGTTTAAGGATTTCCATGAAGTTACCTTGGAAGATACTAATGATGCTTCTTCTTTGGAGAATCCGAGAGAATCAACGAGGTAATTCACAAAAGAAGCGGTCCTAGCTGAGGTTGAGTAGAGATACTGAGATTTGAAACCATTATATCTTGACAGAGCTTCAGATTTCCATCTGAATCGGACGAGCATTTCGTTTTGCTTTTCCTATCAAGGAGGAAAAGGGAAATATGTTGGGTTTAAGGGTCAACTATAGTCTAATTACTATCTCAGGGCTCTTTTGAAATGATCTGATTTAATTTAATATAAAATTTTTAAAAAAATTCAATCAAATTATGCATTTTAATTATCGAAGTTAATATAAATTGAAAGAATACATTCTTAACTCTTATTAATTTTTTCTTTCTCAGCATTAGTATTGAGTTGATGTAATTTAAGATTTATTAAAGTTACTAACATCAATAAAATATAATCTTTATTACAAGTATCAAACTTAAAATAATTATGTTAAAAAAACTATATAAAAAAAATATACTATTGATTATATCAAAGTACTTCTTGTATGTATAAAATCAATTTTAAAAACTATATTTATAATATCGAATTTGATTTTATTTATAATATCGAATTTGATTTGGTCTTGAATTGGCCTTTTCAAAAATTAAATTAATCTAAATACAGTTGATCTTGTTAAAATTTCAAATCAAGTTAAATCATATCACTACAATAATAATATTACTAGTGAATCTCACAAATGGGATCTACGGAGGGTGAAATGTACGTAGACCTTACCATTACGTCACAAAGATAAAGAAATTATTTTTTGGGAGACCTTGTCTCAAAATCCCATAAGCAAAATAAACTAGATATCAAAAAAAAAAAAAAAAGGAAAAGAAAAGAAAATTAAAAAAAAAAACTAACAAAAAACACATGATAGTATGAGTATATGATAAAATTAACATATATAAGACAGAGTTAAATCAAATCACTAGTAAATTTTTTATTCTAACTCAATTAACAATTTGATTCAATTTTCGATTTGGTTTTATTCACCTCTAATAACTGACTATTTCTAGTACCCCAATGTTACAAATAACGAAAAGGTAATTTTTTATTTTAAAAACTTATACTACTAAAAAAATTTCAAGCAATTTTTGGGGACACATAATTATTATTCTCTCTCTTTAATTATTCTTTTCTTCTTCAAAAATAAGTGTCTCGATAAGAAATTTTTTTCCTAAACTTCATTTTGTACATTTTATATCACAATGTATACCACTTTTATTTCAATATTCATGTTATATATACATGTATATTAAATAATGTGCAATATGATGGATAGTTGATATAAATCTTCCCGCCCTTGGAGGTTGTTGATATTTAATGTTGATATATGCGCTTTGTCTAAGTTTAGGACTATACTGCACTCTCTTATCAGTTGCCTGAAATGTATGGCATATTATTGTTTCTCCATAGCTTAAAGCTAGATTAGTATAAATAATTAGAAACAGAATAGATGAAAAGAATCTTCATTAGAAGACTCCCTAGAGTTTATATGTTGAAGAAATGGCTCATTTCCAAGCCATCATTTTTGAACAAGCCACCATTGAAGACCAAGAAATATTCAAAGCACACCATTGGAGAAAACATGGCACACCATTGATGACCACCATCTTCTCACCTACCTCTTGTTTTGTTGTATAAATAGAGGGCTTGAGGTGATAACTAAACACACCAATAACATTTGAGTTTTGTAAGAGAGAGTGTTAGCTTGAGTATTCTGTAAATCTTTCTCCTGAATAAAATCTGTTGCTTCCTCCCGTGGACGTAGGCAAATTGCCGAACCACGTAAACCTTGTGTTTTTATGTCATTTGTTATTTCGTTTATCTCCGGGAATTATCTTGGGCACAACAATTGGTATCAGAGCCTAGGTGAAGTTTTGAAGAAAAAAAGACCCTTCTGTCTGAATTTTGAGTTCCGACAAAGTGCTCGAAATTTTTTTCTGTTTGTATCAGGTTGTAGTTCTCGTTCCCAGGAGCTCAACGCACCAAACGACGACTTAATCCGAGTTCAAACGAGCCCGAAAATCGCAGTCAAAGTTTGGTCAACTCTGCCAGAGTTCTGCCAGAGAAGACGATACTGTTCATCGGAGTTCTGCCGGATAAGACGATACTGTTCACCGGAGTTCTGCCGGAGACGACGACACTGTTCACCGGAGTTCCGCCGGAGAAGGCGACACTGTTCACCGGAGATTCGACTGAGAAGACGACACTGTTCATTCCCATAGTTGACCGGATTTGAATCTGTTTGACCAATTCGATCCAACTCATTTTTCATCCGATTTCCTCAAAATTAGACCCGTTTCCACCATTTTCGACCATTCCAGACGCAACCGTGCTATC
>JAPFFP010000012.1:3891931-3909768 GCA_026153255.1 Solanum medicagineum | reverse complement strand
GTAATATATTTGACTAATAATTTATTGCCAAGGTATATAAATATGTGCAATTTTTTTTCCTAGATTAATTTTTACGAGTTTGCTGGAGACACATAATACATTTGACTGAAAATTAAATTATTAGAAATTAAGTGAGAAGTAATAAACCAAACACTTAATAAAGACTAATCTCTGCATTATTAATTCCTGAATTATTGATATTCATACCAAACAATCCCTCGCAAGTTTACAAATAATAAAGATAGAATAAAGAAAAGTTGTTGATAAGATTAGAATATTGCATTTTTGTGGTGTAACAAGGACACCTACTGTTACCACATTTTGTTCAAGCCTAAAAATACTCAATATTAGAAGATACAATAGATATATTTATTTAAAATTTAAAATAATATAGAAAGTACGAATTAAAAAAAATTAACAGTAAAATGTAAATGAATAAATTAATAATGTCTCTATATTTACTAATGTTGTTGCTAATATTTCTATTATTCAGGACTAATTCAAATTAATTAGATATTGATCATTTATTTACAATAAAGTTGTTGGATGATATTTTTATAAAATTTTGTTTACTAATATGACGATGTGAGTAGCTTAATTCAAAATTATAATATATTACATAATATTAAGAGTAAAAAGTTATTTTTATAAATATTTTTTTAAATCTTATATTAATTAAAATAAAATTGGTCTCAATTTTGGGGACCTAAGACAATTACTTTATTAGCCTCCCCTTGAGCCACCCTTTGATTCAATAATGCATAGGACACGGTCATCAAAAATTAATTATTAGGGACATACAAATTAATAAATAATCATAGCCAGACTACGATTCTTGACCACAAATCAAAATATTATTTGTGTTTAATTTATTAATTATTGGACAGAAATATCTTTTGAGACGGAGATAATAATTAATTTACAGAAAAAAGACAACAAAAAAATACTATTATGATAGTCAAAATAAATTTAAAAAAAGCCCCATTATATTATAATTCCTTGCTCCTTATATAGAGACAATGAGGATGATTGAAAGGGTGGAAACAAATTAAGTATAATTTGATCTTCAAAATCTTTATAGGAAAGTCATTACTTATAATTTTCAACCATGGAGTGAAAGGATCTAATGCATACTTAAAAAATAAATTTTTTACTCTGTCACTTGAGTTATAGGAGTACAAAAATTTTAAACTCGAGAATTAAAAATAACAATGTAATGTACGAACGTGAGCTTGCCTAGGAAGATAATGAAAACTGACATTACTTGTACTTTCTTTTCCCCAGTATACACATTGTTTAATGGTATCTAGTACTTCCTCCGTTCACTTTTACTTGTCACTATTTCACTTATTGATGTCGAATTATATGAACTTTGATCAAATATTTAAGATGTATTTTTCATCATATTGATAAGAGAAAAATTCCAACTTATAGAATTTTTTTGTATAGTTTTTAACCATCTAAATTTTGTATTTCAAATATTAAATTTAACTATTTCAATTTAGCTTTAAAATTTAATCAAGTTAATTTTGAAAATTGAGGCGATAAAAGTAAAAATAAATAGAGGAACGTATTAATGTTTAAAAACCTATAATGAAAAAATAATTATCATCATAATTAACTTCTACTAGGAAAATAAATGTATAAAAGACACCAAATTCAAATGCCAAAAACGTAAAGTCCTTAGGATTTGGATAAACATTTGGACATATCTTTATTTATCTTAGAATTGAAAATGTTTACTTTAAGCCTAAAAATGTAAATAAAAGACAAATTATCACAAACTCTGTAAATAAAAGGCAAATTCTCACAAAACTCATTAGCGAGAATTAAATTATAATCGCATGGATGGCTGAGCTGGAGCTGGTGCGGGTGGTATCTCAAAAGGAAGGTCGGAGATTAATTTTTTGGTTGAATGTCACATCGAATTTGTCTATTATAATTTACATCGTATATTGTTTGTGAGATATTCGTACTAGAGAGGCTGGTTTATTCAATGTGCACCTAAAATATTAGAATCATTAATATAGGTTAGACCCATTGAATTGACCTGACCTAACTCGTGATTTAATATGGTTAGGCTAAAATTTTTGGAGTTCATTTAAAAAATCGATTTGACCTTAATAAACATACTAGTTTGCGGGGGTTTTTGTAATTGGGTTGAGTCAACCATTTGGCCAAATTAAAAAATAATTAAAAATAAAGCATAAAAAATAATAAGAATCTAAACTCAAAGTTCATTAAAAAAATTTTAAGAGTCCAGCTTACATACTGATGGGCTGCACCAGCTATTTTCTGACCCACAAATCAGTCCGAGTTGACCCGTCAAATTCCAAAGCATACATGGACTAACTCGAATGGGGGTGGGTCAATCCATATTAACATCTCTATAAACGATAGTGCCGAAAAATTTCTTTGAAAATTCAAAAAAAAATTAAAAGAATTAAATTATGATTCTACTTCAAAAAAAAAAATATTTTTTTTTAGATTTTACTATTTGTATAATTTTTTATTTTTTATTTTTTGTTCATTCAAGTCATTTCCATTGCCTAGTATTTTTATGTGTTCCCAACAATTTTAGGGAATAAGGAAAACTGCAATTTACTAAATTTTATGGGAAGTGCAATCAACCGTTCATGAACTAAGACTTCTTTAATTAGTTTAATTAAAACGTCACAGAATTTTAAAAGACTCATTAGAACTATACTTATATATACACACACCCTTCTAATTTCTTTTAGTATACGATTAAATTTTCTTTAATTTAAATTAATCAAATAAATTGTGAGAAAAAGTAGAAACAAAAATGCCATCTGGTCCAAAGAAAAGGAGAGCTGCCAAGAGGAAGAAGAATGAAGAAAATGCTCGGGCAAAACAAACTGATGGTATATTTGTTCTTTTATAAAATTTCACTCTATTATCTTTTCTAATATAAATGGCCAACATAAAATATTACGTTGCGTAACCGATATACAATATGATATAATTGCATTATACATGAGGAAAAATATTATATATGATGGATTAACCTTATAAAAAAGTATAATAGTATATGAAGGTGTTTATACAGAAGTTTGCGTAATGTGGTATAAATATTAAAGCATGATTTTTTCAGATAAAATTATTCATGATCTTTGAATGTGCTCTACAATTTTCCTGTATTTCTCTCCTAGATGAAAATAGTTTGTATGTTTTTATTTATAATAGCTATGTTGCTCAGACTCTTCTTCAGAGGAGTTAGAAAGCATGTGTTGAAGTTGCCAAAAGTAGTGTATTTTTGGACAGTGACGAAGTCAGAATTTCAATTAAGGGGATTTAAGATCTAAAAAAGCAAGCACAATTATTTGAAGAGGATTTGATATATATTATATATAAATAAAAAATAATTTTGACTG
The DNA here is from genome assembly GCA_026153255.1 of Solanum medicagineum. Classification (NCBI taxonomy): domain Eukaryota; kingdom Viridiplantae; phylum Streptophyta; class Magnoliopsida; order Solanales; family Solanaceae; genus Solanum; species Solanum medicagineum. The sequence goes on along the minus strand of JAPFFP010000012.1, from coordinate 3,906,373 downwards.
TGTATAAATAGTGTAATTTTTTGCCATAGTCAAAGAGTGGCTCCGCGATTATTTTTGGAGAATCTGATATGGGTGCGGCATTCGAAGTAAAGAGTTCATGCAACTAAGTATAATAGTACAATTGTTCCTATACTTGTATGACTACAAATCCTAACTAGACATAAAGTAAGTACACAATACAGAAAAAGATTTTTGTAATACAACTTTGAATTGGTCATTTCAATTAATTATATACATATTTTCTTATTATTTGTTTTTATTTCGTGTTGAGTTAAACAACAGTTTCTGAAAAGTTGGCCAAAGGGGGTGATTTGAATGAAGTTGAGAACAAAATTGAAGGAGTTTCTGATAATTTTAATGCTATTCAAGAAAATAATGACACAACAGCAGTTGACTATGATGTTCCTGTTGTCATGCCTGGTGAGGCAGTTCATGTTGAAGAATTGGCAGAAAATGAAGCAGCTAATGTTGTCAAGGAATTCGATGAGTCCAAACATGTTATAGGAGAAGTTGCTGATATGTCTATGGATGTATATGTGGTGGAGAGGGTTATTCAGAATAATGATGACAAAGAAATGTCTAAAGATGCAACAGTTATGCCTCAGAATTCTAGTCGTGTCATTGAAAGCGTAGTGTATGGTGAATCTGTTGTTGCGCCTTCCAATAGGAGTATTAAGGAGGCAGAAAGCACAAACATGATCCATTATCAGTCTGTTTTGTTAGATGAAGGAATGAATGATGCTGCTCTTCTAGCCTCTAAGGAAATTCAGGCCTTGCCCACAAGAACAGTTCCTCCAACTACTGAGAATCATGTAGCTGAGATACCATCAGATTCCAAGGAAACTCAGGCCTTACCCACAGGAACAGTTCCTCCAACTACAGAGAATCAAGTAGCTGAGATACCATCCAACTCCAAGGGAATGTGGGCTCTACCCAAAGGATCAGTTCCTCCAGATACAGACAATCAAGTAACTAACATACCATCCGACTCCAAGGAAATGCAGGCTCTACCCAGAGGAACAGTTCCTCCTGCTATGGAGAATCAAGTAACTGAGTTGCCGTCTGACTTGAAGGAAATGCAGGCTCTACCCGAAGGAACAGTTCCTCCAGCTATGGAGAATCAAGTAACTGAGTTGCCGTTGAAGGAAATGCAGGCTCTACCCGAAGGAACAGTTCCTCCAGCTATGGAGAATCAAGTAACTGAGTTGCCCTCTGACTTGAAGGAAATGCAGGCTCTACCTGAAGGAACAGTTCCTCCAGCTATGGAGAATCAAGTAACTGAGTTGCCCTCTGACTTTAAGGAAATGCAGGCTCTACCCAAAGGAACAGTTCCTCCAGTAACTGACAATCAAGTTTACTTTGCCTGTCCTGTGGTACATTTCCTTTTGTGTGTGTTTTATTTGGTTGTAGCCTCTTGATAGTATCATTAGGTTTACCTAGGAATATGGTCGTGGTATACTAATTTCGCGGTTGATTTTGCAGCACTGCAAGGCTGAATGCAGTTTTTCTCTGTTGCTAAGAGGACAATTGATGGAAAAAGTGGTGCAGATTAAGAATGCAATTCGTAGCCTCAAAGAAGATCTTGATAGACTGGATTCTATTTCATATTGAGCAAGTTCAAAGTAACTATGTTATTTTTTAGTCTGTTTTTGCTTAATTAAGCTGGTATCTTGATACTCTCATTTTGCTATCATCTTATTGTTATCCTCTGTTCACTTTTATCAGCAAGGCATTGAGTTTATTATAAATGGTTATGTTTCTGTCTTAATTTTAAGTATAACCTTATGATAAGTGGGAAGCTTCAATGTGAAAAAGTTGGGAGTATCATTTTATCCTTGTACTAAATTCAAATATTTTATATTACAGATAATTAATAACAGCAAATAATGGTTAATCAATTATTATGACAAATAAAACTAATCAAAACTTCATTATTTTCCACTTAAAAATGAGTGATTTAACTGCACTTAATTGGAAAGAGTCTTTCACCTTTGTACTATTAAAACGTTTATTTATGGGATAACCTTTTTACATCTCATATTTAATATATTATTAATATATGTGTTTTATCTTTTCAAAAAAGTATTTCATACGTATCCGTATTAGAGCTTGATTAATCTGAATTTGCTCCAGATAGGGTGCATTGGGTGTAATGCTTCATAATTTTTCATACCAAGAATACGAAGAAAGGAATTTGCTTATTCATCCACTGTTAATAGGTACATATATGAACTGCTATTATTCTATTGTTAGCTATTATTCCGTGATAAGCATGGAAATATTTAAGGTTAACAAGGAAAAAACTTATGTGATTGTCGTATTATAGCATTTCAAGTATTCCATTGTTTGCTTTTCATAGCCTTAGAGACTACCATTTTAGTTACCTTTCATATTATAGGCCGAAGACTTTTCCTATCCCTGTTAGGAGAGATGTCAACCATTTCTCCTTTTTACGAACAATTTAAGTATTTTTATCACAAATAATTAGTCTCTCCTGAAAGAATCAAATAGTTACATGACCTTCTAACAATGACAAAAGCAGAAACTAGTATTATTAAAGAAATATATCATAACACATTTACTATATAAGATTGAGTTTTGTAATAGCGATAAATGTCGGTTGAATAGACTCAACTTTCGTAAGTTTATCTTACATTTTTTCCTTCAAAATTTCGTCATTACTTACTCTAAAATTATTCACATTATTACAAAAAAAAAAATGCTTCTTAAAAGGGATAAACGTGCAACACACGTGTCCAAGAACTAGTAATTAAAAAAGGTAATATCTGGAGTTATTCAAATGATTATTGTGTGAAAAAATATAATCCATGGGCAAGTCTGAAACAAGTGGTGCTGTCAGGATGCTTACTTTCTACTTGATGGTTTTGATTCCTTTGTAAGCATTCTTGGGGCAATTGCCATTGACATGAGCTCTTGAATCAGAAGTTTGCAGGCATAGGGAATATACACCTACACATTTCAAATAAAGTTGCAACAATTTGGATACTGTAGTTAAACAAGTGGTGTGTGCACAACAAAGGCAGCAAGAGGATGTTTGTACCTGAACATTGTCAGTTTTATTTCTACAAGATCTGCATTCGAATGACATCTTTTTCAGATTAGCAATTGCAACTAAACCACATTGCTGGCATACGTGAACTCTGTAAGCGTCGCTTTGATCAAACAGCCTCTCTTTAAGGAAGTGTGCAGATCCATGAGCTATCATACAGTCACGTTCCATCTCCCCAAATCGTAGCCCACCATCGCGAGATCTCCCTTCAGCAGGCTGCCGAGTGAGAATCTGCACAGGACCGCGACCACGAGAATGGATTTTATCATCTACCATGTGCTTCAGTCTCTGGTAGTAAGTTGGACCCAAGAATATCATTGCAGTCAACATGCGGCCTGTATGACCATTATACATTCTCTCAAAACCACGCATCTGATAACCACACTTGTGTAGAGCTTTGCTGATACTATCCACCTGAAAGTTAAACGGTTAATTCATATTCAATTTGCCCTCGTAGCCAAAAGAACTTTTTAAGCGATCAACTCAAAGACAGTTTTTATCTCATTTATTATATAAATCTGAAGGAAGATGTGCATTGTCTCAATTGCTTTTAGAAAGTGATATGAATATTTTTTTTTGGGAAAGAGTCTGTCTGAACTTACAGTAACATCAGTGAAAGGGGTAGCATCTCCTTCCTTTCCCATGTGAGCAGCAACCTTCCCCATGATACACTCAACTAACTGACCTATTGTCATACGAGATGGGATGGCATGTGGATTCACAATGATATCTGGGGTGATGCCTTCAACGGACCATGGCATGTCTTCTTGTGTATAAGTCATTCCAATTGTTCCTTTTTGTCCATGCCGGCTGCTGAATTTGTCTCCAATCTGTGGTATTCTGACAGATCTCATCCTTATTTTGATAAATCTCAATCCATCTGCATTTGTCGTCAAAAGAACCTGTAGAAAGCGAGGAAACAACTTATCAACAAGACAGTCAACAAATGATTAAAGTTGAAATAAAATGGCCAACAAGAAATGTGGAAAAAAGAATTCTCATTTGGAGATTTGTTCCCCTAATAATGGAAGACATGGAAAAATAACTAGCAGCGGACCTGATCCACAATTCCAGTTTCACTATGTCGTAGACTGGTACTATGGTCTTTGCGCGTGTATCTTGCTGGTTGACCTTGAGCGTCATCTTGAGAAATAGGTGTGGTCTTTCCAATTATGACATCATCACCAGAAACTCTTGTTCCCTGGCATCAGTAAAAACTTATGAGATTAAAATTTCAAGCACATATCAGTGAAGCAGAATTATGAATTTGTGTTTGCTAGTAATACTAACAGGAGGTGCAAATCCGTCATCATCTAATTTGTCGTAATTTCCATGTCGCATTCCCTGCAGAATCCAACATTATACAAGTAGAAAATAGATTCACTCTTATGAAAAGTACACCTACTATTTTTATTTATTTGTCCTAATTAAAGTCTTTAGAGCAAGCGATGGGATGGGGAGGAAACAGTGACCAAAAGAAAGAACCAACCATGGTATGTTCTCTATCAGGACGCCCAAAATCCTCTTTAACAAGCGTTCCCATCTTTTTCTCTTCATCCCTATTGGTGGAAAATGGAGACAGGAGCTTGATCAGAGAAAGAAACAGCAGATAATATGAAGTGAAAAAGAGACTTACATACCTATACGAACGGAAAAATAGAGAGCGGAAGAAGCCACGGTCAATTGAAGATTGATTCATGATGACAGAGTCTTCTTGGTTATAGCCAGAATAGCAGGTAATGGCAACAGTGGCATTCTTTTGCAAATCCAACAGGGAAAGATTATTATCACTATAAAGCAAGAAAGTTAAGAATGAATGCAAGCAATAAGCAGGTGCTTAATTACAATGCCAGCAGGAAGCTGCCTGAAATGCAAATGCTCCATAGCCCGCGTAGTAACAAGAGGCTTTTGTGGATAATATAATACATAGGCCAATGTATCCTGTTATTCAAATCAGAAATAATCACCAATGCGAATACTTAATACTGTAAAGTGTCTGAAGAACAAATGAAAGCTTGCAACACAGAGAAAACATAGCCTACCATCCGAAATTGGTAATTGGTGACATAAATCCCCATTGCTTGCTTTCCCATAGCGGATTGATATGTGTTACGAGGGGACTGCAACATGTCAAAATTAAAGACAATAAAGCAGAAGAAAAGTAAGGGTTCAATAAAGAAAAACAGTTATTTGAATAGAAATGTAGATTAAGATGGTGAACAGACTTGAGTAAATATATATTAAAGACACACCATAAAATACAGTAACTGATTTTTTATCAAATGTTCCCAAAGGGACTCGCAAACATATTGATTCACCTGGTTATGATCTGGAAATGGTATGATTGAAGCGCACACTCCCAATATCAAAGATGGATGGATTTCACAGTGTGTATAGGTCTCTGAATAAGCCTCATCTGGGTTCACCCTTGAAGTTGTAAGATCCTAAAACGTTAAACATGAAAATCGTTTTATGCAAATTTTGAGTCTAAGACCAACTCTCTACCTCTTCCTGAATTAGAAGAACCTAAAATTCAAGAAAGGAATGATTATGCTTCAACAAAGGAGGGAAGTGTTCTTTTTTTTTTTTCTGTCAGTACTAGGAATTAAATGCTGTATTGCAATAGCAATAGTTCATGACTTTTACATTTATGGTCATTGAGATCATCGTAGTCTCTTCTTCTTCAGTATCAACATACTCAATAAATCCTTTCGCCACAAGATCATGCCAGCCAGAATCTTCAGAAGACTCCTGAAATCATCACAAGCAAGATCAATTGGACTGAACCATTATAAAATGATTCAATCTTGCTAAACAGTATATACCCTCATTTGCAATGCGATAATATCTTTCTTCTTTATCAACAACTTCTTTTTATCCACGATGAATAACGGCCTACTACAACGTCCATAATCTGTATATAGCCGCAGCTCCTTTAGATTTATATTGCGGACAACTCCAACTTCAGTATTAACATCAACCTAAAAGAGAACAAATGTCAAAATTCTCATACCTCAATATTTAAAACTTGCAGAAGTAATCACTCAAGAGTATGTTGACATCAGGAAGAAACGAAAATAACCTGTCTCCTCAGCTGTCTCAGTGTCTTAACCAACAGATCTGGATTACGATGAATGCCAACCCAACAACCATTTACAAAAATCTTGGTAGATTGGGGAATAACCAAGGGAGATATTTCCTAAAGTTAAAGAATGTTATGAACTTGTCACAAAAATTTAGAACTTTAGATCCATGAGCATATTCCAGGAATTGCACACCTCAAAATTTTCTGTACTCCACTCTTCTAAAAACTCCAAAATTGGATTTGCTGCTGATCCTACTGTTATGTACACCATTAAAGCAAGGTTCTTTACCAGTCCACATGCCTAACATATCAGCAGCAGACAAAATGTTATAATATTCACAAAAATCATGCAAACTTAATCAATAAATGAGTATCATGTATCTGTTACTTCATACTTGTCCTTCCGGCGTTTCTGCTGGACACATCATTCCCCAATGAGAATTATGAAGCTGTCTAGGTTTTGCCAATTTACCTGGTTACCAAGGTGCAAGACGGATGACAAAGAAATTACCATAAGGAAAAAAGGAAGTCAATTCTTAGAGCAAGAGAAAATTACCCTCCCGCCCTATTGGTGAGTTCAATCTTCGCAAGTGAGAAAGAGTAGACGCAAATGTCAAACGATTCAAAACCTGTATAATCATATGCATACAAAATTGAAACAAGAGAAAATGATGAAAAAAGAAAAAAAGTATATACAAGTAATCTTAGCTCACTTGTGAAACTCCCGCCCTGGTACCAGCAGCATTTGCTTGTCCCCAGTTCCCAGTAGCAAGAGAATACTTAAGCCCACTTGTAATTGTTTTTGCTTTAATCGCAAATTGCAAATTCACATCCTTTCCGCCATCAACACACTGGCTTCCCACAAAAATAGATTGCTTAATTTTCCAGAAGCTCTATATATGCAAATAGATAGAGCACTGAAAAGGAGCCTAGATAGTAACCTTTTGAACATAGGATCTCACATCCCTTGTTAGCTTCCTGAATAGCTGCATGAATATAAAATTTATTATACCTAGGAACTTCTCCTTGTCTTGTCCAACCAAAACATTTACAACAAACAGCAGACCATTCGGAATAAGCCACCAAGTAAAGGGCCTGCAAGGTCCAGCCTTTTATTTCCATAATGATCCCTATCATCTTCAGGCCTCCGTCCCAGTGCACAGAGTAAAAGACGATGGATGATGTAGCTGGTAAAAAGGAATGCAACTATCTCTTATTAATTATTTAACAATATTTGTTAATTCCAAATCCAGGATCATAGTCTCACCCAAAATAGTAGGCCTTCTTAGTTTCACAATACTCTCTAGTACCAACATGCGGAAGCATTTCCCTTTGGAGAATCTCTTTGGCATACCTGCAATACAGACGAATAGTTCTTCTAAGAAATTGAGAAACACAAAAAGCTTCAGCACTGAACATCAAGAATTTCCCAACTTGATTCTCTTTTCTCTAGAGAAACCAACAGTAGATCCTCGTTTGCCAATATAGTCAAGTGCCACCTACCAATATTTATAAGATAATAAGTTAGAATGACAAGATACTATCACAAGAACTAGACAAAACTAGAACAACACCTGCTGATTTTGAATCACAAAAGCTTCTTCCAAGGAAGGGCGAAGTAATTCCATCATCTGTGTGTCAGCAAAATCATAACAAATATGCGCCAATATATCTTTGTCAGAGACAAATCCTAATGCCCTGAAGACGATTATAACTGGAATTTCAGACCGTATGTATGGAAGAGTGGCACGAATATATTGCCCAGAGGCCCCCTGTGACAAATCAGAGAAAAATTTCTTAAGATCTAAAGCTAATTGAACAATGGCAACAAGCACATAACTATTATTGAAAAGAGTTAATGTTGTTGAACCTTAGAACTAGACCTAGAAAGCATCCTAACAAACATGCCGCTAGGCGCCTTGTTTTGGCCCTCGGCTATAGACCGAACTTCTGCGACATAAGAATACTTGTTTGGTTGTCTTTTCTTGAATACGTAAACATGATTACTGCTCATTTTCTCCTGTGCAATCAGAACTTTCTCACTCCCATTAACTATGAAGTATCCACCTTGATCATAGGGACACTCTCCCAACTCAGTTAAATCTTTCTCTGATAGGTTATACAAGCTGCAGTAGCTTGATCGAAGCATTATAGGAACCTGAAATCCAAAAGCATTAAGGGACCCCCAAATAAAAATATTTACACTATCAGTGGATGAATCCGCATTTTGCTACCTTTCCAATGAAAACTTTGGTAAATTCCTGATTTTCAGTGACTTCTTCGTAGTCATGACCTTTCTTTATTACTTCCTTCTTCACATCAACATATAGGGGAGAAGAGTATGTTAAGTTCCTTAACCTTGCAGCCTTTGGAAACAAAGTATTAGTCTCTCCATCAGACTCCGTCATCATAGGTCTACTCAAGTATATCTGAGTAAATTTAATTTTATAGATTGTCTGCAGAATTAGAACCAAACACACTTACATCATTTCGGCATCAAACAGTAATATGAGACATTCTGCTAAAATCTAGAGAATCCACGTGTAAGCAACAGAATGATGGAAGATTTGTAAAAAAGAAAACTTATAGCTGTTCATGATCATATAGGTAGCAATAGTTTGTTTCCTCACTCTCTTCATTGCATTCTTTCCTATTCTAGATATTACCTTCTAGCTTAAGTAATTAAGCATCATCAGAAATGATGGGACTAGTTGGTATTAATGCCAATCACTATCAGCATAAGTAATTAAGCTCCCTTTGACTATAGACTTCGGGAGTAGATTTTTGGGGGAGAAAATTGAAAATTTTGTCCGTTCATGAAATTTGGTCAGTTTTTGAAAATATGTCTTCAAAAAAATTTCAAGTTCCAATGGGTGAAATATTTCACTTCTAATTTCAACTTTTTTCCAAGTAAAATGCTTGTCCAAAGACAACTTCAAATTCCAAAAACTATTTTTCAACAAACTTCAAAAACTCGTTTTTCAGGGTTCAACTAAATCTATGGCCAAACGCTAGTTTTATGTTTGGTGGAGTTGTATTATAGTGCAATCATATAAGTTCAAGGTTTAAACTAGAACCTCTGTTGGGTATCAAAATGCCTTGTGCCCAAATGGAGCTCAAAATTCACTTAATCAACCATAACTAGCTTGAGATTGAGTGCTTCTGTGTTATATCCCAAAAAGAAATGCAACCAAAATGTCAAACACCAACAATTCACGTTAGTTAATCAATTTGATGAAGTTATCATTCTCTAATTTGTTTAGAGGGATGCAACTAAACCAGCATTAAGCACAATCCTTTTATAAATCCAACAACAACAACAACATATCATGAAGTCTGGGAAGGTAGAATGTATACACAGACTTTACCCCTGCCTCGTAGAGATAAAAAGATTGTTTCTAGTATACCTCAGCTTGAATAACGCATTTCAAAGTAGTTTGGAAAAAGAGAATATAAAAAATGAAAGAAGTAATAACAATAAAATAAGCAAAATGGAGAGTAGTACACAACCTAAGAAACAAAAACAGAAGTGATAATAAAAATGAAAGAACAAAAAACTATGAGAATACTGCTAATACTACTGATCAAAAAAACAAGTACTAGTACAACCACAAAGCCTATTCCACAGGAGAGCCAGAGAAACAGCAAAATAAGCACAACGAACAAAATAGTGTGAAAAATAACCTCAACGAAATCCAATTGACGACTAGGATTATGCTGAGATTCAGGTCGAATTTCAATATCAGCAGTTTCATCAACAATTTCCTGCATTGTATTCTGTATGAACTCATCAAATGAGTCCAATTGTTGCCTCACAAGTCCCTTTTCTTCAAAATATGAACTAATTACTGCCCATGCATCATCCTGAGATATCTCTTGCGACTCATCTTCATCAACTCCTCCTCCTCCTCCTTCGTCTTCCACTTGCATCATCTCTCTATCATCAATATTCTCATCCACGTATTCATTATCTCCGTACATCATAATTACACCATAAATCCAAACAGAGTATCTAAATTGTGCTTCTAATTAGTCAATTAATTCTTATTATTTCTCGATTATTCATACGGTTGAGGTTTTGGGGAAAAGTAAACCCTAATACTTGACGAGAAGATCGTCCCTGAGATTTTTCACGTTGAATTTGAGCTTTAGGTGAAATACTCCATTGTTGATTCTCCGAGAAAATGCAGAACTGAGAGTTTTCAGAATTTAGGTTTTCAATATTTTTTGGAGAAGAAGAAGATGAGTTAGTTATAATGTCAGAGAAATGGTAGTGCTATAGCTATGGAGGATTCATAGGCGAAAAATAGTTCTGTTACTACTCAAAAATGAACAACTTATTCCAGCAAATGGCGAATATATATAGTTTCGCCTGCACTATGTTTGGATGATCCCTTCTCATAAAAAATATTAATTTACAATAATTGAAAATAATTCACTCGCACAAATATTTAAAAATTATTTTAATTATAAATTTTAAAGATTTTTTTTTCTTAAACACTATATTAAATTAAAGAGTATATGTAAAATGAGACAGAGAGTACTATTATGTATTATACTATTCCTCTATTTAGAAAAAAATGACTTACTTCCTTTTTGTTCTGTTTGAAAAAAGAATGATCATTCTTTTTTTGGTAAAATTTTACCTTTTTGTCCTGTTTAAAAAAAATAATTCATTCTTTTTTTGACAAAATTTAATTTTAACGTTGCACGTGTTATGTTTAAAACTATAAAATTGAAAAGAATTTTAATGCATTTAACATAATTTAGTTTAGAACTATAAGATTGAAAAATCTTCTTTCTTTTCTTAAACTTCGTACCTAGTCAAACCAGATCATTATTTTTTAAAGAAAGAGATATTTTATTACTTTAATAAATATCATGTTTGACTAGAGGACATCTTTTTCATGGGATAAGATAAAATACTCAATATGATTACAATATCTATAGACTATACTATATATATAAGTGGCGATAAGTTACTCAAGCAAGCAGCAAATCGACATGTCTGTTAGAGCAGCTTGAGGTTATTATAATTTTTTTTGTGAGTTTTTTTAATTTTATCATCTTATTTAAAAGGATTCCCATTGACGTGCTACTTAACCCATGGGTTGTGCCACTGATGACTAATCGGGAGTTTTACAGGCTCTGTAGGGTTCCCATTCATAGGCTTAGTAAAGATACTCAAAAGGTCCTCGTTTGGAGCAAGCAGCAGAGACGACAATGCAAGACACGGGCTTCAACAAACAGTAATCGATCGATTTATATTTTATATATCTAAAAACCATATATAAAATTTAGAGACAATTTGATAATTTTTCATCACTAATTAAAATAAAATAATATTAATGCTCTATATTGAAGGACTAATGCATTGATATTTGTTAAATCATGAGAGGATTTAGACCATAATTTACGGATTCGAAACCGAAATTTTGCGTTTGTTGTTAGGGCCGCCAACCTTTTGGGCACTGTGACTAATAAATTTGTCGTCAATAAAATATTTTGTTTCTAACTTTTTAATATATCCTTCGATTTCAAAAATAATAATTTTTAAAAAAGATAAGCTTTTAATATATATATAAATTTTAATTTTAATTTTTTATAACTTTAATTCAGGATCACAAAATTGAAAAGTTCACATCAGATTCAACTAAATTCGGACCATGCACTATAGGTTCATTTGAGATGACATTCCCAATAAGATATTCTCCACGTTAGGGCTCATCTCTAAGATCTCTAGTTAAGAATGAAGTCATTCCACTACTCCACTGAAATCAGTGGCGGAGACACATAATCATTGTTGTCAATAAAAGCATTTTGGTTTCCAACTATGTTAACATGCTATAGTTGTGGGGTTATTAATGTGCAAAAGATGTCTTAGTTATTATTATAATTTAATTGTAAAAAAAGCAAACATCAAGCACCAGTGGTCTAGTGGTAGAATAGTACCCTGCCACGGTACAGACCCGGGTTCGATTCCCGGCTGGTGCAAGTTGAAGAGCAATGATGTTTCATTGCACTAAATTGTGAGCGATGGGTCGTCACGCATCTGATTACAGATGACAAATAGTGCATCTGAGCTCTTCATTTTGTTACATCGACTAATGTTTACATAGTGAAAAGTTTTTATTACATTGATTATGTTTACAAATTAATTAATATTTTGTATTCAATAGGTCATTGATTTGCTTTAATTTATTAGAGTCGTTTACTTTAATTTTAGAGCTGATGATTTATTGAAAACAAACTTTCTACCTTCACAAAATAGAAACAAAGTTCGGAGTTACACGAAATGTCTTTTGTTATATTATTAAAAGTGCATTAATTTTGTTCGAGTTAGGTAAGTTGAAGCACAAGTTAAAATTCAATTCCCCTAGCTCTAGTGTGTTTTAGTACAAGTTTATGACCAGTATTTAATTGTTGATTTAGCTAGCTAGTTTTTATTTTAAACTAAAACAAATTGTACAAACAAACAATTAAACTAACCAATTCTTAAACATTTAAAATTTGTTGAATTTGTCATTATATTTTTTGTGATACATTGTCGGTATATTGATATTATATCGCTATTATATAAGACTAAGCTTAATCTTCTATAATACACTGTCCGTATATTGATATCTTGTCAACGCACAAATTTTAATAATAATAAGATAAAAATATAATAAAATCTATAAATATAAATAATTTGCTTCAAATGAGAATAAACTTAATTTTTTCCATGCAAGTTTCTGAAATTGTCAAATTCCAGAAGCAGCTGTTTGTTTAAAAAGAAACAGGCACTAGTTAAATAACAGTTTTGAAAAGAAATATTCATGCACTTGTTAAATGAAGGTTTTAATAAAAAGAAATATTCATGCACTTCACCCATAAAGTAAACGGTACATTAATTCATTCAAATTTAAGCAGATTAATCTCTTTTTAATTTTAGACAAATTTTTGAATGTAATTTTGTCTTTTTATGTTCAAAAAAGTGATGCCTTTATTTCCCAGAAATGCCCCTAAATTACGATAATTGGGTTTATATTATCACTTTAAGTCCAAATCACAAATAGATTAATTGAATAGCGACCAAAGAATACTGATTGAAAGTCAGCCGAAATTAGTACAGTGGCTAGAATACTAAAAGGAAAATGTCAATTATGCAGCGACCGAGGGTTGCGCGTGATAGCGAATTCAGATTTTTTTTATTTGATGAATTTATTTTTTTTAATATTTTTAACATCACAATAAAAAAATTGTGAATTTAAATTTAATTGTTGAAAAATAAAAAAGTTTCACATCGATGATTAATAAAGTGAATGTGTTGTAATATAGATTAATTGAATGGACACCAAAGAATAGTGATTGAAAGTCAGCCAAAATTTAGTACAATGGCTAAAATACCAAAAGGTAAATGCCAATTATGCAGTGGCCCGGGGTTGCACGTGATGGCAGATTTAGAATTTTTTTATTTGATGAATTTATTTTTTTAATATTTTTAACATCACAATAATAAAATTATGAATTTAAATCTAATTGTTGAAAAATGAAAAAGTCTCACATCGATGTTTAATAAAGTGAATGTGTTGTAATATAGATTAATTGAATGAACACCAGTGATTGAAAGTCAGTCGAAAATAGTACAGTGGCTAAAATACCAAAAGAAAAATGCCAATTATGCAGCGGCTGAGGGCTGCGCGTGATAGCGGATTCAGAATTTTTTTATTTGATGAATTTATTTTTTTAATATTTTTAACATCACAATAATAAAATTATGAATTTAAATTTAATTGTTGAAAAATGAAAAAAGTCTCACATCGATGATTAATAAAGTGAATGTGTTGTAATATAGACTAATTGAATGGACACCAAAGAATAGTAATTGAAAGTCAGTCGAAAATAGTACAGTGGCTAAAATACCAAAAGGAAAATGCCAATTATGGGGCGGTCGAGGGCTGCGCGTGATGGCGGATTCAGAATTTTTTATTTGATGAATTTATTTTTTTAATATTTTTAACATCACAATAATAAAATTGTGAATTTAAATTTAATTGTTGAAAAATGAAAGTCACATCAATGATTAATAAAGTGAATGTGTTGTAATATAGATTAATTGAATGGACACCAAAGGATAGTGATTGAAAGTCAGCCGAAATTAGTGCAGTGGCTAAAATACCAAAAGAAAAATGTCAATTATGCCGCGGCCCGTGATGGCAGATTCATAATTTTTTTATTTGATGAATTTATTTTTTTAATATTTTTAACATCACAATAATAAAATTGTGAATTTAAATTTAATTGT
>JAPFFP010000012.1:3787955-3815127 GCA_026153255.1 Solanum medicagineum | reverse complement strand
ATGAGACAAATTATCCTATATACATAGTAAAATAACTTGCTCTGAAATAATTAATTTTGGAATAATGAATCCCAATCAAACCATCCCTTGGTATCTTAGCTATATCTGAACTGTGCACATTTTTTATTTATTATTTATTTTTATATATTTCTCTTTTGTGGATTTTTTAAAGATTGAGTCTGTTTATTTGATTGGCAATGTTTGAGTAAATAGGAAATAACCTCCCTATCTTTATCAGGTAGGATAAGGATGTGTATAAATTATTTATTAAATAGATTTCATTGTTATTATTTGAAAATTATAATTAAAAAAAATGTTTCAAACATAGCCTTTAACTTTTTGGACAGAAGAAATCATATCTAAAATTATCATTTTTAGCTCATTTAATGCATAAAAGATGATGATTGTTTATAAGATTTGACATAAACTTTTAAAAGAATATATAGCATGTGGATAGAAAAAACGAGCGTACACTTTTGGAATTTTTCTCCTCAACCGCACTTTCTCAAAGCATAAGTTTCTAACAATTATTTAGTATCGTGAGATAAATATAATAAGTTTAAGCTGAAATTTGAGATTAAGTTATTCTCATATTTTATTTAACACATAAACCAATCATAAAACTAATTTATATTACTAAAATGAAATGACATCAACCTCATATATAAATAACAATATACAATAACAATATATCTAATAAAACTTCACGAAGTAGGGTCTTTTCAATAACAATATATCAAGTAAAACCTCACGAAATAGGGTCAGAAGAGAATAGAGTATGTGCAGACCTTTCACTACTTTATAAAGATAACTTCTTTTTTTTATAAAAATCCTCAATGCAAATATATTCAAGAGATCCCATATATAAAGTCGAAAAATATAATGTCACGGATATGGGATATATCCATGAGACCATGCTTATCACACCTTTTTTGTACCAACAGACACCCCAATAATATTTGCTAGATCACTTCAATAATGTCATTGTCACGATCGAGGACTTCTTGGGGGTCCATATGGATATAGTTATTAAATTTTACCAAAGAGTTAGCAAACTCAGGTTCTTGGAATAGTGACACTGACAATGTAGAGACACATATAAGTCCCTTAACTCCTTTCCAAAGCCAAATGTTTTTTACCTGATTGGTGGGTAAAAACTTTGTAGAGTGGCCAAACATGTCAACTCAACAAAGTTCCAAAGCCATAAAAAGTCTTTGACTATGTTTCACTAATAGTTACTAGAAGCAAATTTAAAGGTAGATAGCTCAGTATTCTATTTTAGTACAGATATGAAGTGTGCGGACTGTCCTAAAAGGAGGATGATTTAAATTCAAAGAAAAGATAAAAGAGTTGGTTCTCAACAAGAAATCTGTGGTCATAACCAGGCTGGTTGTTTGTATTGTTACACTTTAAGTTTGAACACCAGATTTAAATATCAGATCAAATGTAGTTTCATATTATGCTATCTCTATTCTTGACGTTGATGCTAGTTAAAAAAGACACAACACATAAATATGTCTTTTAACTTGGCTTGAACTGGCATCAATGTCCTTCAACTTTGAGAGTGTACAAGTAGACACATAAACTCGTATAAAACTAAACAAGTAGACACACGTATCCTACGTGGCATAATAACATGGGACACAATTTTAATGCTGGATGCCATGCAGGATGAATGTGTCTATTGATTCAAGTTTTAGATAGTTAAATTGTCTACTTGTATACTGGTAATTGAAGTTAGAAGTCATAATTGCCAGTTGAAGCCAAGTTAAGGGTCATTATATGTATGTATTGATGTCGCCCAACCTATTTTCAGTCACTCCAGGCCAGCTTTGTGACTTTGTTTAGTTTCCAGCGTTGCAAATGATGACCTTTTAAAATCTAGGCGCCCTCGAAAGAGGGGTTCCAGTATAATGTACATTATTGAGTGGAAAGAAGTAATGCATCCTAACCTCTATCATATTTTGGAAAAAAATTGATTGTGTTATGCAAATGTTTTGTGAAGCAAACAAGACACAAAACATCATCTCATTGTAAAATTTGATTTCTGGTCTGCAGGATTCCTATACTAGTCGAATCTCAAACCCCTCATTTCTAGGTGCATATGGAGATGGTTATGAAGTTGCCTTATGGCCTTGGCTTGTTTTTTTAGGAGGGGCTATCATCTGCTTGATCTTCAGTTCTATCTCTCACCTATTTGCTTGCCACTCTCATAAATTTACTCTCTTCTTCTGGCGTCTCGATTACTCTGGGATTTCTATCATGATCATCTGCTCTTTTATCCCGCCCATATTTTACACTTTCTGCTGTCAGCCATACTGGTGTCTCTTTTACCTATCCTCCATTACTATACTCGGTATCCTTGTCATTATCACCCTTTTCGCGCCGGCTCTCACCTCTGGCAAATTTAGATCATTCAGGGCTACTCTGTTCCTTGCTATGGGTTTCTCAGGTGTGATTCCAGCAGCACATGCTGTTTCCCTCTTCTTTCATCACCCACAAGTACTCGTGGCTCTAGTCTACGAGATCGCCATGGGCCTTTTGTATGCTGCTGGAGCAGTGTTCTACGTCACGAGGTTTCCAGAGAGATGGAAACCTGGTGCGTTTGACCTTGTGGGACACAGCCATCAAATCTTCCATGTACTCGTAGTTGCAGCTGCCCTCATGCACAGCATAGCAACTCTGGTCATTATGGACTGGCGTCGAGGATTGCCACCATGCAATGCGGGTGGTCTGGGATAGACTATGCATCTGAAAAATGGCATTTTTCCGAATTCAGAAATTTCGTCACTCTTTAGCTCCTAACACGATCAGGATTCAAGAAGTCATCATCATACATTGATTTCGATCTAGATACCAAACTATTTGTATGACTAATAGTTTGTTTGCATCAGTAACATTGATAGCTCTCATACTGTCGTGTTGGTATCTTATTGAAACGTATAATATTCGTTGTGCCATCAAATTATTGACTATTCGAATGTAACAGTATTAATGAAGGTAAATAGTAAGATATTAAAGATCCAATATAGTCGATTCCCATGGAAATATTAAATTTCGAACGCTATAACTCTTAGCTGTCGATGAGTTCAGTGGCATCCCAAAGTCGGAAATCCTGAACATGCCTCTGCTTATTAGACAAATGAACTCTGTTCCTTTTACTGATTTCATGGATATCCATAGTCATGTCACTGAGAGAACATTTGTAATGGATTGTAAAATTGATTACTACTTCTTAGACAACAATTCGAGTGATTTCAGAGCATAGAAATCGTTGATAAAACAATTCAAGATTCCAAATTGACAATTCCAACTATTATTATATGAGGTTGGAATTTTGAAATCACCAAACAAGAAAAAAAGAACAAATACGAGAATATCACGTGTTGCAATTAAGACAAAACACTCCAACCAAGTAATTAATTAACGTCAAAATTCAGACCTGTATTTATCTAAATTATCGTTTACCTCTCCTTAAACGTCTTAATTAATACTCCTATTTCAAAATAATTGAATTGCTGAAAAATTTTGAGTTTTTAAAATAATTGAATTGTTCACTTTTAACGGAGTTGTTAAAAGTTCTTTTCCAATTTTGCCTTTCATTTCTTTTGAATTTTGTAGTGGAAATAAATGATGCATTAAATGAGTATTTAGAGTTTGAAAAGGATAAAAATGGAAAAACATAATTAAATTTTGTCTTTGTTTTTTTTTTCTTCTCAATATGTGTAATACAGCCCAAGAATTCATCTATTTTGAAATAGAGGGAGTAGTACTCCAGCACGAACTTGAAAACTTTTTCTTTATTCTAAAAGTTTAAAATAAATTAAGGTTCCAAAAATGACCAATATCTGAAATCGAAATAATATTCTACTAAAAATTCTAACACAATGGAGATCGTTGAGGAATGCCTTTTCTTCTACTCATACTAGTAGCCATGTCCTCCTCTGTAATGTTGTTACAATTGTTAGCTGATCTTCCGCAAACATGCATTCCACTTCTCTTCTTCCTTACAAATTCAGTGCATGGAAAACTCATGTTCTCTGATCCTGAGCCCGTGGACGATGATGAGCTCCATGGTTCATCGTTGTCCACAACCGTTGAATGAGCTGTCTCGATGGCCATGTCATCGTCGCCCATATCTTGAGGGATAAAGTAGTCGGAACTAAGTTGTAGAATTGTGCATCTCCTTAGAAATGGGGAAAGATCCTTGTGGTGCTTTAGCACAAAATCCACCTGATCATGACAAACAAAGTTATTGTTGTTAACCTGTAAGTTATTTCACTTAAAAGAGTGATCGATATAATAGAAGTCATTTTTTAGGAAAATGTTTTCACGAGAAAGTTAATTTTCTGGTTTTTGGTTAGTAAGGAAACACTTACAATCAAAATTGGGAAAATAGAAAGAGAAAGGTTGGAATGAAGTAGCTCGCCTAAAAGGAGGAGAAGATGATTTTTATAACTATTGTTAACTTTATTAGTATTTGCTTCCACTAACACACTTAAACATAATTATTAATGTTTACTACCAAAAAATTTCATATATTAGTAATAAACTTGTCACCAAACTTCAATATATTTTTGGATCTTTTTTTCATTCATCAACCAAAGAAAATTTCCATGGAAGAATAACTTTAATTGTGTAGCAAACACATGTACTCAATCTAATTAATTGATGTTTGGAGGATGTCAAGTGTAATTATGCAGAACTTTTTATCATATTTATTAGGAATTCAACTATGATAAGAATATGATTTTAAGTTAATTGAGTACTTATGGTTTAGATTCTAAAACACAAATTCTTTAAAATTAAAGAAAATTAATTACCTTGCACCCAAGAGAGCAATGGATAAATGGTTCTTGAAGACTCCTATCACAAGAAGTGCAATAGTTTCCACCCTTAAATTGCCTATTTTGAGGTCTCTTCTTGATAAAAACTACCTTAGCATTGTTTATAGTATATGCCTAGCAAAATTATGAACAATTAAACAAACATTATTAGAAAGTCATCAGAAACATTATCGACGAGTCAAATTTTCATAAAAAATTTAGCTCTTTTCTAATGGTATTTAATTTCTTGATGAATGACTTACCTGAATATTCGAGCAGTCAATAAGGTTCTCTATATCTTCTAGTCGAACAACCTCATGATATACATATCGTCTAATTTGAAGCAATCTATGGAGACGATGAGAAGTCACACAATGAGGACAAATACTAATGTTACAATCCAAACAACAAACATTCTTCTCATTCTTCTTTGCACTTTCATGAATTGAACACGACACAAAGAACTTCTCCACATAAAGAGCTTTCAACCATGATGGCTTTTGAATTCCCTATACAAAAAATTAATCCATCACTATTCAAGATGAATTGTTGTATAGTATGGAATGAAGATGAAGAAATTAACCCAAAACTTACCATAATCACACAAACAATTATTTTCTCAAAATTGTTGTATGAATTCAAAAACTTTCAATTTTAAATTTGCCTCTGGTCAAAGACTCAAACACTTTAGCAATGGACATTAATATATATAGTTTTGATTTGAGAAAGAGGGGAACTATAGTATGGAATGATATTGTATTAAGGAGAATCACAAAGAGAGAGGAAAGGGGAAATATATTAATTATTCCTTGGGTACATACACAAAACATTTTGTCCCTGAGCTTAATTATAATTTATAGTATAAGGTTTAAATTTTATATACTTGCAATTCAGAATCTTTACACTAATCACAATAAGGATCATTGAAAAGATAATTAAAACTGCCAACAAAAACGAGTTTGTTTTTGGGTCAAGCTTGTCGCACAGGATTTGTCTAATATATTTGTAAGTTCTTACATAGGATCGGAGGTTTATCCTATGCGCACCTAAAGAATAGCGATTGTGAATTCCCCTTGTCATAAAAAGAAAAAATAACTAAAACTATCTATAATAACAAGTGAAATTAATAACCTCAAAGATGAGGTAGACAACATATTACAACCAATTAGATTGTATTGATTGTGTAAAAAGTTAATTAGCTATCATTGTTAGTGAACAATAATTTTAATTAACATGAAGAGAGACAATGAAATATGATAAAAAGAGTAAATATGAGAACATGGACTCTGGTCCCCAATATATGAATACAAAATTTTCTCTATCTCCTTGTGTTGAGGAGCTAATTAAACCCTAAAATAAATTAAAGGAGCTCTTCTTGAATTATGAGCTGCCTTGCAATTTATTTATTTGTCTTTTGATTCTTTGTATCTTTATATCTTTGGTATCTCAGTGTGTTTTGATAAATAATACGTACTAGTTTGCTTAAAAATTCATGCACTTAGTAGTTCAGATAAGAAATTTAAAAGATCAAGATATTTTAAGTATGATTTTGATCTTAATCATCTACTTTTTTCTTAAATGAATAATATAATAGAATTAATCGTGACAAGTTCTACCTTAAAATAGCTTAATTATATTTTTAAGAAGTAACTAAACAAAGACAAGACATGTACGAGGAAACTCAGATTCTGGGAAGTTAACATGGCAACACAGTAATCACCAACAACTCCACTAATGCATAAATTACTCCCTAATGAATAAGTAATTAGGGGTTTAATTTGATAGAGGAAAGCAAATCCTGTAGCACTAGTTAGACAAATTAATGACATGATTAATTAATGTGTACTCTTATTTGCTAATTTTGAGAAATAGCCTTGTTTATTGCACCCTTATGCTTTAATCAAGATGTTTATCTTGGAATTGAAAACTTTACAGCAAAGTAAAAACAATATAACCCACTTATACTCTAATTACTAGTAGTACTTTTCTTATCATTTTCTCTCACCTATTCATTTACTCCCTCGGTCTATTTTTACTTGTCTTTTATTCTATTTTGGGATGTTCAATAATATTTGTTCGTTTAATGAAATCAAAAGATTATTTTACATTTATTCCTAATTTACCCTTATCATTAATTATAGTCATTTTCCTAGTACATTTTTCAAGATATAGTATTTATTATATTCAAAGGATAATTTGATAAAATTATCTCATCATTTACTACTTCTTAATCCATGTGTTAAGTCAATATGGAACAAGTAAAGATGGACAGGAGTATATCCAATTAAGACACTTATACTCTTGCATCCTTGTCTCAAGTAATATTGCTATTCATTTTGTTTTCAATTTGTTTGTTAAATTTTAACTTGATATACGTATTAAGAAAATGATTATTGATATAGTGAGTTTACTATTTTATCCCTGTTAATTGATAGGGTTCCATACATATTTATTCATTATATTTTTCAAGAACATTTAACTCAATGACTAAATTAAGCATATGATAGGAAAAGAAAATGTATCCTATTTTGATTTGTCAAAAATGACAAGTAAAAGTGAAAATCAAATTAAATTTTTTTGACAACTAACTAAAAATGAACGTGGGAGTATTTGTTAATATATTTAAAAAAAAAATTATTAATATAGTGAATTTATTATTTTAGCCCTATTGTGCCCTCCTGTCTAAAACAGTTGAATTGTTGGAATAAGACACATCTTAAGAAAAAATAAAGACATAATTGAATCATGTTTTTACATTTTTATCCTTTTCAAACTCCAAAACATTAGTAATGATTATTAATTATTAAGTCAATAAAATATTAATTAATAAAAGGTAAAATTGAAAAAGAATTTCAACATCTATCTTGAATAGCGAATAATTCAATTATTTTGAACACTAAAAAATACTCAAATATTTGATTATTGTGAAATAAAAGAAGTAATCGACAGGATCTTAAACATATTTATTCACCTAATTGTCATTTTTGACTAGGCTAAAAAAATAATGAGTTAATCCAGCAAATATAAAAGTTTGTCAAAATTGTGCTCCTGCCCCTCCTAATTCTTCTCCATTAGCTTTAGTGGTAGAAAATTGAAGACTCATTGTTTAATTTGTAATTAATTTGATTGAATAAATTTAAAAAATTAATATCAATGTTGGGCTGTATTGAGTATGATATTTATTATTGAAGAAAACAAAGTGGACTATGTTGATTTATGAGTATCAAAATTGAAATTGATTTGGACAAATTTGAAGTAATTTTAAGTAAAGACATGTTGGTGAAAAATCTCAAAAACTTCTAGTGATTCTTTAAAAATTGTGATGAATTTGTTCCAAAATTACCATACAAATATTAAAACTCTGGTGATTTGCCAGGACTTATGGACAATTTATGACCTTCATGGACAATTTATATATATATATATATATATATATATATGAATAACTTACTTTCTGATCAATTATCAAATATAATAAAATATAATTTGGACAAAATTTAATATTTATATAAAATTATTAAAATTTATGAACTACACAATTTATATATGAATAATTTATCTCTTAAGTTCTAATTAATTATCAAATATAACATTACTTATATAAAATTTAATATTTGTATAATTCATTAGAATTTATGAACAACACAATTTATATAGGAATAATTTATCTCCAAATTAATTATCAAATATGGTCGTCTGGAAGGGATAAAAGAAAGTTCTTGTTGTTTCTTCAACAAATTTTTATCTCTAATAGATTTCTCAGTAGGATTGGAACTCAGATGAAGTTATGACCATTTATCAGAGAAAAAAAATAACAAACGAATCTTGTAGGATTCCCAAGAAATTCTTCGATTTCTTTCCGAAACAGATGATTAATCATCTGATTCACACATTCTGTGAACAGCCGGGACATTGAAGAATATCTAAAAGGGCATTTTGTGAATCAGTCTAATTCTATCTCTTTACTTGTACAAAATTTAATACCTGCATAAATTCATCATAATTGATGATCTTCAAAATTTATATATTAACAACTTACCTCCTAATCAATTATCAAATATAATATCCCCTCCATCTCATTTTAGTTGTCATGATAAGATTTGACAAAATCTTAAGAAAAATTAATCAAAAGTATTGTGACTAATATATCCTTATAAATAATATTTATCTATATATGTGCCTATTAAATTTAAAATAATTAATGCTAAGGACAATGTTAACAAAAATACAGATTAATTCTCTCTAAATTATCTAAATTGACAATTGTTTTTAATATACCCGCCGAAGGGAGTATTGATTAGAATTTATGAAAGTATTGATTAGAATTTATGAACGGCACAATTTATACATGAATAACTTACCTCCTAACCAATTACCAAACTTAATACTCCGTTTGTTCACTTTTAGTTATCAAAAAGTTTCTAATTTGATTTTCACTTTTGCTTATCATTTTTTCCAAATCAGAATAAAACATTTTTTTTTTCGATTATATCCTCAATTTATTACCATTAAACTAATATTTTTGAAAAATATAATGAGTAAATATGCACAGGGCCCTTATCAATTTATACGGATAAAATATCAAACTTACTATATCAATAATTATTTTCTTAGTAAATGTATCAAATCAAAATTTAATAACTAAAAGTAAACGAAAAGTATTTTTATACAAAATTTAATATCTGCATAACTCATATCCAAATCAGCTATCAAACGACCCCTAAAATATACTTCCTCTTTCTCATATTAATTAAATTTATGAGATAATACACACAAATTAAGAAAAGCATTCAAAGATAAAATTTACATCATACTTTTCACTATTGCCCTTTGTAAAATCATAAATATGTAGTATAATTTATTTTCTAGAAAATATAAAATTTCAATAAACAAAAGAATAAATATAACAAAAAATTTAAATAATTTTTTTAAAACTTCAACTATTTTAAATATTAAAAAAATTTTAAAAATTTAATTAATTTGAAACGGAGGAAACGTATGGAGTTATTTTAGATGGTCAAATTAAAGGTCAAGGAACAAAAGGGATGAATCAGCTATTGAGGCACACGAGGGCAGATCTCTGTGTTTTGTTAACTTCGAAAAAACCTTTGGAGTTTTTAAATTGGCTTCTCCACATGATGAGGCTCTTATTTCTACATAAATAAATTTTAATTTTCTTCCCAATATACAATTCTTATGGCGGTGCAACTTGTAAGTAATCCTGCCCTCTAGTTGTCGTGTTACATTAAATTAGATTAAATTAATATAAATATTTTAAAATATAAATTTAAAATTATAAAAAAAAAGCATTGTTAATTATAATTTTTTTATATTAATTAATATGACGAGAAGATAAATTTTAAATATTAATTAATATTTATATATTTAAATTTTAACTTGAAAATACCATTACAAAAAAAGTGATGCAGAGGATAGGGTACTTCATGTAATTTGAAAATATCATTACTTGTATAATCAGTATATATTTCATGTATAGTCAAATTATATTCATTTTTTATATGATTATTCGTTGTAAAGTCATATATAGTCAACATCTATTACATATATAGTCAAACGATATTTAATTTTTGAATATATCATAACGTATACTCAATATATAGTTCATGCATAAGTAATATATATTGTATAATTAATTTAATTTTTACAACTTTTTGCAAAATATATTATAAGTCACTGTTTATTTTACTAGCAAAAAAGGGCTATGTGTTGCAAATCCTACCTCAATTACTCCCAAAATGAAATGGAGCTGCGCCACTTCTTGACCTTTGAGCAAATGGGCCATGTAGATATGTGTGGCCCATTAACTAAGAAATAGGGTCGATCAAATTCACAAATGACCTTCATAAGGGTTGGTACATTAATCTTTTGGCCAATTTCTTTTTTTTTTAAAAAAAAATAGCCATTCATTAGCAAAATTTTTGTTTGCTTTTGTTCCAAAAAAATTCATCGATTAATATACATAAAAAATTGAGATAATTATGAATTTCTGTTTCATGAATCTTTTAAAAAAAAATGATGTCAATCTTTGGGAAATAATGAGTATTATTCTATAGTTCGTTTCGAATAGGGCCACAAAATTTAGAGTCAAACAGAGTCAATTAGATATATTCTAAAAGATTCATGGACTAACACATACAAAAAAATTAGCTAATCCAAAAACTCCAAAAGAGTGATGTCAATCCTTGAGTAACAATGAGTCTCATTCACTGGGTATTTATAACTTGACCCACAAAATATGAGGTCAAACGGCAATAACCAGTCTTATTTCAAAAAATTCATAAACTAGTACACATAAAAAAAATCAAGATAATTCTGAATTTCAATTTCATCATTCGGAAACTCCAAAAAATCAACACCAATCCTTAAAAAACAATGAATATCATTTATTAAATCATTTTAAATCTAACATACAAAAATTGAGAACTTTTGAGAACACCACACCTGGGAAGTTTTAGTTCACCAAATTTGGAGAAATTAATATGCCCAAATATCTATTTATAAAATATAAAAATTATATGCCCAAATTTCTATTTATAAAATATAAAAATTATTATAAGTTTGTAGGCTAGCGTTCAACTAGTTCATTCAAGTGGAAACTAACTATTTCCCATACTAGATTGCTTAGTTGCTGTTTTTTTATTGTCCAAACATTCCTAAAACATGTCCCGAAATAATTACTGTTAAGTGGTCCTATATTTTTATCAATTCCTAAGAAAAAAAATTGTTTCTTTGTCTGCTGATAATTTTGATTAACAGCATATTAATATGTACTTATATATATCCTCAAAACCTTATTAGCAGTCTTCTCAATAAATAATCCATATATCGAGTGCTTTCTTGATAAAGCGTCTCCATATATAAAGAGAGATTCAAACTTAAGGTCTCTGATTAAAGATGAAAAAATACGTATGAATCACTTCATGATAATCTTCGTTTTAAGGATTGGTTCGAGTGGTTCTTATTTCTTATCCTAATATAGTGTAATCAAATAGATTGTCTTGTCCAATTCCTATAGTAACTATCCACAATTGATATGTTTTTTCTTTGGTTTCGATCCAATGTTTAATATTTATATTGAAACTCGATTAAATTTGAATTTGTATAGAAAAGTTTCATTTGATTGTTTTCTGATAAAGGCGTCTCCATATATAAAGAGACACTCTAACTTTGTGTTCTTTGATTAAGAATGAAAAAGTACTTATCACTTTATCATAACCTTATCGATCTCTGATCAAGTCAATTAGACGCTAAAAGAATTTCTTATAGTCTCGTAACTTTGCTATAATAGACATACTTTATACTAACATTTATCATAATGA
Source organism: Solanum medicagineum (assembly GCA_026153255.1). Lineage (NCBI taxonomy): Eukaryota > Viridiplantae > Streptophyta > Magnoliopsida > Solanales > Solanaceae > Solanum > Solanum medicagineum. Next base: position 3,802,961 of record JAPFFP010000012.1, on the reverse strand, counting down.
TCAAGATTTTTTTTTTAAGTCGATTTCTCATGTACGTATGTTTTCAATAATAACATTCTGCTATAAAATATAAAAAAATATCTGAACAAACAACATTATGATGTAAAAAAGATAAAACCTAACTTTACATCCATGATGTGATCTGATTAATCATCTATGTATCTGCCAAAGAAGAATAAGAATATATCTATATACTTTTATGATGTTAAACATTTGCATGTGTTTAAGTTTGATCCATCAAATCCTAGCTATATATTGGCACATCAAGAGACAATTGAAAGATTGACAAAAATATTGCTATCATTACATGTTTGAAAAATAATACTCTTTCAATTTAAAAAAGAATGATCTAGTTTGATCTGACACGAAGTTTTAAAAAAAAGAAAAAAATTTCACATGACATATTATCCACTTTTATTTTATTTATTTGTTTCTATATATCCACTTGAAAGCTAATATAAGAGTTTTTAGTTTTCTTGGTTTGTGAGTAGACAAACTTAACAAGGGAAACACACCATAATCTTAGCAACTAGCAAATGCTGGGATACTGTTCAAATAGAACAAAAGAATGACAACACCTTTTACATTTTCTAAAACTTCCAATGAGTTGTCATGTTGGGATATTGTTCTTTTTGGAGTTTCTTTCATGAAATTATAAGATAATGGAGTACACTTTTTAAACATTCATTGATCTCAATCTATCAAATATTTCTCGTTCACGCAGAATTCAGAGTAGGATGACATCTTTTAACCCTAAGAAGTGTGATATAAACAAGTCTATCCTAATAAAATTTATTGTTTGAATCTATGATCTATAAGTCACACAAAAACAACTTTATAATTACTACAAAACTCCCTTTTTAACCTACGCACTCTTTTTTATGATTATTAATTAATACCCGGTAATTAACTAGCCATTACATGTTAGAATTCACATATATTAATGTAAAAAGAGCATAATCTGTTCATTTTTACTTATCACTGTTTCACTTTTCGAGGTCAACTTGACTAAATTTCGAAACTAAATTTAATATGTGAACTTTAAAATTTAGATTATTGAAGACTGAAAAATGTTATAAGTTGCAACCATTGTCATATACATATGACAAAAAAAATATTTTAAAATATTGATCAAAGTTCATATAGTTTGACCTCGATAAGTAAAACAGTGACAAATAAAAATGACACCTGGAATAAACTTTTTCGTGGTCCCCTAGACTTTTATCATTCTTTAATTAAGTCTATGTTTATATGTATATATTAAACCAAAATCTCCATTTATTATCACTCACCATTCAACTCCAATATATATCTTGAATATTTTGAAGTTAGAAACTCATTGTTTCTTCTATATATTCCTCAATTCTATCAACTTCTACTTGATCATTCTCATTATCTAAACACAAAAAATTCATTATTCTTGAGATGAGGCAAGTTCTTTTAATTTTATTTCTACTTTATTTATCTACTCTAATCCATGAAGCACAAGGTAGATACCTGAAGAAAGGACATAAATTACAGGTGAGAACATTTTGTTTTACAATTCTAGTGTTAATATTTCTCTAGTTCTATGACTATTTTATCTAAAAGCTTTTTATTATGTGTTGTGCTCGATTGTTTTTACAAACATCTTTCTCTATGGCTTGTAATCGGGCCCTTTCCCGAATCCTGAGCATAGCAGGGGCCTTAGTGCATCAGACTTGTCCTTTTTACTGCCAAGAAACAAACTTTCGATTCATCCAACTCAAGGAGAAGAAAAACATCTTTTTTTATTTTTAAATGATATAAAATTTAAACGTCGAGATCTCTTGTCTGTCCTAAAAAATGTTTAGCCATGTGACCAGGGGTGGAGCCAATAACATGATTACGAATTCAGTAGAACCCAATAACTTGATGTAAAACTCTTCATTTGTATTTATAAATAATCTATAAAAAAATTCTGAATTCGTCTTTACTTGTGATTATCTCATCTAAAAGTATTATCTTTTAATTTGATTATATTCTCTGTGTTAATAATATTTTCTTTTTGACCATTTATGCAGGAAAAGACTTTGATAGGAAGTAGTAAAGGGGCTATTGGAGAAATTAGCACTTTTTGCAAAGATGGCCATTGTTCATCAATGACCAAAAAGAGAAGACTTTCAAAAGTAGCCAAAAAATCACACCATTGGTTACCAAGTATTCATGAAGATTATTATGGTCCAAGAGGACATAGACCTAGACACCATTAATTTAGAAAATAGACCTTTTTCTTGTAGCTAGCTAGCAAAATATTCCTAATTTTTTCTTTTATTGAAAATTCTTAGGAATTTAATTTAGATGTCTTATGTAATATTCTACAAAAGCAATTTTGTAGTTTCTTTCTAACATTAATATTTAACTTGCTCAATGGATTTTCATTATATGTGTTTGTTTGTTTAAGTAGTCTTGATTTACAAGAATAGTTAGGAAAATTATGACAAAAACCACCTCTACTTCTAGTTCTACCACAATTCAAAAATTAAGGCATGCTTCACTTAAGAAAATGTTAAACTAAAAAAATAAGTGTAACGCGTAGATTAGGTGTATGTTATGAATTTGAACATTGTAACAAGAAAAAGAGTATTTAAGTGGAAGCAATATAGACAGATTATTGATGAGATAAGTATTTGAGAACAGGGTGAATTATAAGTTTCATTGTCGAACTACTTGATAGTCTTAAAAACACCCCTTTACTTGACTAATTATACTTAAATAATATACACCCTCGATTTTGCAACATAAGTGAAATATACCCTTAAATTCTCACCAAGTTTAGGGGTATTTTCAAGACTTCTTCGACTTTTTATTAAGATGTTCATGCTCCTACAAGAGTTTGAGACCACTTGTTATGTCATATGACAGATCATCAAGGGCTGTCGGAGGGTGTATTAAGTTTAGTTAGTTAAGTAGATGCGTGTTTTAAAGACTGTCAATGGTTCGAAGATGAAACTAATAATTTGCGTCAAATTTAGAAGTGTTTTTAGTACTTACTTCTGATTCGTTCTTCGAGTTTGAAATCATATACTAATAACTTCAAAGAAAAAACTATTAAGTGAAGAAAGTAGAGAGACAGGTTCATTATTCATCAAATTTCAAAATATACGCAAATGCGCCTAACTTGGATGTTCTTGTCATGGAAGAAATATTATAATATGAGAAAAATAAAAATGAATTATTATTGGAAGATAAAAAATACAAAAAGATATATGAGGAGCTGCATGGGACAGTGTACAGAAATGCTGCCCTTCTTTTAGGATTAGGAAGATTTTTGTACATAAAAATATCACGTACTATATAATACTTTTATATTATTAAATAAATAATTCATTGATGATTGAGTCATCTACTATTTTCAAGAGTGTGTCCTTGGATAGTACTCGTAGAATGCTAATATAACTCAAGTTTTTCAATCTCGATTTTTTCAAATTCTTTTCGAATTTTTAAATTTTTTTTCATGTTTTTCGTAAAGTATTCACATGAATATATAATTAACTTCTACTTTAAATATTTTTCTAGTCCTGTTAAAATATAATTATTTTAATCAAATAATACAAAATATGATATACATGATAATACTAAAATATTTAATAAATATGGTAAATAAATAAGTTATTGTGAAAAGCACCATTGAATGTGTGATGGAAAACCTAAAAGCCAAAAAGGCTACAAAAGAAATAAACTAAAATATTATATAATGAATATCTATTTTTACTACCATTTACGGGAATTTCAATCGAGATACCTGAACGAGGCATTAGTTTGGTTTGATATTCTAGCTTTGTATATTTGACTTTAGATACCCAAAATAATTGGAAAAATATTGGGCCACGTCAAGTTCCATTAACTCCATTTTCCACCATTCACTCAAATTTAATGCAAAAATAAAAATAATAATAATAAAAAGATTCTTGTATAATTATTTAATTTGATTGAATAAATTCCCATAGCAATGGAAATTCCTTGATTAGTCTTTGGGCTTTGGATTTTAATATGGCATTTTCCCTTCAAATGAGTTGCACTTCTAAATATCAAATCCTTTTATTTGGTTAATGCCTTGTGAAAGGAACTTAAATAGAAAAATTATACGGATAAATAAATATATACTAGTTACTAGTTAACATAATTATAGTTTGAATTAATTACAATTCACAATAAATATCTAGTTGTAATTATAGTTTGAGCTTTGTATAATTTGTGCGATTTATACAAACACTGTGAATTGTATAATGAATTATAGTGAAATATACAAAAACTATGAATTATATAGCAAATTATACAAACGTATGTAAATGTTGCACAAATTATACAAACGCTACTATAACCATAGTTACGGAATGTAATTACTTAAACTATGATATGAAGCACAATTAAGATATATATTTGAATGCTATATACGAAAATTCCTCAATTTCATGAATTTTTTTTTCTTTTCCTAATTGGGGCTCTTCTCGAAAAAAAAAAGATTCGTTTAAGATCATGATAAAATTACTTATATATTATTTTTTTTCCAAAAATTATTTGTGAAATTACCTTGTGCATTATTGCTTAGATTGATGTTACAAGTATCAATGATTATAAGTTGTCAATTTTTTGTTGCTAGTGCTTTTATGACCATAGCCAATTCTTAGATTCTTGTAGCTATTGATTCTTCTAAGCTTATGGTATGGGGAGCACAAGACATATAACAATATTAAGAGTAAAATAAAAAATTTAAAATATAGAAATGTGTCGTTTATTTCAAAAGAGAAAAAAATAATTTCACTTATCATTAAAACAGACGTAGCAGAATTTGATATAGAAATATGTCGTTCATTTCAAAAGAGAAAAAAATAATTTCACCTATCAGTAAATCAGAGGTAGCAGAGTTTGATATATGCATGAAGGTCATATAACTCATTTTTGCGTATATCGCGATAAATATATCATATATTTTAGATATAATTATATATTTGGAATTATATAAAATACTACAAATTAGTTTTTATACATGTTTTTAATTGCAATAATTAAAGAAAAAAATGTTTTGAATCCTCAAAATGATAATTAAATTGATATCAAAAGTCATAATTACCATGCCATCACGATTTTTAATTTTTTCCACTCATTATTCATTATCTGTAATAGAATTTAATCAAACTCAAATTCATATTAAATGTAATTTACTCTCTAATAAAACCAATTTCATGTAGAAATTTTATATTTAGGGTCTCACTATCTTTTCCTTTTTGGTTACAAATTTATCTAATATCATTTTCTTGAACCATCAAAAGAAATAAAGAGAAAGTATCATAATCTTTTTTTTTAATACCAAGTTACAAATGCATAATTACATCACTTTCATAATTCGTGGCCCAATAATATAAATTTGAATATTATAATGCATAATTACATCACTTTCATAATTTTATAATTTTAGCTGTAATTACAATTTGAATTTTGTATAATTCGCGTGATTTATACAAACGTTATGCATGATTATGCAAAAAACGTGCACAAATCAAGTTGTATAGCGAAATAGATACGAATTATATATCGAATTATACAAATATTGTGTATAAATTGTATGGCGAAACAAACAAACTCTTTACAAAAACTGCGAATTGTTTAGTAAATTATACGAATATATACAAACGTTACATGGATTATACAAACGTTGCTATAGCTATAGTTACGAAATGTAATTAGCCAAATTATAGCTATAAAACATAATTAAGCTGTTTTGTGTGACTATATAAGAAAAATCCTGCTTTTTTAATACCATTGAATAATTTAACTTAGCTTAGAGCAAAACATATAAGTATACCTTGAAAAAATTATATTATGAGAGATTTAATATTAGCACAAAATTATGTGTCAAGATCTAATTAATACTATAAAAAAAGATGAAATTTATATTCAATCTCAAAAATTAACTCAAATGATAAAGAATGGTATAATTAAGTACTACCTTTTGATGTAAAATTTGATTTGTCAATTGTCATAGCTCCCCCTTCCAAAAATAAAAACAATTGAACTTTTTTTTTTTAACACGTTTATTTTGTGGAGAGAAAATGTGGCATTAATTATTTTATGAATAATAATAATTAATCACTCCATTGAAAAGCTAAAATTTTAATATATGGAATTTAATATTACCACGTGTCTCATATAGCAAAGATGTATTATTAAGTTAGGTATATCATCCCATTACTCTTTTTACCCAACTTTTCTTTCTTATTTTCTACTCTTTCATTTCTAGAATTGCATTAATTTATTTTAAAAAAATGGTTGCTTTTGACTTTTCTTCCTCCATTCATCTATATATGGACTTTAAATATATATATTTTAAAAAAATAAAAATAAAAAAAATATTGATTCATCACATCATAACTATTGATTGTGAAATATTAGATTACTTGAGTAAAATTTGGAGGACTTGATATCTCATGATATTCGGAGTGGTTTGAACTAAGTTATATTAAAATAAAGTTTATTATTGTGGTGATCTTGTCTTTGCTTGTTGGGAGAGAGGAAACTTTCGAATCATCTTTTTCAACCAGACAGCGAGCGATCACTCAACAATCAACACTAACCGAAAGCAAAGGAGAATTATAATGTTATATAATAATATGTTTATTTAATGAAATACACATTTTTATAGATATTTGAATTATGAAATAAAAAATGTGAAATATATGAGTGGTTTTAACTATTGATGCATAGTCATTTTCCCTTCCTTTTTTGTCAATCAAAGAATCACCTTTTATGTACCCCAAGTATATTGATTGTATATTGAAACAAGTAATAAGCAATTCTATGGTAAGGACAATGGTATCAACAATAATGTTTGATGTAATTTTTCGAGTACCATCTGCTAAGGATAAAATATGCGTAATTTATATTTTATTTCTATTTATATAGGCATTATTTATTTGTTTCCAATAAAATTTCAGTTGAAATAAAAATAAGATAAAACAGTTCAAAAAATGATAATAAAAACAATGATATCAACTATAACAGTAGATATAATCATACATTAACACTAAATTTACTATAGTGGAGTGATTAATGAATTTTGATCATATATGACACATTAGCATGATACATATTATATAAATACTAAATATTTTTTTTTTTAAAAAAAGATTCCTGTTCTAATTTTAATGATAACTAGTTATATAGGCAAAATACATAAGAAGGCATTCAAATTTGATTTTAGCAGGTAAATAATCACCTCTCAATTCTTCTTCAATGTGTCGATTGACCATTTCAATTTACAAAATAATCATTTAAATATTTTCAAAATTCGTGTGTTACGTCAGGTTGAATTGCCACGAGATATAAAAGAGTCGAGATGGAGTATTGAATCGTCAGTTAAGATCAAATTAAGGTGTCTTCATGTACACTCTCATACTTGTATTTACAATCAAATTTAAATATATATTTTATATAATAATAGGAAAAGAACCCATAAAGTAAAGCACTAACCAACAAAAACTAAAAGAGGAAAACATAAAAAAGAAAAGAAAACCTACACCTAAAAATCTCCAAAAACAAATAGAAAAGCCTCTGTTTCATTGCGTTCACAGTAATACAGCTATAGCCTCACTTTTTTCTTGAAAAAGAAAATCTAAAACACAATTTTTCATTGTTTCTCTTCTATATTACTTACATTTCATAGTTATATAATCTTGATTTATCAATTTGTAGCTAACCCTTTACATATTCCAAGAATCTTCTCCTCTCTATTCCTTCACAAAGCTTTCAGCAACTAGCAGAAAATAAAGTGGGAAAAAATACCTTTTTTTTTGTTTTTTTCTGTAAAAACTGATATAAACAGAAAATGTGTGTGCAAGATTCAGAGGAAGTGAGTGAGGATATGGAGAATTTGGACATTTCCAAGACTGATTGCAGTGAAAAGATCAGATCTTTACAAATAGAAAGTGAATTCCCAAATACCCACAAAGAGAAATTTGACAAGAACTCATCTTCTAGCTATGCTGTGATGAGAAATTCATTCCCAGTAAGGATCTCTTTCTATAATCATATATAGTTTATATTAGTAAATTTCCATCTTTGTAGGTATTAGTGATCCTTTTTTGTATTGAAACATAGGTGTTGGTGTTGTTGTATTTATATGGTAGATGTTGAATTCCCTTGATTTATGTTTTGTGTCATCTTAGTTAGTTTGCAAACTTGAGATGAGGTTTTTTCGGAAACAGATTCTGATAAGGTAATGGTATAGTCTGTGTATATTTTACTTTCTGCAGACTCTACTCGTGGAATTCGACTTATTGTTGTTGTTTAGTTAGTTTGTAAATGGATGTGAGGGGTGTTACTTGTTAACAATATATCCGGTGTAATCTCGCAAGTGGAACCTTTGGAGGTTAGAATGTACACCGACTTTATATCTACCTTTATGGGAGTAGAAATGTTGTTTCTGATAGATCCGTGGTTTAAAAGAAAGAAAATGGTGTTACTTGCTAGTATAGTTAATTTGGGATCTTACAAGTAAGCTTGCAAGACATAACTTTTTTTTTATGGTATATGGTATATAGGATTCATATAATTGACTCCAGCTTATTTAGATTGATGTGTACTTGTTATAATTATGCTTTAGAGCTGTTTTTGTTTTGTAAGTGGATGTTGAGGTCCAGTTGGGATGTTTTCAATAATTTTGCAACATATGAGTAATTTTTTTTCTGATTATGGATATAAAGGGTTCATATAGTTGACTCTAACTAGTATAGATTGAGGTGTACTTCTTGCTGTAATTATGACTTTGGAGCTGTTTTTGGGTTTTGAAGTGGATGTTGAGAACTGTTAGTTATAATGAAATTGGTCAATTTTGGGATTTTGTTCAACAGTCTTGCAAGATTTGATTTTTACTACTTCTTTTAAGGTGTAGATATTATTGGAGATGTACTTTGAAAAGGAACAATAATTGTGTTGTGTCAATTATCTTTTGTTATTTGCTATCTCAGCATGTCTTTTTCATTATTTCTCCTTCTTTCTTCCTTTTTGGTTTTGCCACTTTCTGTGAGATGGTCTATTTATTAATTATGGGAGTTCATCTTTTATAATTTTCACTTCTTAGGATTCTTCCTTTTGGTGAAGTGTGGGACTTGGTAAATTTTCTGTTCATCTGTTTATACAGTGTTATTGGTCTTTCTGGAAGAAAGTTATTCATAAATGGAAATTCTTGATGATAATGGAAATTCTTGATGATTATGAATAATCATGGGTTTTTTTTGTTATTAGTCGCTCTTTCTATTCCCTTGTCTCTTCCTTTCCTGTTTTCCATATCTAGTTTATTCTGCTTATGGGTTTTTGTGATGAGAGTTCCCAGGAAACAACTTCTTTACCTCTATGAGGTAGTGGTAAGGTCTGGTACATTCTACCCTCCCAAACCCCTCTTGTGGGATTCCACTGGGTATGTTGTTGTTATTGTTGGAAACTAATTTGAACAATATGTCTCTCCACTGCACACTAGTTGAAGTTGCTTTATTTACACTCATCGCGTGTGTTGTTGAATGTTCCTTTAGCGGTAAAAAATAGTGTCAGTTGCCTGTCAAGTGTCGGATCTTCAAAAAGTAGTGTATTTTTGGATGATCCTACACAGTGCAGTAGCATTTTTGGAAAGTCCGAGCAACATAGTTGAGTAGTATCACAACTTCATGTCCCTATGCCCCTTCTTTAGTGTTTACTGAAATAGTTGTTTTTTGCTTCACTGCTAGATAGGAAGTTCATTTGAACAGCAGTATAACATCTAAGCTGATTGTGACATGCCTATGAGCTTCTTCATTGCCTTACGTTTAAGTTTTTTTCTTTGTTCTTCAGATGGAAAGTATATCTGAGGATACGACTATTGCAGACCGTAAGCAGATAAACTTCAATAAGTTCCTCCCAACTCTTAGGTCTGGAGAGTGGTCTGATATTGGAGGCCGTCTTGATATGGAAGATACTCACATCTGTATTGGAGACATGGCTAAAAACTTTGGTCATAGTATTTGTGGTGAGGAAGCTGTCTCCTTCTATGGAGTAAGTACTTTAAACTCATTGGGCATCATGATCATTCGTACTAGAATATTTGCTCAACTTACTAGCATGTGCGTTTGTTCTTTCCTCCCTATAAGATTTAGGTTGGTTTATTGATAGAAAGGAATATGGAGGTCAATGCTATGGAATAGTTTTGGTGTGCAACTAATAATCTCTGCCAAGTTCGGGGGTAGGTAGTCTGCCATTGCTAAATGTAAATAATAACTGAACAAGTGTATAAAAACCATTGGTGATGACTGGCATTCTAGAGCCATCGAATGTTGCATATCCGATCATGATCCCTGCTCACCAAAAAAAAAAAGGCCGAACAGACACCATGACAACATACCCAATGACATCCCACAAAGTACGGTTTGGGGAGGATAGCGTGTATGCAGACGTTACCACTACCTCATGGAGATAGAGAGGCTGTTTCTGACCACCAGAGAATCCAAAAACTCACTCTTTGCCTTTATATAGAATAGGATTTCCACAGAAGAGGTGTAGGAGAACTCAAAAGAGATAATAAGCCAAGTTTTCTACAAATTCTTAGCATATCTAGTATCTGATATTCTTCGATATCTGATGCAAATGGTTTTAGTGACAGGTCTTTGATGGCCATGGTGGAAAGGGAGCAGCACACTTTGTCCGCGACTTCTTACCAAGAATCATTGTTGAGGATGCAGATTTCCCTTTGAAGCTTGAAAAAGTGGTCACCAAATCTTTTTTGGAGACTGATGCTGCTTTTGCCAAGTCGTGCTCCCTCGATTCTGCCTTGTCCTCAGGCACAACTGCACTCACTGCTATGATATTTGGAAGGTAACCACATATTGACCTCGTCGTACTTTACTATGTTTCTTTTCTTCTCACTAGTTTCTCTTTATCCAGTCTTCTAATATATTGTCCAATATACATTGCTCGGACCCTCCAAAAATGTTGTTATACCCATGTTGGATCCTCCAAATATGCATAGTTTTGGAGGATCAGACACTCAACCGTGAGTATTTCTGAAGAGTCTGAGCAACATAAGTTCAATCAACTAGCGTTTTGTCTTGGTGTCTCGAAGCTTTCTTTAGGTTGTTGCTATCTGAGTAAATACCAAGAACTCTATAGGCTTACATTGTGAGATGTATATCGTTCTTCGAGTAGGGAATTTCGTTTGCTAAATTCATTCTTTATCGTTACAGATTTATCTTCATTAGGTTACACCGGAAGATCTGTGTCAATACTAATTTCTAACTTTCTGTACTATTATTTGATGGACAGATCATTACTCGTGGCGAATGCTGGCGACTGTCGAGCTGTCCTCTCTCGAGGTGGACTGGCTGTGGAAATGTCAAAGGATCACAGACCTTGTTGTGTCAATGAAAGAACACGTATCGAGTCCTTGGGAGGATTTGTCGATGATGGCTATTTGAATGGACAGTTGGGTGTGACGCGAGCTCTGGGCAACTGGCACATTAAGGGACTGAAGGAAGTCGAAAAGGGTGGTCCGTTGAGTGCTGAACCTGAACTAAAACTGCTTACACTGACTAAGGAGGATGAGTTCCTGATCATTGCCAGTGATGGAATATGGGACGTTTTCAGAAACCAAAATGCAGTGGATTTTGCGCGGAGGAGACTACAAGAACACAACAATGTGAAATTATGCTGCAAGGAAATAGTAGACGAGGCCAAAAAACGTGGTGCCATAGACAACTTAACGGTAGTCATGGTATGTTTTCACTCCGAGCCACCACCACCAATTGTATTTCAACGATCAAGAATCAGGAAGTGTATCTCCGCGGAGGGGCTTCAGAATCTGAGATCTTTACTCGAAGGGTAGCAGTTGAGAACGAATTCGACTTTGTAAATATCTCTGAGGTAGGATTTGTTCTTCCTTGTAATGTTCCAATTTAGTGTTGAAGCCAGATGAAATAAAGCTTGAGGTAGAAATGAGCAAGCCACTGAACCATAAATTTGTAAATAATTCATTCATCAATTGCATGCACCCTTTACTCACACATTTAAAATTCATCTTCTGGTAACATAAACTTTATATTATCATTGAACAATATATAGTTATATTCTACTTCATGATTAGAGCAATGGTATGATTCCAGGAAATAGCCTCTCTACCTATACGAGGTAGTGGTAAGGTCTACGTACATTCTATCCTTCCTAACCCCTACTGGTGGGATTCCACTGGGCATGTTGTTGTAGTTTGTGTTGGATGTCAATTTATCGCAGCCCTTTTTCTTCATCCAACGTTGAGAAGCTCATACTCGCGGAGTTAGTATAGCTGACCTCAACTTGTTCTGAGCTTGGAGTTAGTGCAGTTCACAATGCTTGTTGTGAAGAGCATTGGACGATTGTGTTTATGTCTGAAGTTTCAAAAGACAGCCTTGTAAACACAAAGATTGTCACAAATAGAAGGAAATATGATCAAAATACTACAACAGCAATATAACCAGTGAAATTCCACGAGTGGGGTCTGGAGAGGGTAAAATGTACGCAGGCTTTATCACTACCTCATAGAGACAGAGGCTGTTTCCGGAAGACCCTTAACGCAAATATGATCAAAATACATACTTAGAAATGTTTTATAATCATACACAACCAAAATGTTGAAACAAAAACAAAGGATTCTTATCATTTACTATGACCCTGTAACAGAAAGAAACTGCCTTTAAATTTCACTGTGGATCTATGTTTGTCCAAACTCTTAAGAAGAATGAGAGGGGCCTTTCGATCAAACTACACGAGGAATGAAAAGAGATCGAAAGAATATTACATCAAAAAGAAATCTCTTTCAATAATATGTTTCAACATAATGGCACCACATTTACCTCATACGTATAGATGAACAAGTATTCTCTGCTCTGTAAAATGTGTATCGATAAAATGAGACATCCAGAAAAGGACATACATGAATAACAGCTTCGCGAGTCTACTGTTGAACTTCGCTATAGAGAAGTTTAAGAATCTATACAAAAAATAGGAGTTTTACCTCGGAGAGGTTCTGAATCACCTTTTAAGCACGCTGATCCAGAGCCATTTCCCTTCGTTAAGCTTTCCTTTAATCTCATTTTTCACAATAGGAATTAAAAATAGGCTAGCAATGAATATTGAAAGAACAAGCATAACAAACACACTGTTCCATCCTCTTGTTGAAATATATCCAGCTAAAAGTGGCCCGAGAGCTGCCCCTACTGAACCAGTACCATCTATTATTGCACTCACCGTAGCTAATGCACGAGAGTTCCCCTTTATCAGGCTCTGAGTACCAAGATCTGCTGAAACTGCTGTGGTAATAAGGGAGTAAGGACCATTGATAAGTGCACCAGAAATAAGCATCAACGCAATGTTGGTAAACATAGATACACTCCCATATATGCGATAGAAAAGAAGAGAAGGTATTGATAACAACAAGAACGCAATGGAAGTAACCCCACGAGCTTCAATTAGGTCAGATGTGACTCCTGCCAAAACCCCTCCGACGACTCCTCCAATATCAAAAATTGTCGAAAGGATCCCAGCACTTCTATGTGACAGCTGCACACCAGCAACAACTGCAATATCAACAAAATTATAAGCGTGCAACCCATGGCAGGACTGGCTGAAACGAAGATTACTATTTTGCACAATTGGACATCAAAATTTTGTGTGGCTCATCAACGAACAACAGGGAGTACTTTACCCAAACACAAAGCAATTACATGTTAATTAATGGTAATATATTCGGCCAGCAGATAAAAAACAAAATTTGAACATAATAACTGTTTCACGCGCCAAATTTAAGCAAGCAAAGACTTTATAACTGTTTCAATGCTCGTCTGCCAGAAGCTAATCAAAACAATACACAATGCAACAATTATGTGTGCCTCCAATTCTCAATTACTCTGCAAGTGTAAAGCAACAATGAGTTGTCATCATCCAAATCAAGTTACTCACATGGTAGCGTTTTACAAGCAACATAAAGGAAATAATCAGTAGTTTTCCCATTACAAGTTTGGTGAAATAATTACCTGTCTGCCTCAAGTAGAAGGGCAACCAATACAAAAAAGTGTAAGCCACTAGCTTGGAGAAAAACAAGCAGAACGCAAACGGTGCCACTCCTGGTAATCTCCAGGCTTGCAAGAACCCAATCGCACCAGCACCCTCCATTTCAGGTTCCACGACTCCCTCTTCGCGAGCCTCACCCACCTCTGAGCCCACCAATGCAACTCCCTCTAAATTCATCTCAATCTCCTTCGAACCCAATTCAAGACCAATGTGATCAGGACTCACTACAAGAAACATGTACACCAGCGCTGCCACAACCAAAATGAACAAGCCAGGCAATAGAAAAGACCAACCCCAACCAAAACTCAATACAGATGAGGCAACTAGAGAACCTATAATATTACCAACAGAGGTATTTGAATTCCAAACTCCCATTATCAAACCCCTTTTAGCCTTCCCAAACCAATTTCCCATCACAGCCACAACACAAGGCCACCCAACAGACTGAAAAAGCCCACATAAAATCTGAACAATTAGGAAAAACCCAAGCCAATGCACATCAAGAAAATAACCTAAACCAAAAGCAATAACCAAAACCCCACTACCCAACATTCCAACAGTCAAGAAAATCCTCAAATCAATATTATCACCAATATGGCCAGCAAAATACATCCCAATTGAATATGCTAACAAGAATGCAAGATCAAGCTCCCCTAAACGGTGTGGTCCACTAGGACCCTCAAATGGAGCCCAACCAGTTGCAACCATGGTGCTATCTGTGCCATTAAGAGCTTTGATCTCAGGACCAAGAACTGATTTTACTATACTTGGAGGTTTCCTAGAGGCATGAAAAGCTGCATATGCTATAAAAGTTAGGAAAAGAACCAAAAATTTGTGGAAAGTTAGAGTCTTTTCTGGTGGATTGAGTGAGGGGAAGAGATTGAGACCTGGTGGTGGCTTTATAGATGGAACTGTATTAAGGGG
>JAPFFP010000012.1:3776206-3787855 GCA_026153255.1 Solanum medicagineum | reverse complement strand
GTCTTTTCTGGTGGATTGAGTGAGGGGAAGAGATTGAGACCTGGTGGTGGCTTTATAGATGGAACTGTATTAAGGGGTTTGAGTTCCATCATGTTTTTCCAATCTCATACATTCAAAATCAAATCTTTGTATGTGATTTGAGTTAATCTGTATATGGGGTTTATGTACAGGCCAAGATTTACTAAGAATTGCTGCCAAGGGTTTTTCTTCTTCTTCTTTTTGTTCTGGAAATGTTTGTTCAGATCTACATGTCTGTCGTAGAGATTAAGGAAAGAAGAATTTGGGAGTTTTCACTGTCTTCCCAAGAAGCTCCCAGGAAATGGCGAAATGCAAATCTTTGGCCACCACGACGACCCCACCCCAACCCCCTAACCCAAAAATCCACCCTCAGCAACAACAACATTTTGCCTTCTTTATTTCTATTTCTAATATTTGGGAAAAACTACATAATTAGATCTACTTTATGACCGTATATATTATTATTATTTATTCCTACAAAATATTACATGTTTTATCGCTAAGAGTATTTTATGACAGAGAGTGATGCAAACGAGATAAAGAGAGAGGCGAGTGAGAATCATGATGTATCCTTGATACATGCAAATTATAGTAGATATACATGTGTATGTATATATAGTGTGTTTGTGATTAACATGTATTTGAGATATCATATAGTGGTGAATAAGATGGGAAAGAGGCAAATGAGGTAATGAGATTTGTTATATATCCTAGATACGTGCAACTCTATTTGGATATCATATATCATGAACAAATTACACCTAATTTTAATATCGTGCATGCTAAGATACATGTATTTGGATGTATCTGAACGCAACAAAATCTGATAAGATGTGCAATATTATGAATTAAAATATGTCTAATTAATTAGCTCCTAAATTAATGAGATTTATGAAAATTCTCCTTGTACTTTTATTGCCTTTTTATAGTATTTGTTTTTGAAGTTTGAATATTGGTTTAAAGCATAAATTATATGAATTTCATATTTTTCTTTTAAAACCAAATGGTTCAAATAATCATTTCCTAATTTAAAAGTAATTAGCTCTTGAGATAAGTTAGGAATTACTTTAATTAGTTAGATTAAGATAGTCTAGTTTGTACATTTTGAGCTTGGTTCAATTAATACAAATATTTTGGTGGATGAACTTACTTCGTATTTATATTAATAGTAAATAATAGGTAATTGGTGTAATAATCAAATTACAACAAATATAGTTATAAATAAATTTATCAGTAAATATACTTTTACATTAGTATTGTGAATTAGTTAAAACGTCTTTCGATCATTTTATTAAATTATTGAAATTACAACAAATATTATAACAAAGCCTTTGATCCAGCCTTTGCTTGGCTTCTCTGGCAATTTCATCTAGTATTGCATCTTGATATGCACTTCTTTGTTGTTAATTCAATTTAAACAAAACAAGATAAAAGGAGACGATTAGTTTCAACTATCAACAAAGAGTAGTGAGATGGATCAGATTCCTCTCGTGTTTCTTTCTTTAGTTGGCTATATATAAGTGAATTCAAACTAATCCGTTTCCAATTGATTATTACTTAATTAGGTCTGTAGAATAATATTTTAGGAATGAAAAATAGTACATTTTATCAAAAAATATAGAGAAAATAGTGTTAGATTTTATAGAGTTCTTTCTTTGGAACTAATAAAAAGACAACAATAATAGATTTTGTTAGCCACATAGGGTTCATAGTTAAATTTAGTACCCCCTTTGTCTCATTTTATGTTACACCCATTTCTTTTTGGTCTGTACCAAAAAGAATGTCGCCTTATTGTAATTATAGATAATTTTCCTTTAAAATTTCCTTTGCACCACATAAAATGAGACGGAGAGAGTTTTTTTATATATAAATATACTACGTTAGGATAAAAGACCAAAATGAACACATTTTATTATACATTAAGGATCATTTCAATTAGGTAAAATATATTTAAAAAAATAACACTTTTACTATATATTAAAGATCATTTCAATCAATTAAAATATATTAAGTACCAAAATAAAACATTTTCCAGACCATTTTAGTCATTTTCTCATTTTGAAACTATAATTATACAATACCACGTGCAAATAGCCATGATATATTACAAAACGGTGGGAACCAAAACGGGTCAATTTCTCCAAAAAGAAAATTATTTTCGTCTTTTGTTATGTAAAATCCCCAAATTTTCTTCACCAGTTTTTCACTCACAATTCTCAAATCCAATGGACCAAATCGACGACTTGTCCGTACCTACTTCTCCTCCATCTCTAAAGCAGAAGCTCAAGAACTCATTCTGCTTCTCGTGTTGCTTCCCTCACCGCCGTCCTCCTCATCCTCCTCCTCCGCCATCCTCCGATGAGAATCCGGCGCTGATTTGGGTCAACAACGAAGAACATAACAACCTCTCGAATTTGAAAGAAAAGGTGTTAAACGTTCTGAATTTCGTCGGGCATGGATCGAATCGGCACAAAAGACACTCTTCTACTGAGTTCCGTTACGATCCGATGAGTTATTCGCTGAATTTTGAAGATGGATTTGATGACGATGAAGAAGTTGCTCCTTTGAGGAATTTCTCTTCCAGACTTCCTCCTTCGCCGCCTGTGAAATCTATGCCAGTGACGGAAGTAACTGCTGCAAGTTGAGGGCTTTTGAGTGGTAATTTTTCTTCCTTTTTTTTTTTTTCCTTTATAGGGTTGAAATTATTGAGTTTGATCATGTATATAGATTTATAATCTTAAAAATCTTATTGATATATTATGAGTTTGATTATTAATATAATCCTGAAAAAACAAATTATTATAAATTGCTTAAAAACAAAGTGATAAACTAAATAAATTATTGTATCTTGTAAATAATGACATAATAATCAAGAGTTCGAGATTGTCAGAAATAAAAGTTAAAAATCAAAACTCTAAGTTAAGGATTTTATATACTCAATGGTATAAATATAATTACATTAATTTATTATCGTATTATCAATTAATTTTGTTGAGAATAGATAACTCGATAATAGAAAAATCAAAATTATTTTTGATATCACTAAATGAATAACTCATTATCTGTAAGTCAATAATCTTTTTCAATTTGAATTATTATTCAAAATATCGAATGAAAAATCAAAAACTTTTCTAGTAGAGTTAAAAGTTTTCCTTTGTTGTTACGCGTGAGGGTTTGGTCTAGGTCTAGTGATTCATGAAAATGAGTTGAGAATTATGAGTTGATTAAAATCGTGTATACTTAATGCTTAAGGATTTGGTCTTAGGTATTTAAGGACTTTATCTCTTCAATTCTTTCTCGATCTTTCCTAAGCAAGTTAGAGATATCTCCAATATAGGATTTCTCAACCTTTAGAACTAAATCAACGTTCCCTTAATTTGTATAGCGTGTCCAGTTAACCTGTTAGCTAATTTGAACATTCCTTTCTTTATGGGTGATACAATCCCTTTTTTTGGTTTTCCAAGGTATCTCATCTCGACAGGTCAAGGACTAATCTTCTGCGGATTTGAGTTTCATTTAAGAATTTGCCGTTAGCCAGTTAGTTGTTGTATGCACAGGATCGAACCCCTAATACTTACTTAAGTGACCTAGTAAGCTAACTGACCAACCAAGCTTGGTTGATATGATCCCTTAATCATGTCAAAGTTTGGAATGTAAAACTCAATGTGGTACTTTTTCCCATTCAATGATCAAAGTTGGAAATAAAAAATATGGTAACCGATTAGCCTAGTTGTTTCAGCTAAAGATGTAATTTTTTTTAAAATATAAAACCATAGTAGAATCCCTATTGGATAAGAATACGACTCTTTTATTATGACTCATACTTTTTGATAAGATCTCAAGATATTAATTTATGTTGGCAGCATATGTTTTGATGGAAATGATAATTAAGTCAACATTCAGCATTATGAATTGCCAATAGGATGTTTAAGGTTGTGTGCACAGCACGTATAATCTTTAAATATTATACTAGCAAAATATTTTACATAAGCATTTGATAACAATGTCCATATTAGTAAAAAGAAACTAATTATTATTACACGACTTTAGACCCCACCCGCTGCTTGCTTCACTTACCCAATAGTTCGATGCGCTAAAGCTTCTTCTCAAGATTTAGAAAAGAGCCAGATTATAAGAATTTATGTACGCAATCTTACCTTACATTTCAAATTAATAGTAGTAGTATATGCCACATCAATATGACGACACCAACATACCCAAATGAAATTTTATGATGTGGGGTTTCAGAGTGGTATAGTGTACACAGGATTTATCACTACCTCGTGGAGATAGAGAGATTATTTTCAAAAGATTCTTGATTCAAGCACATCAAATTCAATCGCAAGTGAAAGAAGATTCTAATGAAGATTGTCTTCTCTTTCTTCCCTCTCAAATTCTTGAAAAGTTCTTGTGAAGATTTCAGCGAGTCACTTTTGTAACAGATGCACAAATTATGAATTCAATTTCTGATTGAAGTTGTGTACGTTTTATCTTTGACTCTTTTCATGAGATAGAGCCACTATTAAGTAACAAAGCATAATCGGAGGTTGATTTTTTATCACACTAATCACCAATCCAATTAGCAACGTATTACCTTAGTGATGTACACAGAATTTTTCATCAGCGATATCACCTTTTAATTAATGAAATGCATTCACTTGTTTGTCATTCCACGCACACGTTGTAGACGCGAATACTCATAAGTCATAACTCACATTGGTCCCAACGCTTTCTTAAATCATACTTTAATTTCAACCACTTGTCCTCTTCTCACTCCCTTTTATCTCTTCCCCACACACATCCAACACGCACAAACAAATACATATAAGTAAACACTCACCAATTCTCGAATTCCCATCATTCCCAACACACAAACATATTATTTCTATTTTCATTGGACATTCGACATTCGATATTCGTTTCAAATTTCATTGAAAAAGTCTTTTTTGATCATAACCCTTCACACTCCTCACTCTAACATACATATATTTTATTTTTCATTGAGCATTTGATATTCGTCCTTAATTTAATTAATCCAAATTCGTGCGGCATAAAATTCATTAATATCAAAGCACTCCCTATTAGGATTGTTTTCCTGAACTCGAGACTTTCAATTAAGAGTAAGAGCTCATATACTAGGTGAATTTTCATCATCATCGTCATCACCATCATCATCAGAAGAAAACAGAGTATCATGAACAGTTACATTCCCATTACAGATTCCAATCAACAAATCAAAATTCCCAATTTCTACGATGATCCATCATCATCTTCTCCAACTGGTTGCTCGCCGTGTGGCTGGTTTAAGTTTTCCTGCTTCAATTGGAGCAGACCCAGCGAAGTCCACAGCAGGTCACTGCTACAAGATGAAACAGAGCACAGAGGAGAATCATGGCTGGTGATAAAGATGAGGACATTGAGGAATTTGGTGAGAAGAATGTATCGAAACTCGGAGAAATCGAAAGGCCGGTTTCAGTATGATGCTGAGAGTTATGCTCTGAATTTTGATGATGGAGCTCGTGGAGAAGATGATGGGCTTTTATGTAATTTCTCATCTAGGTTTGCTGTCCCTGTTATTGGTTTCTGATAAATATATTTATAAAATACAGAAAAATAAAATAAGAAGAGGAAGTTTTAAAACACACTTTTTATTTTTAAAATGGTTTCTAATGTTGTAATGTTGATGTTTGTTTAAATAAAAGGGTAATTTATATATGATTTGAATGTCAGGTGAATTTTAATGGCTTTAATTTGAATTCTGTATAAATATTTAAGAAATTCATCAAATAAATGTAAATAATGATTTTTTTTATCCCAATAAATTAAAGAGTTGGGGTAGAATCTCAACTCTATTTCTCCTGCTATCAAAAATCAGGAAATGAGGAACTTTTTCTCTTCTTTAAAACGTCCTTAAATGCCTGCTCCTTTGACATCCGCTCCTATTCCTATTATGACGATCGCGAGAAGCTCGAGTAGGACAAAAGTAAGAAGGAACGGGAAGGCACGTACGGGACGGAAGTCAGACTTGGCTTTAGTAAAGAGGGATGAAATCGATTCCTTTGCTCTGGCATTGTCGTCTTGCGTTCCCCTTTTTATCCCGTGGACATTCGTAGTGGGTACGAGCTCATGAAATTTAAATTCATGGATATGACTTTTATTCGATGGGATTGGAGCATGGAGGGTTGTTTGTTCGTTCACGTAAATCTAGTAATTTTTACAAATTTTTTAAATATATATTAAAATAATTCATTAAATATTTAATTTATTAAAACTAAGTTATTATTAAAATATTAATTTGAGATTGCTGTAAGAATCTATAAACTTCAAATATTCGATTTTTCTCCTTTCGTAGTTTTTCTATGGCCGAAAAGTATAGCACATCAGACGACGATCATGCACTTGGAACTCATAAGTTGAATTCACCTTATTAATCGAATGTCGAAGGTATTTTTTCATAAATACAAATGACTTTCATCGCACCAAACCTATTGTTTCAAGTTCTCACTTCTCCCTTCCACGTAATGTGATTAGTTCTTGAATTTTTCGCCTACACTATATGTTGTTACCAAAATAAATAAATAAATAAAAGTTAGAATAAATTAGTCAAAAATCTTATTTGGCGTAATATTAATTAATTAACTAGAAAATAAATCTACCTTTTTATGTTTGGTTTTTTTTTTTTTTTTTTTTTATTTTATAGAAGATGATGATGGAGTAGAGTGCCAATTTCTTTTTCTTTGGTTAATGTACCAATTGTTGATTTGTTGTAATTGCAACCCTGTCTCTTAACACTAATTTTGCTTTATCTTCCTCCTATATAATAAGTTCTTTTTTTTTTTTTAAGAAAAACAAGTTAGATTAAATTGTACGAACTAAAAAGAGATAGTTTGATGCACAAAATATTTTATATCTACACATGATTTGCTATAATGTTGCATCTTAAGACAGACGATTTTTGTATTGTAGGTCAGTATGATTTCTAGATTCTGCGTCAGTAATTTCAACTAATAATCTCTATCAATTGTGATGGAACCGAAATTTTTTGAAAAGAGTTAAAAAAACAGACACGAATTAATTCAAAGAGATTCAATATGTATTATATATACATAAAAATTATTTTTATCATTATTTATTTAATCAGTAGTGGGAGTGACTGCTTGTCTTGTTCTTTAGGGAGTTAAACGTTTCTAATTGTGATTTGTTGAAGTATTATAATGCTTAATTATTCTAATCTATGATGAAATTATTTAATTAGTAATAGCATGTCAAATATTAGGGTAAAGTGCACATATAGTCAATTGTAGGGTCCCATTTAAGACATAGCCATAAAGTATATATAATTTTTTTAAAGTTTAGCCACATAAAAATCAATATACGAAGAAGAGAAATTAAAATTACAAAAAATAATGTCTAAAATAATAAATTTCACCCAAAATAATGTCGATTTGAGTTTTTAAAGTTGTCATTGGTTTGCTTAGCAATAGTTCGATAAATAAGCAATTATAAAATAATTTCTAACCTTTAAGAGTCAAATTAAAGTCCTAATTTGCCACTTTCTTTTCTCTTTTTAGTCTCGAGAGTCAAACTAAAGCAACCTTTTTTAAAAATTCTTTTTAGCCTTAAGAGTCAAATTAAAAGTCCCAATTTGCCACCTTTTTTTTTTTGTTATTCATTAAATGACAGATTAATTCAAATTCATATTGTATAGGTTATGAATAAAACAAAAGAAGTTATATTATTTATTTATTTATATATAATATAATTATTTTGACGAAGGAGATTGAATAGCATGTCCTACTTTGCCGTGTTTGCGTTCGATTATGAGTTTTTTTTCTTATGTTCGATTTGGACCAATTTATTTTTTGCTCATAGGTTTAATATTATGTGTCATATACATAAATCTTTTTTAGATCTTATTTTATCATTTACAAAAGAATTTTTAGAGAAAAAGTGTAGATTTTCATCCTAAATTTTCAGCCACATTCGTTGAATTTGATGGCTTATAGCTCCCATTTTTTACTTTCATTGTAAACTTTTTCCACATAAATTTGATGTCTCGTGTTATTAATTTTATTCTTACTTGTTGTATTTGTTTGGTTGATTTATTTGCTATATTATTACTATTATTGATTCAAATTTTTTTTAGAAAAAGTTTAAACTGAAATATTCTTTCGTTGTTACTCTATTACATATTTTGATGGTTCCCACTTAAGAATTTTAACATAATATATAGTCTATAAGAAACGTACAAATACAATAAAGTTAAGAGGAAAACGACACATTTAGAATATGGCAAAAAAAAGTGTAGTGCCTAACATGTACTATACTACTCCGATTCCCAATACAAAATTGTTTTTTCTTATTTAAAATAAATAATTTTATTATAATAAGTTTATATAAATTTTTAGGACGATCTCAAGAGTATAACATTTTTTCTAATACATACGGATAAAAATTAGTTACTTGGTATACAAATTAATCGAGATGTAAATAAATTGATCTGAATAATATGATGATAATTAAAAATTTACTAATTTCAGGCGATATGATCCGCAGCAACAATCATAAAACTACAAAATTGCATTCCAGTAATATTAAACATTTGATTTTTCATAAAATAATCAAGTTTAGGAGAATAATTAAGATTCTTGGATGGAGCCTATTTTTTTGACTTTGGAGTATAATAAAATAAAGCAAAATGCACGTCTGTGAATTAGTCAATGCAACTTTCGACAACTTTCGACGGTGCTCATGGTCTGGAATCAGCCGCTTCATTTTTTGTTTTTAAAAATAGGGGTTAGGCCGCATACATCTGACCCTTCACCCGCAACGAGAGGAGCCTTTGAGACAATGAGGTATGTTGATGAAAATCCGGAAGAAGGAATTAAAAAAAGTAAATCAAAAATCGTAAAGATGAAAAGCTATTTTTTCCTCCAAAATTAAAATTTCTTCCTTGCTGTCAAATACACATTAAATAAACAAATCTCATCGAAATTAACCGAATAACAAACTAATTTTTGTTTAATAGCGTAAAAAAAACAGCAATTATTTCATTTAATTAAAAAAAAAAATTATTAGACCTTACTGAAAACGAGATCTTCACCGTCTTCATTAACCGGAAGTAAATTCCTCTTACCGATATCGGCGACCGCAGGTGAAGAACATCCCGATGAATGACCGGAAGCCGCCGGTGACGCCGCCGCAACCAGAGATAAACATCCTTCACTCCACGACCGGCGAATCGGATACGAAATACTCATGTATCGCGACGAATGAGAACAGTTCCCTCGCGATTTATGCAACGCGCAGCCACAGTTTCGGTGATACGGCCTCTTTGAAATTTCCAGATCGTGACCGGAAATAGATCCCTCGAATATTCCCCGGAATATTCCGTCTCCGGCAGCTCCGGTAGCCATTAATATAGTTAAAGCACACCACCTCTTTCTTCACCGGATTTTGCTCGTGAGAGCAGGGTGGCAATGGCGAAAGAGATTTTGAGAGAAGAGAAAGGGGAATAAACTAAAAAGGGAGAAAACGGGTAGGAGGTGGGGTAGCGCCAAAAGCGGCACAATCGAGGTGATGGCCCATCCAACTATTCAACGTGGTAATTTTTTTTATTTTTTTTTTGGTTAGATCTAGATATTTTGTTGGACTTAAAAATGCCATTTTTTATTAACAATAAAATAAAGAATTACTATTATAAGTTTAATTTTAAATTTCATACACGTATGCACGTGTTTGGTTGATGAAAAAAGGTAACGCTAGCACGTACCAGGGCGTGTTGAAAATGCATTTTTGAAAAATAGAAAATACTTCTAGGGAAGGTATGCATACAAATCAGTATTATTAATTGGCAATTTTTTTCTTATGTCATTAGTGAATTCCTTTAGGAGGAGTCACTCGGTCATCTCTTGCAATGAAACTGAGAAATCTTTCATACAATAGCTTATTTGAAGTCCTACTAAGCTAAAGAAGCAAATGAAGCATCGGATATTAGAGAAGAATAAAATCAGAAAGCACAACAAACTGCCAAATTATGCATGCGTGATTGCTCATCTATCATGAGTATGACTTGTGCTCTAAAGTCGTCTTTTTAATGGTCGAGAAAAGAAGAAAAAGTGCATTATATATATATAAATAAATAAAGGTAAAATAAAAAATTGATATATTACTTTCATATAGAGTAATATATTAGGGCCTAAAACACAATGGCCCAATAACAAAAACAAAAAATTAGCCCACATCTTTGAATAAACTTTGAGCCTTCTCAGTTTTGTGTAACTGGACTGTAACTTTGATCCCAACTAGTTTGACATTGAGACGTAGTGTTATTGTTGGGAAAAAGTATGCAAAATAAATTCAATTATAGAATTATTTACTCAAATTAGATTCAATTTAAATAATTTATTTTTAATTGATTCATGCTCCAACTATTTATCTTTTTTTTTTTTTCAATTTTCTTCTTTTTTATTTTGCACATATTGTTAGCATCACTACTATGAATTAATCCTTTGTGATATTTCATCGACATATTGATACCATATTGACATCATACACACTTCATGGTTATATCGATATCCTATAGGTTTCATTTAGGATTGACACTTTTTTTAAGAAATAAATAAGAAAAACTTATTAAAGTCACAATCTTATCTATTATACTGTAAATTAGTAGAACATAGTTTCTTTGCGATACTTTATCTGTATATTTATACTACATCAATATTATATACAACTGAGTTTATTCCTCTGTGATACTTCATCAGTATATTGATATCTTATTTATATTATATAGGATAAATGCTAATATCAGCACACGAATTTTAAAATAAATCCATGCTATTTAAAAATTAAAAAAAAAAGAGTATGAAAATAATGAGACATTTAAAAATAAATCTATGTTACTTGATGTTAAACAATAGTAGATGCATTGTACATAATGAGAGAGCAAACATATCTAATTAACATTTCATCTTTCTCAAAAGTTTGATTTTACTTGATGACATTTCCTTTTTGATTAATCTTAGCAATTTAAAATTAATCATAGCTCCAAAATAGACATCGAATAATAAATATGAGAAATGAAAACAAAAGAGACTTAACTATAAATATAAATACATAAGACGAATATTTAATTCTATATTGAGACATATATATAACTTAAATACTTTAAAAGGGATGGGCCTATATTGATATGTATATGTATTTAACATAAAGAAAAGGAATTAATGGTATGTATATTAAAATGCACCTAAAATTCATAACACACAATGTATCTCATAATAGAAACATGCATTGGACTTGTCCATTCATGGAAGTGTAATCTATTTTTGGCCAAAGATTTAAGTTATTAAACATTGGGATCACTTTTGAAATTATCCCATTTTGTTTAAATAACTTGTTCATTCAACATTGTTTAATTTAATTGGACAACACATTTGTCGACCGACAGAAGTATCTTAGTAGGCATTTGAATTTGTATATAAAGTAAGCAATATCTGAAAAACAAAATAGTGAAATATTCAAAGTTAAAATCGTAAAACAATATTCGAAAAATAAAATTGTACTCCACTTGAAAAGAAATTGAAGTTTATGAGCTAGAATAAATTTTTATTTGACAAACTAGTTTAG
>JAPFFP010000012.1:3751681-3770859 GCA_026153255.1 Solanum medicagineum | reverse complement strand
CATTTTGTAACTATAATTATAGCAATATTTCTATACTTCGCACAACATTTGAATACGTTTGTATAATTTGCTATATAATTCACAATTTCTATATGGCGTTTATACATTTTGCTATACAATTCGTGTAATTCACTATACAATTCACAACATTTGTGTATTTCGCTATACCATTTTAATTTACACACAACTTTTATATAATTACGCACAACATTCGTATAAATCGCATGAATTATATAAAATTCATTTGATTTTCTATTCTCGAGTGACATTAGATTTGTGTACATATACTTTTGTGAGATCACATCGAGTGCGTTATATAATAGTAGGGACATATATGTCATTTAACAATGCCAGGCAAGATCTTCCACCGACGAAGTAAAGGAATTATAAATGTATATATAAATTCCCTAGTCATGGAGTCTGTACATTTCCACCACTTCCATTAGATCTTTCACAGCTCAAATGTTGCTCTCACAGCTTTTCTCCTCTCCATTTCTTCCATCAGAGGTGAGCAAGATCTGTTCTTTTTAATAAAAAAAGAAACCCCCCTTCAATTTTCCCGGTTTTATTGTTCTTGTTTCAATTTTAATCAGATCTGATTTAAGTTTCATGTTTTAGATAGATCTTGATATATATTGAATACCCATTTGAAAAAGTTCTAATCTTTGTGTTATAAATACACCCTTTTGATCATTCATTTAGATCTGAGCAAAAAAAGGGTAAAAATGGTGTCTTTTGATAAATTCAAGATTTGGGTTTTGTGTATCTGCTTGGTTTCTGAATTGGGTCATGGGTTTTATCTGCCTGGAAGTTATCCTCACAAATATGGGGTTGGTGATGTTTTGAATGTTAAGGTCAATTCATTGACTTCAATTGACACTGAATTGCCTTATGGTTATTATAGTTTGCCTTTCTGTAAGCCTGAAGAGGGTGTGAAAGACAGTGCAGAAAATCTAGGTGAACTTCTTATGGGTGATAGGATTGAGAATTCTCCTTATAGGTTTAAGATGTATACCAATGAGACTGAGGTTTTCTTGTGTCAAACAAAACCTTTGTCTGGTGAGGAATTTAAGCTTTTGAAAGAGAGGATTGATGAGATGTATCAGGTGAATTTGATTCTTGATAATTTGCCTGCTATTCGTTATACCAAGAAGGAGAATTACTTCTTGCGATGGACGGGGTATCCAGTTGGGATTAAGGTTCAAGATGCATATTATGTGTTTAATCATTTGAAGTTTACGGTTCTCGTTCATAAATTTGAGGAGACCAATGTGGCTCGTGTGATGGGTACTGGGGATGGATCAGAGGTGATTTCAACAGTTGGAAATGAAGGATCTGATGCACCTGGATATATGGTTGTTGGATTTGAGGTTGTACCTTGTAGTGTCCAGCATACACCTGATTCAGTAAAGAATCTTAAAATGTACAATAAGGTCCCATCTCCAATCAAGTGTGACCCGACAACTGTGTCCATGGCTATTAAAGAAAACGAGCCTGTGATTTTTACTTATGAGGTGAACTTTGTGGAAAGTGATATCAAGTGGCCATCAAGATGGGATGCTTATTTGAAGATGGAAGGTGCAAAGGTGCATTGGTTCTCAATTCTCAATTCCCTTATGGTGATCACTTTCTTGGCTGGTATTGTGCTCGTGATCTTTCTGAGAACAATCCGCCGGGATCTGGCTAGGTATGATGAACTTGACAAAGAAGCTCAGGCTCAGATGAACGAGGAGTTATCTGGGTGGAAACTTGTTGTTGGTGATGTTTTTCGTGCTCCTAGTAATCCTGGCCTCCTCTGTGCTATGGTTGGGGATGGAGTTCAAATCTTGGGGATGGCTGTAGTGACTATTATGTTTGCTGCCCTTGGATTCATGTCCCCAGCATCTCGTGGAACATTGATTACAGGTATGCTATTCTTTTACATGATTCTTGGTGTTGCAGCTGGCTATGTTTCTGTTCGTCTTTGGAGGACAATCTTCTGTGGTGATCACAAGGGATGGGTTGGAGTCGCTTGGAAGGCTGCTTGTTTCTTCCCTGGAATTGCTTTCATAATTTTGACCATATTGAACTTCTTGTTATGGGGTAGTCACAGCACAGGGGCCATTCCCTTTTCTTTGTTTGTCGTCCTCATTTTACTTTGGTTCTGTATCTCCGTCCCCCTAACCCTGATTGGTGGCTACCTTGGGGCAAAAGCACCTCACGTCGAATATCCAGTCCGAACCAACCAAATCCCACGGGAAATTCCAGCACAGAAATATCCATCTTGGCTTTTGGTTCTCGGGGCAGGCACCCTTCCGTTTGGCACTCTATTCATTGAGCTCTTTTTTATCATGTCAAGTCTTTGGATGGGTCGTGTGTACTACGTCTTCGGATTCCTCCTCATCGTTTTGATTCTCCTTGTCGTCGTTTGTGCTGAGGTGTCTCTTGTTCTAACCTACATGCATCTATGTGTGGAGGACTGGAAATGGTGGTGGAAGTCATTCTTTGCTTCTGGTTCAGTAGCAATATACATTTTCCTATACTCCATCAACTATCTAATATTCGATCTCAAGAGCTTAAGTGGCCCTGTTTCCGCCACCCTTTACCTTGGGTACTCCCTCTTCATGGTCTTGGCTATTATGTTCGCAACAGGCACCGTCGGGTTCCTTTCCTCTTTCTGGTTTGTGCATTATTTGTTCTCTTCAGTGAAGCTTGACTGAAGAAGTCTCTTGGTCTTGGAAGAGCTGCAAGTAAACAAACCAACCATTAAAGAGCAGTGGGCAGATATCAAAAATCATTCTATTTTTCATTTAATGTCATTTTGTAGGGTATTTGGAAGAGAAAAAACAATAAACTCCTAAAGTTTTGTTAAATTCTTTATAGAAGTCATTGCATGCTACTGAAGTAAAGTTTCATCAGTTGGTAGGATGAACCATCATATTGTTATCATTTCTCCAGTTTTATATTAATAGTGATGAATCTGTTTTCTTTTACAGGGCTTTCTCATAATATTAATGATTCTTGTACCTATGTTTATTTTGGTTGTTTGTTTGTTTGGTCGCCGCTTGTCGTGTTAAAGTCTGCATATATTTTACTCTCCCCAGACCCTACTTGTCATTCCACTGGGTATGTTGTCGTCGTTTGGTTCACCCCTTGTTATGTTGCATTTTGCGATTTTCAGCTTCAGTCTTTGTTTTCTTGCAATTTCAAGTTATATTTGTCCTTTAATCCTGCTTTGATTAGTTTTTTCAGATGAGAATTTATCGGAAATAATCTCTTATTTATGTTTAATAAATGTTGTTTTGTTTGATTAATCCCTTGTCTTGCATTTTGTGATCTTTTCCGGTGGTTCAGTATGCATAATTTGGAAGAACTTATTTTGATGAATTAGTACACTTATTTTACCCAAAATATATTATATAGTGGTTAACCATCATTGACTATAACAACATTTCACTTTTGACAATTAAGTTTTTGTTTTTTTTGAAACTAATTTGCATGTTATATTCTCTATAACAACATTGTAGTAAAATAGTCGAAAATATTTGGTCAGAGGACCGTCATATAAATCTACCAATTAAAAATTACTGACTATTGGGTTTGATATTAGAAGGTAGTGCAAATTCTATAAATGTCCAACATATAAAGTCTAATTACGCTCCATAGTTGTAGTTTGGTAATTACATTTTGTAATTATAGTGATAACAACGTTTGTATAATTCGCGCAATATTTGTATAATTCGCTATACAATTCATAGTTTTTATATAATATTTATATATTTTACTATACAATTCGAGCACAATATTTGTATAATTTTTTATACAATTTTTAGTGTATATTTAGTTATACAATTTGATTCGTCCATATCTTTTGTATAATTGCGCACAACGTTCGTATAAATCGTGTAAATTATACAAAACTCAAACTGTAGTTACAGCTACATATTTGCCGCGAGTCGTAATTAATTCAAACTGTAGCTATATTAGCTAATTAATTAGTACATTATTTACTTATCCGCATAATTTTTTCTATATAGAATTTGAAGTCATTTAGAATCGATTTGAATCAATTTTGTAGAAAAAATCATGTTGGGAGTTTTAGTCATCGTTACAATTTTCGGCCATTTAATCATCAGGATTTCGAAAGATACTCTTTGTGCAAATAATTCAGACCCAATATCACAGGCATCATCAAGGCCCATTTTTAAAGCGGGTCAAAGCCCAAGTGACATTTCATTGATTTTTGTGGTGGGTAGTTAATCCGTTAATATCTGCCATTCTCATTACTCTTCTTCCCTCCTTCCATGGCAATGATAACTTCAGTCACTATGAATTTTCCTCACATTTCTACTCAGATTAATTATTCAAATCCATCTTTTTCTCCAATTTGTACTAATAATCCTTCTAATTTATCATCATCAGTACCGATTTCTTCGAATTCTCTCCGTTTATCATCTTCAATTGCTTACTCGGAGAAACTAACAGCTTCTCACAGTGTCAATCTACTGAAGAAAAATCACAAAATCAAGGTTAGCATGGATAGATCGTACTATGAATTTAAGTTATATATCGAGTCATCTTTGTCTGTTGTAGCAAGTACTCTGTCTTATGTTCGAGTGTAGGAATCTCATAATTTTAAATAGGTTTACTTGTAGATATTCTTTGGCTGAACTGACAGTAAATTGAAGTATACACTGACAATGTATATGACTTAAATTCAATTGTACATTGTTGAAGGGTATCTAGGTGAATTTGTGGAAGTAAATTGTGTGAAATTCCATAGTTTTGTTTACAGAATAAAATTTAGGAAGTATTAGTGTGTGTGTATGTGTATTGGCTCTTTTCATGGAATTACTTGTTTTCCATTTGATCCTATTAACTATTAACTAATTAATCTAAAAATAAGTTCTTTAGAAATAATTTGTGTGAAAATTAACCCATGTAAGCATGTTGGTTTACTAACTTCTTATAATTTAAAACAAAGAAGTCTTTATTATTCCAGGTGATATGCGGTAGAAATGAGCCCTTAAAGGTGATGATATCAGGTGCCCCTGCATCTGGTAAAGGGACTCAATGTGAATTGATTGTACAGAAGGTAGACTTCTCGATCTCTCTTGTTATCTTCTGCTATTTGATGATTAGAATTATCTTTTTACTGGAAGGTGGAATAGCAAATTATTTCCCCTGGCTCCAACTATTTCATGATTGATACATAGTTGATTGATTGTTCACGATGTTGCGTTAAATATGATGGGCCATGACCTATTCGTGAATATGCTAAAGTAATTAAATAGTCCAATTCTTCTAGTTATGCAGATCATTTTGTGCATCATTTTCTAACTTGTCAAGTGTGGATTATGTGTTTTTCATGACCACTAAAGGATGTAGTGGGATGGATGGAATCTCTACCTTTAATCATAGGTCTCAAGTTTGAACAGTGGGAGTGGAGAAATCTCTGTTGGGGATCGCTTCCCCCTTCATTGGCCTTATGCAACACAAATGTCAGACCTAGGTTGATTGAAGAAAAAAAGTGTCTTTTGTTGGTTAAGCTTCATGTTGAACTAAATGAAATTTGTTAATGGGAAATGTTGGTTAAATCTCCCCATGGATGATATTTTGTCATGGTTTGTTTCAGTTTGGATTGGTGCACATATCAACTGGTGATCTTCTACGAGCTGAATTATCAGCCGGTACAGATATTGGAAATAAAGCCAGGGAGTATATGAACTCTGGTCGTCTGGTTCCTGATGAGATTGTAACAGCTGTAAGAGATCTTTCAAGTGTCTTGTTAATGAAAAAAAAATAACTTCCGCTTTTTATGATTTTCAAAGTCGACTTCTATTACAGATGGTGACAACACGATTATCTAGGGAAGATGCAAAAGAAAAAGGGTGGCTTCTGGATGGGTATCCACGAACATTGGCCCAAGCAGAAAGTCTGGAAAAGTTGAACATCAGACCAGATATCTACATCGTGCTTGATGTACGTTCACTCTACCATTACATAATCTGCATTTTCTATCCCGTCAAAAAGAAGATGATCTTTTGAAAGTTTACTAAAGATAGGTACAATGTTTTTGTCACTGTTTCAAATTTTGATGCTGTACGCGATATGATGTTGCAATGCTAGTTATGTGGTGCACTTTGAAATGTCTTATGTCTGACCATAGCATAATTTAGAAAATCTTCGGAGTTGAGGATCAGGATCACTTTAAGTAGGTTGAATCATGACATTGTAGAAAAGATGAAGGCCTACATCTAAATGTTTTGCTCGGACTCTCCAAAATATTGCCACACCTGTGATGAATCATCTAAAAGTGCATTAATCGACATTTTGAAGAGTTTGAGCAAGATAACTCTCAGCTATATTATGTGGAATGATGCAGTCAATGACTTGCTTGAACACTACTTGATGAAAGTACATGGATTGATAAAAAAATAAGTGACGTCTTCTTGTCATATCACAAATTCATGCGTTTATATGGTTGTCCTATGTTCTTCTTCTTGTCATAGCACACATTTGTGAATTGATGTGGTTGTCCAATGTGCTTTCTCTGTATATACCACCAAGAGGTATAATAGACCAAGAGTGAGATAAAGAATTTCCAAATTTTAAAGGAACAATTCACAAATAGAATCTAAATGAAGATAGAAATACAATGTCCCGGTCTGCTTCTTCCATTTGATTTGCGTTCGATCTTTTACACAAAGAGTCCTTTTCTTCTACAGGTTCCTGATGAGATTCTTATTGACAGATGTGTTGGTAGAAGGCTAGATCCTCTCACAGGAAAGATATACCATGTTACTAATTTCCCTCCAGAGACTGAGGACATCAAAGCAAGGCTCATAACTCGTCCTGATGACACAGAGGAAAAGGTACTTTCAACCCTTGCATTGTTGGTCTTGCTTTAGTTTACTAGACGTATACTTGCTACTAAGACTGGCTTATACAAATCATTTTTGTGTTCTCCTACTCAAGACACCAGAATATAGACTAATCCTATTGTCTATCTTAGAGATATTTGGAAAAGCTGAAGCATCTTATATATCTGCAGGTCTTACAGTTTAACTAGGTGTGCTAAATGTGTTTTAGGTGAAATCACGTCTGCAAATATACAAGCAAAATGCCGAAGCGATATTACCAGTGTACTCAAACATAATGAATAAGGTAGATTTGACATTTACTCCTGTTATAATTTTGAAATTCTGTACAACTTTACTTATGAGGTATGGCATACAGGTTGATGGGAACCGCAGCAAAGATGTAGTATTTGCGGAAATTGATTCCTTATTGTCACGTGTGCAGAAAGAGGAACAAGATGCAAGAAAATCAGGTGCGGTTCTTTTTTCTTTATAAACATCTCTTCAGGTTCTTTGTATTCTGTGGAGAGCTATGTTTTAACTAAATCGACATTCTGCTGGCCTCGGCAGCATATAATACTCTAAGAGATGTGAAGATAACATAACACATTATTAACCATATATCACAATTACTGTACCCCCACTTTTTCTTCTACACTCCTTTTACTCATATTCTCCATCTTGTTTCTCTTCATTCTGTGTAGCCTGTTTGCCTTGAAAAACATTGAGTAAACGTAATGCAGCTAAGCTAGGTCTGTTTGATGTTTGCAGTTCAAACCAAATTGCGAAGTTAATTAACATGGTATATTTTGTGAAGCTGATATTGCTGAAAACAAGATGATAGAGCCTTTGAAGCATTTACACTTTATAGTATGTGGGAATTGTTTAAAGCATTTTCAGAGTGTGATCATAAAAGAAACAAAAGCATCCATATATATTTCCTTTTCTCCTTTTTCTTCTTTTACAATATGCTAAATATACTTTTTTGAGTAAATGTTGAAACCCTAATTTTTCAACAATCATTTATATCTTTAGTTAATTAACTTCCAGAAGCAGTGACAAAATTTCCTCCAAGCTCATTTCCTTTTTGTTTTCCGTAAAAGCAAATGTGAAATAGATATACGATTGAACAATAAAAAAGATTTTTGCAGGACACCTTTTTGAATTTCTTATATCTACATGCTGACCAACCAAATTAGCAGTCATCACTTAGCTCAATGATAATTTGGACCTTGAAACTTTACCATAATCTTTCTTGCAGAAGCATCAGTAATTTCAAGTACTCGAGCTGATATGGCATCTTTGAGCAAGGTAATCATCTGCTACTGTAAATCACGAACACAACTTCCCTTCTTCTTTTTATAGGAGAATTGCACAGAAAGAAATATGATGGTTTTAGCTTTGACCATTTTGCTTTATATCTTTATAGGATTGGAGAGGAATACCAACTAGACTGAATAATATTCCTCACTCAAGAGAAATTAGGGAATATTTCTACACTGATGTGCTTCAGGCTACTCAAAGAGCTATCAATGATGGGAAAACTCGATTAAAGGTTCGACTCTCCTCTATAGCATAATAAAATAAAAATAAAAGATTATGTCCAATTTGAAGTGATCTCAATTGATCCCTGCTATTGTGACAATGAATCACTAAATATTCTTAACACTCACCAATAGCATACGATAAAATTGCTTAGTTGAAATAGTTCCAATGAATGGTAGGAAATATGCCATATGCTGGTGCCCACATAACTCGAAACATGGAAAGGTTACCTTTTCTTAATTTTGAGAAAAGAAAAAAAGAAAACTACTAGCTCGCTGGGGCTTTTTATTATAGGTAATAAAAGCATAAAGTTAGCTAGCTCAAAAGATGAATCTTGTCCATTCTATTTAATTATATCCTGTAAACTAATAATATATGCCCTTTAGTATTCTATCTTATCTCATATGTAAAGTGTGTTTCGACGACTGTGCTGGGGGTCAGAGTATTGTGCATCTTCTCTTAGTTTTTTTTGGGTGAAAAATAAGGGAAAGGAGCCCTTCACCCGCAGGAGGATTTATTGCATCACATAGTTTGGGCTCCTAGAATAAGGCGTCGTTGGGGCTTTCTATTTGATTTTATCTAAAAAAAATTGGTTTAAATATTCAAGAACAAATTTCAATGAAAAACTAAGCCGTTCATTTATTTATGCAGAGAATTAGTTTTATTTTTATTAGAACCTATACAAGGAATCCTGGCCTTTACTCCATCTACCTTAGTTCAAATCCATGTTAGACTAATAATTTATCTTGAATTGACAGATTGAAATCAGTATCCCGGAGCTGAATCCTGCAATGGTGAGAAAACATTTTTTATCAGATGCCCATAGTTTATTTAGGTTTGACAGTATCTTAAATGCACAGGATGTTTATCGAATAGGTACGCTAATGGAACTTATCCGGGTACTCGCTCTTTCATTTGCTGACGATGGAAAGCGTGTCAAGGTATGTGTTGCTAATGGTGATTCTTTTCATCTCTTAGTAAATCTATTATCTTTGAAATAAGACAAATTATACATATTCATTTCTTCAGATCTCATTTGTAGGTTTGTGTCCAAGGGTCTATGGGGGAAGGTGCACTTGCAGGGATGCCTTTGCAGCTTGCAGGAAGTCGAAAGATATTAGAGTTTATGGATTGGGGTGATTATGGTGCTTTGGGTACCTTTGTCAATATTGGTTCTATAGGTATCATATAGATAAGAAGTGCATTTGATTACTTTCATTTCCCATCAAGTATCATGTTTTTAGAAGCACATTGCAACTATAATGGTCCTCTAAGACATGAGAAACAAATCTATCTGTGCATGCGCTCCATTTCTCTTCATTGTGAGACCAGGGTTGAGATGCAGCAGAAGTTATGGGTTCGGTAGAACAATCTGGGCTCAAACCATTTAATTGTATTAAGAAGTTCAGTTAATATATAAAAACAATATTCTGAACCCAATAAGCCAAAAGAATTGTTGTTCAGAAATCACGGATCTGCCGTTGTGAGAATTTTATTTCAGAAAGTTGTCCAAATATTGCTTATTGTAGAAACTTCATCTCTTTATAGATGTTTCTGTAGTGTGATGACTATTTTTGTTTGTTGTGTAAGTCTACACATGCTAAAACGAATGCTTAACCTGCAATTTTTCTAAGGTTAACTTTGGCGATATAATCACACTTGCATTTGATTCTTTCATGGTTGCTGGTCAACTTCACGTTTACTACTAACTTTTATGTGTTTTTTAGGTGGCAAGGAGGTTGACAAACAAGATGACTTGTTCATTCTAGTGGCTCCTCAGAATGCTGTCGGAAATTGCATAATAGATGTGATCCACTGTGAATCAGCTGCTGTGTTTTCCTCTGATTATTCTTATTCAGTGTATTATATTACTTTTCTCCCGCTGAATAATGCAGGATATGAGAGCAATGACTGATGCTGCCGGTAACCGACCAGTTATTCTTGTCAACCCCAAACTGCAGGTTAGGATCTTGGTTGCTTGCTTATGTATGTGACTTATTTTTACTCCCTTGAGTTTCTCAAATCAGAAAGATCGACACTCATGGCAAAGTCCATATAACCTAGATATTGTTCCACATGTATATAACCAAATGCGTATCAACAAGCTTACAACAACAACAACAACAACAACAACATACCAGTGTAATCACACAAGTGGGCTCTATGGGGGTTAGGAAGTACATAGAGCTTAACCCTACCTTTGTGACGTAGAGAGGTTGTTCTCAATAAGCTCTTGGCTCCGAAGAACAATTAGCGAAACCACGCCTAAACATATAAATACCAATGGATTCACACACTTGCTGTTCTTTCTCTATTTCATTAGAATACGCACATCATGGATACCAAGTTTGCTAAAACTGTCGTTGCTAAAATTGCTAATATTTTGACACGTGTACAAATCAAGCCCCGATATTTATGTTGGAGCCTAGTGTTTAGCATTAGTACCAACTCAAATTGTATAAGTATGAGCCATGTATTCGCATCATGATTTATAATGTTTTTTCTCTTTCTTAGCAAACAATAACCAATAGAGGCATTAGAGAACCCGGTTAAATAAGTTTTGCTTGCTTTTCCATTTTTCATAGCTTAGATTCCATTACTTTTCCGTCTTCAGATTTAGTTTCAGAATCATGCTGAAAATTCATATTCTTGTCTTGATTCCTCGATGATGAAATGATCACAAATGGCTTGCGCTGATCTATCACATGCTAATATAATTGTGCAGGATTTGCCTGGTTCAAGTGGCATCATGCAAGTAAGTAGTAACCATTGAACCATTATGGCCAACATTATAGGGAAATTCGTCCTACATTCTGAATTTTTTTGTTCTCCTTATCCTCAAGACAATGGGTAGAGATAAGAGATTGGAATATGCCTCATCTTTCGAGTTATGCTATCAATTCCGGCTACTGTACTATGCAGGAACGCAATATCCTATTATGGGTGCACTCAGGTTAGATTTGTTTTTGTGTTACATTCCTTTTGCCATAACAAGATCAAGAAGAAGGATAACCTTAATGGCATGAAAAATGCTTTCTTTCTTTCTTTTCGTTTTTTTTTTTGGTTTAGTGAGAAACACTGGTTCGCGGATCATTCCTTTGTCAG
Organism: Solanum medicagineum; assembly: GCA_026153255.1. Lineage (NCBI taxonomy): Eukaryota > Viridiplantae > Streptophyta > Magnoliopsida > Solanales > Solanaceae > Solanum > Solanum medicagineum. The sequence continues at coordinate 3,759,370 of JAPFFP010000012.1, read as the reverse complement.
GACTGACGAAGTTTTTTTTTTTTTTGGGCATTTCATGGTCACGAAATAGGAATTCAAGGTTTTTTTTTTTTTTTTAATAGCTTTTGGTGTGTGTTTTATCTATATATTTTCCTGAACTTGTTTGACCTGCTCCACTCTACCCCAAACTTAATGGGTCCACTCAAAACGACCTGGTGACCAATACTCATTGCTTCATTGTTTCGTCATAACTGACGTCACTTTTTTCCTCCAACATTTCAAGGTTACAAAACAAGAATTATTTTGAAGTGTTAGGTGTGTGTGAGTCCATAGATTTTTCAGAAGTTGTTCGATCGACTACAATCTGCCCCAAACTTGGTGTGTCCATCCAAACCGCCTAGTGACCAATACTCATGGCTTCGTCTCGTCATGATTGATATCACTTTTTTGGGGTGTTTGAGTGTCATGAAATATGAAATAGGGGTTTAGGATTTTTCGGTGTGTATTACTCAAATTTTTAAATTTTTTTTCGATAACTCCATTCTGCCCCAAACTTGGTGGGTCCATCCAAAACCTCCTGATGGTCAATACTTCATTGTTTTGCCATGACAAATGTCACTTTTTTGGCATAACGGCTTCATAAAAATAGGAATTCAGGATTTTTTTTGTATTTGTGTTAGTCCATAGATTTTCTGGAATATGTTCATCGACTCTTTACTATCCCAAATTTGGTGGGTCCATCTGAAACCATCTGGTGACCAATATTCAATTGCGTTGCAATGACCAAACTCATATTGGCATAGCTAGTCTGTAATCGAACGACTCCTGAATTAATATATTCTTGTTGTAACATCGCTGAAAATCAAGGTTCACCATTTTACTATTTTTCTCATGTTATAGGATGTCATATCCATACCCTTATGAGTTATACAAGAGAGTTGATGAATCACCCGGGAAGGAAAAATATGTATCCTTGGCAACATTTGCAAAGAGGCCAAGTGTTGATGAAATGAACGATGCCTTCGAAGGAAAATCAAGGTACACTACAAATCATAAACCTGAACTTGTTATAAACTCCTACACTAGTTAAATCTGTTCATTATACCTCTACATCACTGCATTAAAACGATACTCAACGATGATAACTTTGCAGAAATCAACGGAAAAAAGCAGAGGGATTTTGGTATGTGATTAATTATCCTCTGTTGAATCAAAGTTGGGAGTAGCTAGTCTAAGTTGGTGTCCTGTAAATTGATTTACATATTTTGACATTCTTTTAGGGGCTTCTTGAGTGGCATACTTTAAGCATCGATAGAGAATGCGCAAACATCAAGACAATTCGGATGCAACATCTACTACATTTGAACATCCAAACTTGACGGTAAATCAATCATCTCTTGGTTTTTGAATCCTTTCGAAATGCAATCAAGTTTTCGATTTGAGGATCTGACGTGCTTTTACGAAACTTGAATAGCTATATTAATGTGTTCAATATTAATTTAGTCTCTATCGATCGTAAAGTGTATATACATTTCCTGTATCTGGCGATTTTGGCAGAAAAAGTATTTCGACAAAAAGTACAGTAACAGACCTTATTCCATGTGTATATTATCTCTTGTTCATTTCCCTCTATTATAGAAGTTGAAGCAATCTTTTCAAATACAAGCCATCTTGTAACTTGTGATGTAAACTCATCAAGTCTGTTTTTCTTTTCATTCTTCTCTTCCTTTTATGCATAGGGAATTCATTTGTGTTATGAACCTATTTCGGTTCGAAGGAAAATGTTTTTCATGGAGAATGTTTTTTGATAAAATAAGTTCATGGGTTTTTACTTATTCTCATGTTTGGTATGTAAGCAAAAAATATTACTCCAAAAGCATTTGCTTATAATTTAAGACAAATACTATGGGTGGCGAGGATGGGAGTAGGGGAAAGGGAGCTATGGTGGGGTTGAAGATGAGGTGTGTTGGAGAATGAGAATGACATAAATACATAATCAACGTAGAATATCACTTGTGGATCTTGTTTTTCCTACTTCTATGAAATAAACCATTTTAAAGAAATTTATTTTTACTCGAGAGAAACATTTTTCAAACATTTTGACTAATCGAGCATGAAGAAAATATGAAATATTTTCCTCCGTACCAAACATATCATATATGACAACTTGAGAGCAGGTACAACCAGATGCTTACTTTGTATAACCTACTTTCTCTATGTCTATTTGTGTGAAATAGTTTGACTTGATTCAGAATTTAAAAAAGAACTTTCAAAATTTATGGTCTAAATTACATAAATGATTGTGTTCGCTATAAATCATTTCATTAAAGATAAAACATGCATTTTAAAGTTAAATTGTTATTAAATATAAAAAATACTCTTATTGGGATTAACTATTTATGCCTTTTAAATTAAATAGAAAAAATAGTTTATTCCACATGACAATTGGTAAAAGCTTACTTGCATTTACAGCAAACTCAAAATAATTTGGGATTTAATTAAGACACGTATTTCCTTCCTTGATGGGTTAATCCTAAAATTTAAACCTTATTATTCCAAAAATAATTTAGTCCTAATCCTATAAGGTTTCTAAAATTAATTAATAATTCAAACTACAAATATACATAAATCCTATTCCTATAAGGTTTCAAAAATGAATAACTCAAACTATAGATATGCATAAATCCTTGATTGCTCATCACAAGCAATTGAAAAAAAAAAAAGACAGATGTTTCAGTTATTGATTACTTCTTTATTTCAGGGACCATTATTTTTTTAATTTGGTTCATAAAAGTGATAGAGAGGAATTAACATCGACACCAACAGAAGGAGCAGTTACTATTGAACAAAGAGGGTTTTTTGTTTTTCCTACTTGTTGTCATATGCTTGTATTAGGCCATGGTTAGAAAATAATAGGACATGTCCCTTGTGTCGCACTTGCGTTTGTGTGGTGCCATCGAGATTTTCAGTCTAGTGATATTTATTTTATTTTATAATTAATTCCTAATTCCGAAAAGGACATAATTAGGACATGTTCTTCAAGTTTATAAATCAAGAATTAAAATTATAAAACCTTGCCACAAGGCAAAAATTCATATTATGAGTTTTTTTGTAATATTCTTTTATGCATAGTATCGAAAATAATAGATGTTAAATCTGTCTACATATGTCTTGTGGATTTTTTTTTGCAATTTTGCAGGTGCCACATTTCTTTTTAATCATACACATCATATTGAAGTGTTTTTTTAATCATACAAATCATATTGAAATTAAAAAAGCATGAACTGATACTTTCTGCTTCTTGTCATAGGTTCCTTGATCATCATCATATCATATTCATCGTACCATATATTACTAAAAGTGAGAAGCTCCAAAGGACAAACTTAAATTATCATTTTGTCCCTTTTACTAAATTAAAAAAATAATAGACATCTAATCAATAAAATACTACACAATAATCATATCATATCATTCTAAATACGAAAAGTGAAAATGTTAAAGTCAAAAAATTAACAATAATAATATACTTTTGATCATCTTACTTTTAATAACATTTATACACTAAGAAATATATATATCCATTGAAATGGTAGTAGGCTTTTGGGCTTCTGGTGGTGATTTATATACGTTTGACCACTTATTTTTTCAACATTCAAGACTATAACTTTAAAAGCTTTTAAATACTATGAATAAGTTTGACTACAGCAGAAGCTGAATTAAAAAAAAATAATCACAACCTAAGACCTTTCATCTTATGGGAATTGCATGAGCTCAGTACATTATATAAATTATTTCTTTAATTTACAATTGGACGTTTCATAGTCATTTGCCAAACTCTTCATTGCTAGAAGTTAAGGAGTGTCATTGAATTGCTTTTATGTAAATATCAATTAATGAATATGTGAAAAGAAGCTCAACAGACACTAAATTTCTAATTAGGAAAACACAATATAACAACAAAGAGTGAGTTTCTTTTCAATAACGATTGAGTATGTGTTAAAGTTGATGCTATTGAAGTATGCTCTTATTTTGATGAATTGGTCAAAAAAATTGTCTTCCCACCTAATGCAGATGAGCATTAGTTGTTTAGTTGAAGAAAATCGTACTCCATAAATGTGATTTCTGAGTAAATTGTTAAATGAGGAAATTTTTGAGATAAGTATAAAAAACACACCTAAACTATCCTTTTTTTTTAAGTTTCATACCATGTGAGTTTCATATCTAAACTATTACTTATTAGTTTGAGAAACACACCTTAGTAATGTGTGTAATACACTATCTCTTTTATTGGAGAAAACCTTGCCATATAACATGCCACATTAACATGAGACTCTTGGCAGGATCGTTATAGACCCACTCGTATAAATTTCAAGAAACCCATGACAGTCCCACAATCTGTGGGCTAGCACCCACGAAAAATAACTCAAATCAACTGTTTCCTATTTCTTGGCCCATAAAATCCTATCGGGAGTCCTCCGGCCCCGCCAACCCACTTGGAACTCTTGGCAGGCTCGTTACGGACCCACTCGTATGATTTTTTAGGAAGTTGCGCTGGAGTCCCCGGCAACACCACAATCTGTGGGCTAAAACCTACGAAAACAACACAAATTGCCTATTTCCTGTTCCTTGGCCCATAAAATCTTACCAGGCGTCCTCCGATGTTGCCGCCCCACCTAGTACTATTAGAATGCTCATTATGGATCGACTCGTATGATTTTTCGGTAAAGTTGCACGGAAGCGCCCGACAGCGCCACAATCCGTGGGTTTACACCCACGAAAAACTGCCCAAATTGCCTTTTTCTTTTTTTTGACACATAAAATCCTACCAGGCGCCTTCGGCCCACCTGGGACTCTTTGAGGGCTCGTTACGGACCAACTCATATGATTTTTTGGAAAAGTTACGCCGGTGCCCCCAGAAGCGCCACAATCCATGGGTTAACACCTACAAAAAACTGTCCAAATCGCCTGTTTCCTGTTCCTTGGACCATAAAATCCTACTAGGCATCCTCCGATGCTGCCGGCCAACCTGAGACTTTTAGCGAGCTCGTTCTGGACCCACGCATTTGATATTTTGGGAGAGTTGCATCGGAAACCCCGGCAACGCCTCAATTCGTATGCTAACACCTATAAAAAATTGACGAAATCGCCTGTTTCCTGTTCTTTGGCCCATAAAATCCTACCAGGCGTCCTCCGGTGCCACTAGCCTACCTGGGACTCTTGGCGGGCTCATTACAGATCCACTCGTATGATTTTTCAGGAAAGTTGCATCGGAGCCCCTGACAGCGCCATAATCTGTGCGCCAACATTCACGAAAAACTGCCAAAATCGTCTGTTTCCTGTTCCTTGGCCTATAAAATCCTATCAAGCGTCTTTCGGCGCCGTTGGCACACCTAGGACTCTTAGTCTAGTTACGGACCCACTCTATGATTTTTTGGGAAAGTGACGCCAGAGCCCCCGTCAGTACCACAATCTGTGGGTTAACACTCATGAAAAACTAGCAATATCGCTTGTTTCCTGTTCCTTGGCCCATAAAATCCTATCATGCGTCCTCCGGTACCATTGGCCCCCTTGGGACTTTTAGCGGGCTCGTTACAAACCCACTGGTATGATTTTTTGGGAAAGTTGCATCAGAGCCCACTGCAGTGCCACAATCCATGGGCTACCACCCACGAAAAACTACTTAAATCACCGATTTCCTATTCCTTGGCCCATAAAATCCTACCAGGCATCTTCTGGTGCTGCTGGCCCCTGGGGCTCTTGGCGGGCTTGTTACGGACCCATTGGTTTGATTTTTGGAAAAAGTTACGCTGGAACCCTAGGCAGGGCCTCAATCTGTGGGCTACTGGCCACGAAAAACTGCCCAAATCGCATGTTTTCAGTTCCTGGGCCCATAAAATCCTCCTAGGCGTCCTCCGGTGCAGGCCCACCTGGGAATCTTGGCCAGCTCATTGCGGATCCACTCATATAATTTTTTAGGAAAGTTGCACCGGAGCCCTTGGCAGCGCCACAATCCATGGGCTAAACCCACGAAAAAGTGCCTAAATCGCCTACTTCCTGATCCTTCGCTCATAAAATCCTACCAGGCGTCCTCCGGCGCCGCCGACCCACTTGGGACTCTTGTCGGGCTTGTTACGGACCCACTCATTTTATTTTTTGGGAAAAGTTATGCTAGAGCCCTCGGCAACGGCACAATCCGTAGGCTAACACCCAAGAAAAACTGCCAAAATCGCATGTTTTCTATTCCAGGCGTCCTATGATGCAACCAGCCTACCATGGACTCTCGGCGGCCTCGTTACAAACCCACTAGTATGATTTTTCATGAAAATTGCATCAAAGCCCCCGACAGCGCCATAATTCAAGGGCTAACACCCATGAAAAAAGCTGCCCAAATCACATTTTTCATGTTCCTTGGCCCATAGGATCCTACCAGGCATCCTATGGCACCGTCGCCCTATCTAGGACTCTTGACGGGCTCGTTACGGATGCACTTGTATGATTTTTTGGGAAAGTTACGTCGGAGCCCTCGTAGTGCCACAATCTGTGGGCTAACACCCACGAAAAACTGTGAAATTGCATCTTTCCTGTTCCTTGTCCCATAAAATCCTACCAGGCGTCTTCCGGCACCGCCGGCCCACCTGGGACTCTTTACGTGCTCTTTACGAACCCACTCGTATAATTTTTCAGTGAAGTTGCACCAGAGCCCCCGACATCACCACAATACGTGGGCTAACACTCACGAAACACTGTCCAAATCGCTTGTTTCTTGTTCCTTGGCCCATAATTTCCTACCAGGCACCCTCCGACACCACCAGCCCACCAGGGAATCTTGGAGGGCTTATCACGAGCCCATTCGTATGATTTTTCAAGAAAGTTGGAGGCGAGCCCTCGGCAACGCCATAATTCTTAGGCTAACACGTATTAAAAACTGCCAAAATCGCCTGTTTCTTGTTCCTTGGCCCGTAATATCCTACCAGGCATCCTCCGGCGCGCCTGGGCTCATTATAGACGCGAACGTATGAGTTTTGGGAAAGTTACGGCGGAGCCCCCAGCAGCGCCACAATCCGTGGGCTAACACCCACGAAAAACTACCCACATCACTATTTCTTATTCCTTAGCCCATAAAATCCTATCAGGCGTCCTTCGGTGCCGCCAGCCCACCTAAAACTCTTTGTATGCTTGTTATGGACCTACTCGTATGATTTATCGATGAAGTTGCACCAGAGCCCCCGACAACGCCACAAGCAGTGAGCTAACAACCATGAAACACTGCCCAAATCGCATGTTTCCCATTCCTTGGCCCATAAAATCCTACTAGGCATCCTCCGGCACCGACGGCCCACCTAGGACTCTTGGCCGATTTGTTAAAGACCTATTAGTATGATTTTTCAGGAAAGTTGCACCGGAGCCCCCGACAGCACCACAATTAGTGGGCTAACACTTACAGAAAACTGTCAAAATCATCTATTTCGTATTCCTTGGCCCATAAAATCCTACCAGGCCTCTGTCGACGCCACCGGTCCACTTGGACCTCTTACCGGGCTCGTTGCGGACCCACCTGTATGATTTTTCGGGAATCTTGCGCTGGAGCCCTATGCAGCCCCAGAATCCATGGGCTAACACCTAAAAAAATAGCCGAAATCGCTTATATCCTGCTCATTGGTCCATAAAATCCAAGCAGACCTCCGCCAACACCGCCGGGCCACCTGGACTTCTTGCCGGGATCGTTGCGGA
>JAPFFP010000012.1:3739459-3750127 GCA_026153255.1 Solanum medicagineum | reverse complement strand
CAGGCTTACCTGGAAGGAACAAAACCGTGCGGCCCTGTGGGGCCAGAGCAGATAATATATGCACGTGTGGAGTCGGATCTTACAGTTACGTCGAAGCACCCGACAGTGCCATAATCATGGGCTAACACCCACGAAAAAACAACCCAAATCGCCTGTTTCCCTTTGTTGACCCATAAAATCCTACCAAGCGTCTTCCAGCGCTGCCGTCCCATCTAGGACTCTTGGCGGTTTCATTACGGACCCTCTCATGTTATTTGTCAGGAAAGTTGTATCGAAGTCCCCGGCAGCACCACAGTCTGTGGTCTAACACCTACGAAAGACAGTCCAAATTGTTTGTTTCTTATTCCTTAGCCTACAAAATCCTACCAGCCATCCTGAAGTCTCCGGCAGCACCACAATCTGTGGTCTAACACCTACGAAAGATAGTCCAAATCGTCTGTTTCTTGTTCCTTAGCCTACAAAATCCTACCAGCCATCCTTTTGTGCCGTTGGCTCGTCTGGAACTCTTATCGTGCTCGTACAGAGCCACTCATATGATTTTTGGGAAAGTTGCTCTGGAGCCCCCGCAGTGCAACAATCCTTGGGCTAACATACACAAAAAACCACCCAAATCGCCTGCTTCCTGTTCCTTGGCCATAAATTCCTACAACGCATCCTCCGGCACTGCCAGCCCACCTGAGACTCTTAGTGTGCTCATTACAGATCCACTAGTATGATTTTTTGGAAAAGTTGCGTTAGAGCCCCTAGCAGCGTCACAATCTGTGGGCTAATACCCACGAAAAATTATCCAAATCGCCTGTTTTCTGTTCCTTAGCCCATAAAACCTTATCAAGCGTCATCTGGCACCTCCGGCGCACCTGGGACTCTTGACGAGCTCGTTACAGACTCACTCATATGATTTTTCGAGAAAGTTACGCCTGAGCCCCGACAACGCCACAATCTGTGGACTAACACCCACGAAAAACTACCCAAATCACCTATTTCCTATTCCTTGGCCCATAGAATCCTACCAGGTGTCCTCCAGCACCATCGGCCCACCGGGACTCTTGGCGGGCTCGTTATGGATCCACTTGTATGGTTTTTCAAAAAAAGTTGCACCAGTTCCCCCTGCAGCGCCACAAATCTGTGGGCTAATACCATGAAAAATTGCCCAAATTGCTTGTTTCTTGTTCCTTGGTTCATAAAATCCTACCAGGCGTCCTCCGGTGTCGCCGGACCACCTGGGACCCACTCGTATAATTTTTTGAGAAAGTTAAGTTGGAGCTCCCAGGCATTGCCACAATCCGTGGGGTTACACCCATGAAAAATTGTCCATTATGAAGGGTTCTGTAAGGCTTTCACAAAAATATTAATCAAAATCTGTACCACCAAAATAATTCATGGGCTAATACACACAAAAGAAATGATGATGTCTAATTTCTATTGAATGGCCCTCAAATGCTAAAAGATGCCCCCACAAATTAGATTGAGGCTATTGGAATTCTTTCCTAGTTCATTGCGAATGATTTCATAAAGATTTTGTAAAAAAAAAATTGATGAAAGTCATATAACCAAAAAAATTATAGGCTAACACACATGAAAATAGAAAAAACTGTCCAATTCCTGCCAAGTGCCTAAACACTAAAAAACACATTGCAGATTAGGCTAAGGCTATTGGAATTCTTCCCAAGTCATTACAGAAGGTCCTATAAAGGTTTCATAGAAAAATTGATCGAAATTCATACCATCAAAAAAATTCATAGGCTAACACACATGAAAAATAACAAATATTGTCTAATTTCTTTTGAGTAGCCCCTAAATGCTAAAAAATGCCCTGCGGAGTAGGTCGTGGCTATTGAAATTCTTTCCCAGGTCATTATGAATGGTTCCATAAAGGTTTTCACAAAAAAAATTGACCAAAAGTCATACCACAAAAAAATCTATGAGCTAGCATATACGAAAAATAGAGAAAATCGCCTAATTCATGTTGAATAGCCCCTAAATGTTGAAAAATGCTTCGCGGATCAAGCCCATGCTATTGAAATTCTTCTCCAGATCACTACGGCTGATTATATAAAGGTTTTTCATAAAAACTGATCAAAAGTCATACCACCGAAAAATTGTTGGGCTAACTCATAAAAAAATGGTGAAAATCATCTAAATCCTGTTGAGTAGCTCCTTATTCTAAAAAAACATTCCACGAATTAGGTCGAGGTTATTGGGATTCTTCATCTGATCATTATGAATGATTCCATAAAGATTCTGCAAAAAAGTTAATAGAAAATTATACCACCATAAAATTTGTGGGCCAACACATGAAAAATTAAAAGAATTGCCTAATTCTTGTCTACTTTCCGCTAAATGCTAAAAAAAACACCCCACAGATCAAGCCAAGTCTATTAAAATTTTTCCCCGGATCATTATAAATCATTTTGTAAAGGTTCCATAGAAAAATTGACCAAAACTTATACCGCCAAAAAAATTCATGGGCTAAGACATACGAGAAACGTAAAAAATCACCTAATTCCTATTGAATGGCCCTTAATTGTTAAAAAATGCCTCGTGGATCAAGCTGAGGTTATTTAAATTATTCCTTAGTTCATTGAACAGTTTCATAAAAGTTTCGTGAAAAAATTGACCACAAGTCACATCACCAAAAAATCAATGCGCTAACACATATGGAAAATGGAAAAAACAAATTGTCTAATTCATGTTGAGTGACCCATAAATTCTAAAAAATGCCCCGTGTATCAAACCGAGGCTATTGGAATTTTTTTTTAGGTTTATTACAAACAGTTCTATAAAGGTTTTAAAGAAAAGTTGACTAAAAGTCATACCACCGATGAAAATCTATGGGTAACTCACGAAAAATCGAGAAAATCACCTAGTTCCTTTTGAGTGGCCCCTAAATGCTAAAAAGTTCTCCGCGGATCAGGCCGAGACTATGGAAATTCTTTCCCAGGTCATTACAAATGATTTTGTAAAGGTTACATGAAAAATTGATCGGAAGTCATACCACCCAAAAAATTCATGGGCTAACACATAGGAAAAATAGAGAAAATCACCTAATTCTTGTCGATTGACCCCTAAATGTTAAAAGCTCCCCACACATCAGGCCGAGACAATTGAAATTCTTCCATAGGTCATTAGGATGATTCTATAGAAGGTTTCGCAGAAAAATTGACTGGGAGCCATAGCGCCAAAAAAATTTATGCGCTTACACACATGAAAAATGAAAGAAAATCGTCTAATTCCTATTGAGTAGCCCCTAAATACTAAAAATGTCCTGCGGATCAGACCGGGGCTATCATAATTCTTCCCCGGTCATTATGAACGGTTTTGTGAAGGTTTCGCAGAAAAATTGATCGAAAATCATACCACCAAAAAATCTACAAGCTAACAATATTGAGAAAAAAGTTTATTATCATATTGTCAATTTGTTTTATCTCATATTTTACTCTAATGTAGAATTGAAATTTCAAAAATACATTATATATAGCCAGTAAAATTTAAAGGTATTTTAGGAAAACCAAATATATTAATTAATAAATACATATTTAGAGAAAAAAAAACATGAATGCTAATGTTATAGATATTCTTTAGGTATATAGATACTAGTTCAGTTTTCTTTATATGCAGCTAGACTTTTTAGTTCACCAGTTAGGAACTCAGCCAACATTGATAACATCATGTACATACACTTCTTGAAAAGAAAAAAAAATAGCTGCAAAAATTCCATTGCCAAAAAAAATATATATATATACTAATTCATCTTTCTCCCATAATTGATTGCATAATCTTTAGACAATATAGTGTTATTGAATCATTTCAACATGTTCCTTTGATAGTGTAAAATTCCCTCAAACTCGCGACACGAAGGATTTCGAGTAATTTTTCATTTACTCGTGTGTATATTTTGCAACTTCAGCGCGACGTTTAGCCTGTTCAGCAATCTCATTCAATTCCCTGTAGTTCTTGTCATGGAATAAGCCATTGCTTTCTGCTGTCTGGAGACCGTGAAGTGTACGTTGAGCCACTGCCCATTGTGCTTCCCTTTCGCCTTTTCCATAATCCTTCTTCGTTGTGAAGGCGGTCTAATTTTTTCCAGGAAACAAAGAAAACATGATTCAAGATGAAAAACATTCTTAAGATTACAAAATGTGATGATAATGTAGCTCTGTCTGTTACCTTATTCTGGATCATTGAGTCCCAGGCATCACCACTCAACGCGTAACGACTAATGAATTTAAGAATATCAAGTGGGATATAAGTAACAATTGTGAAGATCCATATGATTCCTGCCCATCCCCATCCAATTCCGTGGATCCTAGCAAAGTCCCAATTCGCGTAGACAGTGATTAATGTAGCCACCTGAGTTTGGAAAAAACAAAAAACAGATCATGATTATATGTATATACAGAGTTGTGACGATTGAAAATGTTCATTAAGGTTTTGATTGTTTTTCAGGACTTACAAATTGGGCTAAAAGGAAAGCAATGACAAGCCAAAAACCGGGGCGTTCCACAAATGACCAGCTTCGTGATCTCGTCACAAAGATGAGAGCCTGGCTGATAATACTCACTTGAAGGTATACAGCAGCTGTAAGTTCGTGGTCATTATCCCTGATTGATTTAACACCGAACTTCTCCTGCAAATACACGAGATAAATTTGTTTATCATGTTCCAATAGTACGTTTCATTTTTGTTCAGAGAAGAAAGTTTGGGTAACACTAGCATCCTGCCTATCGAGGGGCACAGTTGGTGGGCCTGGATGGCAGAGGTTGGAGTCATGGTTGAGCATGAGCACGAGCACTTGCTTGATGAGATTAGTTAAGAAATAAAGTTGCATCCGTGCTATCAGTTATAGCTTTTGGCATAATGGTGAGCACTTGTTTCTAAGAGAGTGAAAGAACTTACTGTAAAGAAATCAGTAGAAGCTGCAAGATAGAAGAACAGAACAGTAATGAGAGCTTGATAGGTTCCGAGGACGATCCCAGTGGCAAAGATCTCATTTAGCTTCCACGAGTCGGGCAAAGGAGATGGCTTGACCCTGTCCTTAGAGATGGTCATGATGGTTCCATCATTGAGGATTGCAATGATTAGGACCATGAAGGGAGGAAAGTCAAATTTCCAGATGAGAGCAATGAGCATGAATCCCATCACAATACGGATCGTGATTGAGACTGCATAGATAGTATAGTTCTTCATCCTCTGGAAAATGGCTCTGCTTGTCAAAACAGCACTTATAATGACACCGAGACCTGGTTCGGTCAAAACAATATCAGATGCACCCCTAGCTGCGTCTGTTGCGTCAGCAACTGCAATACCAATGTCCGCCTTCTTCAGTGCTGGTGCATCATTTACACCATCTCCAGTCATACCACAAATGTGCTTTCTTTCTTGCAGCTTCTTCACAATCTCGTACTTGTGTTCTTCAAAACACTCAAATATATCCTGGTGTTAGTAGTACTACTCCCTCCAAAGAAAGTTCTAAGGAGGAAAGAAAAACATGTCCTGACATTTTCGTGACTATACGATCATAACTGAGTGAGTTCCACATAAAATGAAACAGAAGGTACTACAGTCAGAACTCTCGCTAACAATCATCATCTATAGCAACATTTCACTATAACGATTAATTTTTCTACTTTTGGAACTGACTTTTTATGTTATGTGATATTATATGTTCTTGATATAGCAGGAAAAAAATATGAACAACACTGTTATAGAGGGGTTTGACTGTATTTTATTACGACATATTTACCTGGGAAGACACCTGCAAAGCCATCAGCCTGCTCAATAAGCTCCTCAACAGGAATTTGAGCAATGGACTCATCCTTGTGGTCACCAAGAAGAGCTGAAGATGGGTACATGTTGGTTCCCATACCGAGCCTACGACCAGTTTCCTTACCAATAGCAAGTTGGTCACCAGTGATCATCTTAACATTAACACCAAGCTCGAGAGCTTTTCGAATTGTCTCTGCACTGTCGTGCCTTGGTGGATCAAAGAGAGGTAAAAGCCCGACGAATTCCCAAGGTGAACCAGCACTGTCCTTATCTTTCTCTGGCACAGTCTGCACAAAAAATTATCATGAGACATTGCATTGCACCAGCTATAAAGTTATCAAAGATTATATTTGGTTTACCTGTCTTGCAACAGCCAAAGAACGAAGCCCACGGTTAGCAAAGTTGTCGATGATTTCATGAGATTTCTTTAAGACAGCTCCACTGAGCCCACAGAGTTCAATAATCTACCAAAATATTATGCTAGATTAGACGCTAAATATTGAAACGAAGTATATGAAGTTGAAGCGTAAAAGAGATTATATGTCTTACTTGCTCAGGAGCACCTTTACTAGCCCTGTGCCAGTTCCCACTCTCATCAATATAGGTGATTGCAGTGCGCTTATCCACTGGATTGAATGGAAAGAAATGAACCTCTTGGATGCCTGCTCTTGCCTGCAATATCGAAAGTTCTTAAGCTCATCTATAACATATTTGGCAACAGATTAGCGGTGAAGTTTATAGTTAATTCTAGTTTTTTTCTTAAGTGTTGACAAAAGATCGTGTTCTAATGAGAACATAAAGAGAAACAAAATTACTATTATTTCAAACTACCTGTTTAGCATCACCCAACATATTTACAATACAAGCATCAATAGCATCCTGGTTTTCGACCCTGGAAGCTCTAGCTGCAAGTAACATAACAGTGTCCTTGTCTGCGTCCTTAGGGAATACCTACAACCACGAACATAAGTCGTTATGTTATGATAGGAATTTTCATAACGAAAAAAATATGTATTTTTGTCTTGATTACGAACCTCAATCAAGCTTTTGTCAACAGTTAGCTTGTTAAGCGTGAGGGTGCCGGTCTTGTCACTGCAGAGGACATCCATACCAGCCATTTCCTCAATAGCAGTCATCCTCTTAGTGATAGCGCCTTGTTGGGATAAACGATGAGATCCAATAGCCATGGTAACAGACAAGACTGTTGGCATGGCAATTGGGATACCTCCAATAAGCAACACCAACAAATTGTCAATTCCATCTCTATATTTTCTCCTTTGAATCGGCCACATCACGATAATCTCAATCACTATTCCCACAAGAATTGAGCAGATACAAAAGTTTCCAATAGCAGTCAACACCTGATCATAGATATAACACACAAAATATTTCAGAAATAATACTTCTTTGCATATGCTTTTTCGAAACAAATCTTTTGGTTCTCAGAAAGAAACGGTTTGAGAAAACCAAATCGTAGTGTATTCAAATAAACGTTAACTTTAAATGTCGCTAAATCTCTAGTGTGTTGATTTCACCTTTTGGAAATGGCCAACTTGGTTTGTGCTATCAACAAGATGTGCAGCCTTTCCAAAGAATGTATGAACACCAGTAGCGATGACTACAGCTTCGAGCTCACCTTGCTTGACAGTGGAACCAGAGAAAACTTCATCACCGCATTGTTTGGTGACTGGCAGGGACTCACCGGTGAGTGCAGCCTGGTCAATCTTGAGTGGATCACCCTCAAGAAGACGAGCATCGGCCGGGATGATGTCCCCCAACTTAACACTAATCATATCACCTGGAACCAGGAGTGAAGCTTCCTCCTCAGACCATTTTCCATCTCTCAAAACCTGAAAACCGTGTTCCAAAGATTATATATCATCCATTGCACATATAGATACAATCACCAAAAAAAACATGAACAGTACTGAATTGTGCGAGCATCTCATCCAAAATCATGGACTTAAAACAACAACATATCCAGCGGAATCCCATAAGTGGGGTATGGGGAGGGTAGAATGTACGCTAACCTTACCACTAACTCATAGAAGTGGAGAGGCTGTTTCCGGAGAAAATGATGGACTTGAAAGGAGCACGTTATATTCGACAGAGCTTATAAGGGGTACCTTAGTTTTGGGAGCAAGATTAGCCATAAGGGCAGCAGCTGCATTTCCAGCATTGTTCTCCTCAATGAAACTGATAGTAGAGTTGATAACTAGCAAGACCATGATACCTACAAAATCTGGCCAATCCGGTGGTTTTCCCTGCATTTTTTGAAAATTTCACCTGGGATTAGTTTGTTCTAATTGGTCATCAACATTAACAAAGAGATGTATTTCGTATGACAGAAGTCATTTTCTAGCTTTCCGAAAGATCACTTATCTTTCTTTCTTTATTTGTAATATTATCAAATCAGATAGTGTTCGATCAAATCTTTTAGTAAATTTGAAAAAAAATTTCTTGAAAATCAAATATCAAAAAAGGAAAACTTTAAAAACAAATATTTTCGCGAAAAATACTTCGACTATATTTAGAATATTTTATTACCCCTCCATTTGCTAAGACAATGGACATGATAGCAGCAGCTTCCATGACCCATGAGAGTGGATTCCACATAAACCCCAAGAATTTAAGGACCTTGCTCTCCTGTAATAAAAAAAAAAATTAACACAAATTTTTAGTGTTTATTTTTTCTAAAATAGAAAAATGGAACATAGTAAATGATACAATTTTTTAAAAATTAAAAAAAAAAATCACCTTTTTCTCTTCAAGTTTGTTGGGGCCAAATATTTCGATTCTTTTTGCGCCTTCTTCAGTTGTCAAACCATCTCTGCTACATTTTAGGATCTGGAAAACTTCTTCCACCGGAATGTTTTCCTGCAAGATCATTTTCATAATTATGAGCAGAAGCGTATCCAGAATGTAGAGTTAGTGAGTTCATAATGAGTGTGATTTGTACGTATAACTTCTAAGTTCTTTGTTTTTCCAAGTGTACATAATTTGAGCCAGAGGTATTAGGTTCAATCAAATTCACATATATAACACGTCCTAATTGTTCGTTATGAATTCATGCGATCTGTCACAGACGCGCAATTTTCACCAAGAGTATTCATCATTTATTATGTATTTACATAAAATAAATTAATCTTACATATATACGGTATGATCTTGTGAAAAAGGTTCGGATGAATCCTTTCTGACACAAATTTATTATGTAATGAACAAATTTAACAAATTCACCATCATTTTACACAAAACATAATTTGAAATTGTCGGATCAAATTTGAATTCTGAATCCTGTAACCACAAGAGGGAGCAAAGGAGATGCATTATGCAATCAACAAATTTAACGAATTTATCATCATTTTTACACCAAAAAGTTACTAAAATCTCAACAAATATTACAATATGAACTCGTCCGATAAAATTTAAAATTCTAAATTTGCCATCAAGAGAGGGAGGGAGCAGAGGAGAGGCATTATGTAATCAACAAATTTAACGAATTCAACATCATTTTTATGCAAAACAGAACGCAACAGTTCTTAAAAATCTCAACAAGTATTATAATATGAACTCGTCAAATAAATTTAAATTCTAAAGCATGCCATCGCGAGAGGGAGGGAGAGAGGCAGATGCATGATTTAATCAACAAATATAACGAATTCATCATCATTTTTACTCAAAACAAAATGCAAAAGTTACTAAAATCTCAACAAATATTATAATATAAGCTTATCCGATAAAATTTAAATTCTAAATCTTGCCATGACGAGAGGAAGGGAGAGAGGCAGATGCATTATGTAATCAACAGTTTTGACGAATTCATCATCATTTTACAAAAAACAAAATGCAAAAGTTATTTAAATCTCAACAAATATTACTATATACGCTCATCAGATAAAATTTAAATTTTGAATCAGGCTAAGAGAAGGAAGATTGTACTTACAAGATCAACGGTCTCATTCTTAAGATCTTCCAAGGATAAATTAGATGCCATGATAATGAACTTAACACTAGAAAAGAGGGAGTTTAAGAAAAACTAATTTAATTAAAAAATGTGAGTTTTCAACAAGGAAGAAGAAATAAGAGAATTTTATTATTGTAGAAATAATAATTCAATTATATATCACTCTTTGTCTTCTCCCTCGTCTAAGCTCACTTTCCTGAACACAAATTCCCTCTTTGAAATCAGTCCATAGATCAATTATACTTAATTACACTAAATTAATTTGGCTAAATTTTTTTTGAACCCCTTAAACACCCCGTTTATAACTAAACTCCTTTGTTAATTGTGAGATAAACCTATAAAAGAGGGGAAGCCATGAGATTGCTACACATTCTCTCTGCTCTAAAAATGTTCTAATGTTTTGTTTTAATAATCCTAAAAACATGCAAAATCATACAATATTGAGATTCTTTTTTTCTCCCCTCTGGTTTTTTTTTTTTCTTTTCTTAAAAAAAAAAAAAGTGTTTCCTACAATATTGCATATAGTTTCGTTTCAAATATTTTTTCCTTTTTATATTAAGTGATTTGTCCTTTTTTGTTTGGGTGAAGTTATAACAATATTAAGTGATTTGTCCTTTTTTTTTGTGTGTGAAGTTATAACAATATTAACAGTTTGTACGGAGATTGCATATAGTTTCCTTTCAAATATATTTTCCTTGTTATATTAAGTGATTTATCTTTTTTTTGTGTGTGTGTCAAGTTGAAGTTATAAAATATTAATAGTTTGTTTGGAGGGTTGTTATATAGTATTGTGTTGTTTATTAAATACCATGTTTATTTTAAATTTTATTGTATAACTTATTTATTTAAACTCCATGTTATCTCCAGAACAGCAAGGTTATGGTTGAGGATAAAAAGGGAGTATTAAACTTGGATTAACAGATATGAATAACATA
>JAPFFP010000012.1:3710293-3722732 GCA_026153255.1 Solanum medicagineum | reverse complement strand
TTTTTTATTTAGTGCATTTTTATATAATAAATAATAACTTTTTTTCTTGACAACAAAGGAAAAAAAAATAAAAGAATAATCGATTTTGATAGATCCAATGCATCTAATATGTGTGTAACATAAAATTTTTTTCTATCAAGAAGTGAATGATTTTATGCCTTGAAATTTATGGAAATAAATCGATGAGATGATTTTATAAAAAGGCTTAACGGTTCTTTTTTATGATTATTATTTTTTGTAACCAAAGAAATATTAATATATATAGATTTAATCGAAAGATTTTTTTAAGAAAAAATTAGACAACAAAACCAAAATCATTAAAGGGAGAAATTTAAACATTATTTAAAACGAAGCTCAATCAATTCAAATCCATCAGTTGAATAAACATAGATTATAATTTACGATCAAGTCATTTACTTTTAAAATAATTATTAATTTAATTTTTATTTGTAAAGTTATTGTCAAACATATCTTGAAAGAATAACAATTTATATTTCGCTAAAACATTTAAAAATTATTATATTAGTAGATTGTGCTTAATTTAATTATTTTGAAAAGGAACTAAATTTACTACTTAAGTCGGAAAGTATTAAGGGGCAAATCCACCATACGTAAGTTTAAAAAACTATGAAAAATTAACTTAATATGAATTTCTCGATCATAAAATAAATAAATACATGATCAATAAAATCTAATTTCAGTTATAAAATATTTACTACAAGTTTTTATATTTGTTTTATTATATATAGAGATGAATTAATTAAAAGAATGTATAAAGAGTCAATTTATTGTCAACAAAAATCTTCCTTTTGTTCATACCAAGATAATTTGATCATTGTGCTAACAATGTGTGGAAAAAGAATTGGATCTTTTTGCTTTCAATTGATTTCAATTAATTTAAATTTATATTTTTTTGATATAAAACATTAAAGATATGATTTTTGAGTTTTAACTTAAATTTTTTTTATTTTTGGTGAATATTTTTTATCTAGAGAAAAATAACCAATTATTTATTTTCGTCCTTAGGCCCCCTTATGTTCTAATGAAATAATATTTCGTAGTTTCTTCGTCCCATTTTAGTTGTTGTGTTGTTCTTTTCGAAAATTAATTTGACTAATTTTTAAAATTAAATTAGATTAATGGGGTGACTACTCATTTTGTTAATTAATTAGTGTGAAGTTAAAATACGCAAATCAAGGAAAGTAATGGCTAAAATGAGAGTTGTAAAACACAATTAGAAAAGGAAAATATCATTAGCATTCAAGTACTAGATAATTATTAATTAGAAAAGATTTCTTCATGAATTTCCTACTCTATCAAAGTTTTAGTACCTTTTTAGATAAACAAAAGTACTAAAGAATTACTTTATTGTATAAAGCATGAATTATCAAGTCAACCATCTCCTTTTCTATTGTTGTTTAATTGTGCTTTTGGTTGGTAATAGTTCAAGATTAGATAAAATTCAAGTAAGATCCAAAAAACAATTTACTTGAGTGTATAATTAATTAAATAAGATTTTTAAAAAAATCTCATAAAGGGTAAAGCGATCTCTAATAAAATATTTGATATTCGACTAAATTTTAATTTACACCGAAAAATCCATTATTAAAGGGTAAAGTGGTTAAGATTAGTTTGAAATAGGGATTTTTGTAATCGAATAAAAATTATTGGTTTATCGACAATGAGTTATTGATTAGCAGTTTTGATAACGGTTTAATTATTGTTTTATATCGCATTGTCGATTCTTAATATTTTGACCTTTCTCAATGGGATAATTGATAGTCAGACAATAAATTAGGAAATTATATTATATTATTTGGTATAAAAAGTCATACTTAGGATTTAGTTTTATATCGAATTACCGATTTTTAACGGTTTGAGATTTCTTCTTAACAGGTTAGTCGATAACTAGATAGCAAATCAATAAATTATATTATTCGATTTGGTATATAACTTAGGATTTAATTTCATTCTTTTGTTTTTACTGAACTCTCGATAATTCTACAAGATCTCAACGATTGTTTTTCAGTAAGATGCAAATCAGTCAACTCATGTACATAGTTCATTTGGTTTGTCGTGTTGTTTCAGAGTGATTTTCCAGTGATTTTTTAAAATTAAATCTCAATATTTAAATTGATAATTAAATATACAATGATCAATAGTTGATAAATGTGCCCTCTACTTCTAATAGGCTTTGAACTAGATTAGAATCATTCTCAACGAGTCCATAGAATCATTCTCAACGAGTCCATAAGAAGTAATCCCATTTTTTTAGCAGATACAAATAAAGATAAAAAATCTCGAGCGACCGATTCGTTAGAACAACTCAAAAGCTCTTCATGCTTGTTTTAAGCTCATTGACAATCAATAAACAAATATCTTAATGATTATATAACATTTTAACATGTCTAAATATAAAAATTAACCATTCAATCCAACCTAATCCATCGACACACAACACCAGGTTGCATCATGAATATCCTGTTTGCATCATGAATATCCAAAATGGAAGGTCAAGATTTCTTGAAATGTGAATAATGTACATGGAGATGAGCCACATGTGATAATTTCTAAAAAGTCTACAAAAAGCTCAGTTCCAAATAAGCATGCTTCTGGTTCCTATATTTGAGTTAAAAAGAGAGTAAAGTTGAAAAAAAGCTTCACATAAGACTATAATAATAATATGTATCCACTCAACTGGCAATTGCATAAAACATTATAGCTTTATGTCCATATATAACAATAAACCAAAATGGAAAAAAAATCATTTTTTTATTACCAATGTCTTTTTGTGATAAGAGGAGAGTGAAAGGGCGTGAGTAGGAAAAAAGCAAACGACAACACAGAGAAAAAGTTGAGGTCTTGATGGTGAATAAGAGTTAAAAGGGGTGGGGTTGTGCTGTGGTGACTAAAAAAAGCACTTCTGTGATTTGGTGTTTTGTTGAGTTGAAAACCATTCACTTTGTTCTGGCCAATCACCATCATTAGTTACTATAACTCCAAGTTCCAATCTTGGTTTTTGTTTTCCCTCTCTCTCTCTCTCTCTCTCTAATAAAGATCTCTTTTTTATTTTCTTCTTCTTCATCAGTTGTTTGATTTATTCAGAGTGTGCTCTTTTCTGGGGTTCTTATAAAGATTCTTGAAAAGTGACTCTTTTGTGGTTTTGTGCTTTTGTGCTAAAGTTGTAATCTTTTTCTTCAGATTCTGTTTGGGTGGTCTTTTTTCTCTTGTGGGGGTTGTTTAATCTGTGGTTCTTGAAATGACTGTGGAGGAAATTAGAGGAAACATGAGTGGTGAAAGGGAAAGCTTTGATGATTTCCCAGTTGGCATGAGGGTTCTTGCTGTTGATGATGACCCAATCTGTTTGAAGTTGTTGGATGGACTGCTTAGGAAATGCCAGTATCATGGTATTTCTGCTTTTTTATGTTTTTGCTTAAAGATTTAATTTTTTTTGCGTTTATCAATTTGGAGTAGTTGGTATGTTTTATGAATTGATTCAGTTTGATGCTATTTGTAATTTCTGCTGTTTGGGAAGTTGTTTTCTGTTCCATTCTGAAAAATCACTACTTTGTTCTGATTCAGACTTCAGAAAGGAGCAGTTATGATCTCAACTCCCAGGAAAAGGCTTTTAATTGTTTTTCATAGTTCCAAAAATTTTCACGTTTCTGAATTGCTGTTGATTTTGCTGTTCTCTTTATGCATGGTTCATGTTTCCTTTAAATTGGATTGTTGATTTTCAACAATGACAGTCAAGAACAACAGCAACATATGCTGTGTAATCCGACAAGTGGGTTATGGGAGGGTTGGTAGTGTGTACACACACCTTACTCCTACCTCGTGGAGGTAGAAGACTGTTTGTTAAAGACCATTTGTTCTTTACAACAATGGAAGTTACAAATAAACAAAAGGAATGTTGAAGTTCTTTTGATTTCAACTTTGACTGTGTGTGGTTGAGCTTGAGTGGTTGGCCGTCTCGAACTTATTTGGGATTGAAGTGCAGTTGTTGTTTTGTGCAACTTAACTGTGGAGTGATAATCAAGTCCAAATTCTCTATTTTGTACTCTCATTTTGGATGGTCTGGTTTGAAGCCTAGTTTTCTCTGAAATGTTTTATGACAGCTTTCGAGGGTGTTTATCTTTATGCATATGTAAAACTTATTTTTTAGTTCTATATAATTTAGTATGATGATTATATGATGTGAACTTAAATGAATACGTGAGATTCATATATGCAACTCCCACTTGTTTGGGACTGAGGCGTAGTTGTTGTCGTTATTCGTGTTAACTTTGGAGTTCAACTATGTGTACCATTGTAATGGGGAGAATTTAAAATCCTTACATGATTCCTTCATTTATTTTTCATTCCTTCCATCTGACTCTAATGTTTTTGTTTCCCCAATCACAATTTAAATTGCATTTTCTGAATATGGTCTGTTGTTTCACAGTAACTACGACGAGTCAGGCAAGAACAGCGTTGGCGATGTTGAGAGAAAACAAATATAGATTTGACTTGGTGATCAGTGATGTCCATATGCCTGATATGGATGGCTTTAAACTTCTGGAGCTTGTTGGGCTCGAGATGGATCTTCCCGTCATAAGTATAAATACCTTAATTATCTTAATTATATATCTGTCGTTGAGGTTCTTTTCCCTTGGCTGCCGTTAGATAAAATGTTCTTCATCAAGAATTGAATATCTTTTAATTTACTTATATCAAATTAATCCGTTAAAGTTTGTTTCGTTTTTCTTGACCATTGACCTTTTCTTGTTCAGTGTTATCAGCAAACAGTGATAGCAAACTTGTAATGAAGGGAATAACTCACGGTGCTTGTGACTATTTGGTGAAACCTGTCCGGCTTGAGGAGCTGAAGAATATATGGCAACATGTGATAAGGAGGAGAAAGAAAGTCGAGCCTAAGAACCACAAATCTAATGATCAAGACAAGGCCCACCAGGGAGGTGGAGAAGGTGAGAGAGAATCACAGCTTTCAGGTAATGCAGATCAAAACAGGAAGGTTAACAAGAAAAGGAAGGATGAAGAATATGAAAGCGATGAAAATGGAAATGACAATGAAGATCCCGCAACTCAGAAGAAACCTCGTGTTGTTTGGTCTATAGAGCTTCACAAGAAATTTGTTGCTGCAGTTCATCAGTTGGGCCTTGAAAGTGAGTTCTTCAGCATTAATGTGGTAATCTTCGTCTATTTTTTAAAGCATATTCCCATATTAATGGACTATTTTCTTGATCATTTTTCTGATGCAGAAGCTGTTCCTAAGAGGATTCTTGATCTGATGAATGTTGAAGGACTTACGAGAGAGAATGTGGCTAGCCACCTCCAGGCATTAATCTCTTTGTTCTTTATAATTCCTTATGTTAGCATTTGAGTCCCGTTTCTTTATGTTTTTACAGAATTTGGGGTTTCTGGCTAGGCTTTTTTTGAGATGTGAAAATAAATGAGGTGAATGTTAAAAACATGTATGAAGAATAGCAATAATCGTACACCGTTGCTAAATCTTGGGAAAAAATTCTTGCTATGTTTCGCAAATGTTATTTAGCTTGTGCAAACATTTTGTATTTTAATATGCATGTGGAAATATAATTAAGGAAAACAAAACAATATCTTAAGATAGATTATTTCCTCTAATGTTGTCTTAACAAATACAAAAGTGGTCCAAATCTGTTTTGATATGCTTTTCTTCAAGCCATGGGTCTATCGGAAACAACCTCTCTACCTCCCAAGGTAGGGGTAAAGTCTGCGTACACTCTACCTCCCCAGACTCCATTTGTGGGATTACACTAGGTTTGTTGTTGATGCTACAAAGGTGTTCCAAGAGTTGTCTGTGCTTCGTGTCCTTAATTTTTAGTAGAAACACAACAGTATAAAGTTTTAACTCATCTTCTTTCTGTGTCCAGAAGTATAGGCTCTTCTTGAAAAGGATCAACTCGCAAGATGCCCAGCAAGCCAACATGGTTGCTGCTGCATTAGGTGCTAAAGATTCTGCGTACATGCGAATGAGTTCGCTGGACGGGCTTGGTGGTTTTCGAACATTGGCTGGATCAGGAAGGTTCGGTCAGGGTAGCTTATCATCATCCTATGCATCAGGAGGCATGCTTGGCAGACTAAATAGCCCTGCTGGTGTAAGTCTTCGCAATCTAGCATCATCACCTATTCTCCAACCTAATCATGGTCAAAATTTGAGCAACAACTCCATCAATGCCTTGATGAAATTGAATCCAAATGTTCCACCTGCAAGCCAGAATGCTAATTTGTTCCAAGGGATTCCTGCGTCATTGGAGTTTGATCAATTGCAGCAGAGTAAGTGTGCCACACGCATGGGTGAATTGAATCCTTTGAATGAGTCAGGATTGCACACAGCAGCCAGTACATTCACGAACTCTGGGTTGATTGGTAGCACAAACAGCTCTATGCCCAATGTCTCAAACAATCCTATTTTGCTTCCAATGAACTCCCAGCAACCACTGACGGGTGTGGGATTTGGAAATCAGACTTCTCTCAACATAGCGTCTTTTAGCTCCGAGGCCTTTAATACTGGTGTAACCGGTTCTTCCAATTTTCTGGACCATGATAGATATAATGAGAATTGGCAAACTACTATTCAGCCACTGAAGTTCCAGTCAAGCTCCTTTCCGTTGACTGAACCTTTCAGCAACAGCCATTTGCCTCAAGACAGAGTTCGAGACAATGATACTTCAACTGGCTCTCATTTGCAGAACAACCCTGTTGATTTTTCAACCTCCACCATAGTTTCCCTACCTTTTGAGGCTTCAAGTGGAGAAACACAATGCCGTGAAAATTTAGGGGGTGATGCTCAGATTATGAACCAAACAACCTGCCAACAGTGGCCAGATCAGAACCAACATTATTCCCACAACTCAAACAATATGTTTGGCAATGTGAGCTCTCAAGTTCCTAGCAATAGTGGAATGGCCTCTTTAACCCATCCTATGGACCAAAACAATGATATGTTCTGCAGAAGCGTGGAGATGTCTTTGACTGGCAGATCAAATGGAGGTTCTTCAACTCACATACACCATAGTGAGAGTGAAAAATTAACTCATGACTCGAGGACAAGGACAAATGAAGACTACCTCTTCCCGACTACAAAGCAACAAGTTGGTCTGCTTCCTCAGGGCTATGGCTCCCTTGATGATCTAATGAGTGCAATGAAACGGGTAAGCAAACCTCTTTTGGTCTCTGTCTTATTTTTGAAGTGATCAAATTTTTTATTCTGAAATTTAGTCATAGATTCGAACGAGGTATGTGCAAGCTGGCCTAGACACCACACCCTTTTTTTTAAAATATAAAAAGAAGAGTTTTTGAGACCTGGATGGTAATCTTGAGCACCACATACGAATGTTAGCTGGGGGTACTGCTGTTTTTGAATAAATAGTTGAATCTCAGTACATGACCTGTGTCCGCGGTCTCATGTGTGATGACCTGACTCTTAAATTGGTGGTCTTTTAGTGTAGATAAATCTGTTTATATGACATTGACAGTGAGTTAGGTTATACCTGTATTACCTTGTAACCAATACCGAGAGAGATCTATAGAGGGTCACAAACCACCCTGCACACTCTCTACCAGCATCACAAAAGAGGAGTAGAAAAGCAATTGAATTGCGTTTCCAGTTGTCTTCTACTGTGGCAACTTGGACTTGGAGCACCTTTTATTGCCAGGGTTAGTTAATCACTTGAGGAATTTTAATGTCGTGGATGCAAAGTAGTGATCTTTATTGTCATTGCATATTATTGTGTCAACTTATAGAAGTTCTCTATAAAATAGAGATTTAATAATGAAAGCAACTTAACGAGCTACTAGCGGTTTGATCTCTGCCTTCTAGGGTGTGCTCTAGATGCAATTTCTGCTTTCATGAGGCAAGAAGGAAGCTTTTCCACTCAACGGAATTATGTTTTCTAGCTTCACTGTTCCTGTCTGAGAAATATTTTCTATGGTCTACTGATGAAATATGTTATTACTAACCAAAGAAGATGAAAATGCGTAACAGGAAGATCTGATACCAATGTTTCTTTGTGCAAATATTGACATCAAATGGGGCTTTAGTTTGTATAAATCGATCAATATCCACACCTAATGCATCTACTGATGCCTTCATCTTTTACGCTCGTTGTTTTATGTATCTCTTTTCAGTTGAATAATTCTATTTTAGATGCAACTTCTTGGTTAGTACCCTTTTACAAGCGCGGATTTGAATACCCTCAGTTATTTCTTCTCAAAGATCCCAAGATTAATCGTCATTATCAGTTTGTTGCGGGTTGATTTCTCAGATGGTCTCTCAACTCTCAACTGAGAAATCAACTCGTTTGATGTTGTCTAACTATGTTGCTCAAGCTCTCAAAAAGTGTTGTCGAGCTGTGTTGTATCTTAAAAGTACACTTTTGGAAGACATTTTCGAAGGGTTTGAGCAACATAGCGTCTAATACTACATAACATAATGGTATTGCTTTGGCGTGCCAACATACTGAATGATTTGATTTTGAAAAATCGCAGGAGCAAGATGGAGCTATGCTAGAAGCGGGCGACTTTGGATTTGATGCTTATTCTCTTGGTTCAGATTTATGAGTTTTTGTAACTAGCAAGTTAGGAAGAGAGGATCTAGGGACATAGGAAAAGTTTATTTGCTCATTTAGCAGTTTCCAACAGTATATGCATACTATGCTTTCTTTTTCATCCTTCATTTCCAGCTCGGGAGCTTTGCTATTGATCGTTGAAAACGCTTGAATGTCAATTACTTGTTGCTTTTAAAGGGCTGGCTCTGTGAGTTCAATTGAATAATTTGTTTGAAATATAATAAGATTACGCTGAACTCGCTCACGCATAAATTATCAGATCGCCATAAAGATAGACACATTACCATTCACTTCAACTTTTTGAATTCACATTAAAACATTTCTAACTCGTTCTCACTGTATCTCATGGACACATAATGCTGGATAACAATCATCATATCGCCAAAAAAAAAGTTTGGCCTCACCTGGTAATCAAATACTTGGACTTTGAGAAAGCACATCTAGATACTTCTAACCTATTTTTCACTATATCTCGTGAACATATAACGCTAACATGATGTGACACATAATTTTTGAAGATGCTTGGATGATCATCTTCTAAATTTACAGTGTTCATTTAACACAATGTGATGAATTGGGGTGTCTAGAAGTTGGTCCTCATTTGTCAGTTAAAGTCATCTTACAATATCTATTCTATGCATTTATGCCAAATAAATAATTACTTATACGTGCATTACTTTGCTGAGAAATAATGCAGGTTCCATTAAACAACAAATGCAGTGGATAGAGCTAATTTTTCTATTAATTAGAGGTTTTGAGTTGAAACTCCCAGTATAAAAAAATTCTTGGCAGGGAGTGCTACTCCTGAATGGAGTCCTATTTTATGCGAATCCTAATTAATCGAACTCCAGTATGAGTATCAAATGCCAAATGAAAAAAATAATGATGCATTTACTCACTAGATATATAAGTTTAATCCATATCTTAGCAATTTTGCAGGGTATGTTAACATTTTGACCTCCATAATCTAGTTAATGGTAGTAATAACATTTTGTTACAGTGGTCATCTGTCTTATACTTTAATTACTCGTTCTATTTTGTGCTACAATTATCGCATTATTTGATCGTTATTTTTGCTTCTTATTTTCTGAATGCTATGTCATGTCTCGTTATTTTTTGTGCTATAATCATCGTATTGTTTAATGTTATTGCTCCTTATTTTCTAAATGCTATGTTATGTTTTATTATTGTAGTACTTGAGAAAGTGGAGGAAATAAACTGGACGAGCCCTCAGCGTTATTTGTGAATACTATTTAACACTACTATATTTGTTGAGAAGCAAAGTTTTGGAATAATTTTCAAAGTCATTGTCACGTAATCAGATTATGATTTCAAGTCTTGAAAATAATCTCTAATAAAAATGCAAGATAAAACTGATGTAATAGACCCTTTGTGGGCGAGCTTGCTCTTTTATGCAAATAATCAAAACTGGTCCAGTAGATCCAAAGACTTTAGTTAATATCACGTGAGTTAACGACTTGTATATCAAATATTAAATTGATAAAAACAGATACCACACTTGATTTTAGCCCACAACCCGACTTTTTGATACTAGTTCACCCTGCTATCGAGCTTCTTGCACTTCCAGTATTAGGACACAATGTCATCTGCCTTGCGTTATACGAAGAGGAAAAATCATAAAGCAAAATTAAAAAAGAAAAAAGAGGGAAAGGATAACGTATTATTTGATCTCCAAGAAATACGGCATAAGATACACCTTAACCTGACCTCAACTAATAACCAAACATTTTAGCTTCGAAAATGTACATCTAAACACTTTAACTAGTACACCCAAGCTAAGTCCCAATTGTATCGTGTAGACACTCAAAGCTAACGTGACATGTAAAGGACTCCAAGAATGTCTATATATTTGATGAAAGAGAAATTTTCCTCACAATCATATAAAAATATAAAACTTTATTAAAGTAAAAAAAAGATAAAACATTTAAACAAAAGGTAGGAAGAAAATAAGTTGATCCATAAAACTTGTCACCCAAAACTACCATGAAATAATGATATAACCACCATAAGCCACATATTAGGAGCTTGAACCTTGTTTGAGTGGTTGTTACCTATAGTTTCATGATGTATATTATATCGTTTAAATGAATACAAAATTAAAATAGATTGTATGTACATACATAATGCTATATATGAATAAAATGGTATAAAAGTGTGTTTTTAGCTAATTATCCATAAAGAATAATAGAAACAAAGGTATCATACTTCTTGATTATAATTTGATTAGAAATGATTTTATAACATTTGAATGTGCGTGTATGATTGAATGATTTAGTTGCACGCTTAAAAAATAGCCCATAAAAAGTCACGAGATTGATTGGATAATTGATTTATATGATCCTTCCTATGTGAAAACATATTGAAAAAGACCTATTTACCAATTCTGATTTGGGTTCGTAGACGAAAGGATTAATAATCCTTGTGTCACCAGTTAATTTGTATGAGACCTTAGAATTATTTTTATTATGAACGTCATTAGAACATTTTTTGATATTATACAAAGTTTCATTATTCTAAACCTCTATTATACAAAATATTTAGATTATTTCATTGTTTCCTTATATTGTCATGACATTAGGAATATTGTCAATTTTCTTTTCAAAATTTTAACCTTTTAGTTAAATGATAGTAAAATATTATTTGATATTTTAGAATTTTAAATTAAACTACTTTAAATTCATCGTTAACTAATAAGATTTTTGAGAACAAGAACCAAGGTATTATATTACAACAAATAATTGATATTTTATTGACTTGAAAGAACCTGTTTCAAGTGTTGTAAAATAAGATATTGGCTCTTTGCACACAAAATTATTAACTATAAATAATTATTTATATAATAAAAATAAAGTTTTCAGGGTTTGGGAGTTTAAAGTGTGTTTTGTCTTATGATTTAATCTTCAAGTATATCTATATTTTCACATATTTATTCGTATTATTATATGTAGAGTAGTGGTAACAGAATTCCTACTTATGTAAGTTTTCCTATTCAATTGATATAATTAAATATAAGAATACAAATATCACAAACTATTAAATAAATAAATATATATTTAAATTTAATCAAGGATATACGTCGTATATCTATAATAAGAAGAAGATCACTTGGTATTGGATATTCTAAGGATAGTTCTGATAATAAAAGTAATAAATATACTCACGAAAAAAAATGATATATGAGAATATTTTTATTAAGTGCATTCTATTGAGTCCTCGATGCCAAAAACATATAAATCTTATTCTATTATATCATCTTGAGCAATCTTGAACATTGTTCAAAAGTATTTAATGAATAATTGTATATTTGATCATGTTGTAAATATACTAGCCAATGTTATTGAAGAAATACAAAGGATGGTGTCAAGTATTAAATTTAGGTTTTGAATAAAGAGAAAAAAATAATATAAATAACGTCAATCTTCTTAAATTCTGATTGTAAAATTATATTCGATAGATTGACAAAATTAAAGTGTCTTATATAACCTTTGAAAGAGTTCATTAATGCAACTTAAACATACAACCGAGGTGAAAGAGTTCTACCAAAACAATTAATACAAGTTAATTCTAATAGGTAGAGTGGGATCTTATCCGGGAAAAATTATAGAAATTCATCATTTTTTATACTTAAACATAAAAAACAGAGTTTTAGCAGTTAATTCTGATAGGTAGAATGGAATTTTATTCGGGAAGAATTATAGAAATACATCATTTTTTTATAGTTGATAGCAAGTTAAAACAGAGTTTTAGCAGTTAATTCTGATAGGTAGAATGGAATTTTATTCGGGAAGAATTATAGAAATACATCATTT
>JAPFFP010000012.1:3685900-3704257 GCA_026153255.1 Solanum medicagineum | reverse complement strand
CTAGAGGTACAAATCCCATGTGACAAGCATAGTAAACGTATAGTACAGGTTGGTTCTCCCGAGCCTTATCGGCAACGAGTGCCAGTCCACCCTAACGGGGCTTGGAATGTGACATCTATATGCAATTTTGCCAAAGAATCATAATTTCATCCCAAAAAAATAAAATAAAAATCTCAACTTTATTTTTTCATTAACTAATTATGATTTAATGATAAAAATGAATGTGAAAGTATATGTCATGTATTTAGTGAATGGGCTGTAATACAAATTCAGACAAATGTTTATCCAAAGATGATTTCTGTGCCTTCAGTTCAACTTGTGATCATGACTTTAATAGAGTTTGCTTTACAATATATTTCTGTATTTCAACCAATTCAAATGATATGATTGATCTGATGATCATAGTGCCAAAAGAAAAAAAAAGAAGAAAATTTGACCTCAAAGAAAGCATAAAAATTGTCAACAGATACATAGTCCATGTTAATGGATATTCTTGGGTAAGAAAAAAAACCCACCATGGATTTAAGAACAAAGCAATAGCTCTGGACTTCATCAGCCAAGAATCAGAGAATGTCTGATGCAAAGTAGTCAAGCTAAGGCAATCTGATATAGAGGAGGCGTTATGGCACCCTTGCTTCGCCATTTGACATCATTTCCGTGTGACTAGGAATGCTCAGTGACAACCCGAGGGAGGGAGGTGGGGGTTGATGGGGGTGGGCTTGCCTCATTCTTGAGGCTACATTCTCTTCCTTCACCAGCTACACTTCAACCTACCGGAGGTTCAATATAAGCTGGTTTTTCCTTGTATTTGAGGATGCATATAAACTGCCACTCCATTTATAATTGAATTAGTTGGCATTTAAGGATACTGCACAAATGTACTTAGAGTTCCCCTAGGAAAGGCATCTCGACTGCTTCCAAAATCAGGTCACTGACCAGCAACGCGGCTTGCAGAAGACTCCCTCCCTATACCTGAGTTGACACTAATAAGGAGAGCAGAAAGCAGTTAATGTGCTTTGGGATAGCAGATTAATTATAGATGATGTAATCAAAATTTAAGCACAACATAGACGTATTAGTCATAAAGTAGTACTGGGATCTAATTCTTGTCAAGTTTTCATGATATTCCAAGATGTAGTTCAAAGCTGTGGGCAAATTGACCGGAAATAAACAGAAGCAAATTGAAGGTAAATTTATTACCTTTTCCTGTGGGCAGATCCAATTTTCATTGAAATCCAATCAACATGGAACCAGCAATCTTTACCGTCAGTATCACCAACAATTGAAATGATACCGGTTCACCACCCAGCAAAGATGAAGTGCAACATAGTTCACTTGAAAAGAATGCCACTGATCCTGCAGCCGCGACATGAACCATAGAACTGACTGTTAGCTGACGATTCACCTTCATCAGTTAACAAATGCATGTACTCGACCCAGAAAGGATTTTTTTTTCTGTTAGGCCTTTGGCAGTGGTAGCCAGAGCTGTTGGTTTCAGTGGTTACATCATGATGGTAATCTAACCTCTTTCCAGAAAGACTAGTGGAAAAGAAAAAAGAACTACGTTAAGAATGAGGCTCAGACTTTCACCTATTTGATCCCAAAAAAAGAAAGAAAGAAACGAAAAGGAAGAGCAGGGTTAACACTACTGTGTTTGCAAGCAACAACTGCCTTTACAAGACCTTCCAATTGGACATAGCCAAGCCAGGCCACGAACGAATTCTCAACTTATTCACTTTTCATACTCATTATGAATAATCTTCACTGCCACAGAAACTTGATGCATTCAGGATCCAAAAAGGCATGAAAGTTTGAAGAGTGTAGATAAATGCAGCAACAACCAGCTTCCATATCAAACTGATTAAAGACAGTATATGGATCCTAAATATCCACTTCCATTCCCTTTGGACTTGTTTCATATCAGTACTTAACAATTTGTAGAAACTGCATAGATGGATACATTAGATGTTTGTTTCTCAAAAGGGACTCTTGCTATATGAACTGAGTGAACGAAGGATGAAAATAGCAGACTACATATTGTACAACTAAACTTTAAACAAAAAAGAGGCTCAGAGTCGAGTGAAAATCAATGGCTAATTCACCATGGCTGCGAAAGGCAGATACCTTTCCGACAGAGCACGTAAGAACCAACCTCACAAATTTCCCTGCCTTTGCCTAGCCAAGATACGAATCAGCTCAAAAATCTGATTTTCAAACTTCCTGGAGAATATCATCACAGCCTCATTCACAACGTTTAGGGTTGAGGAAGCATAGTAGTGAAGCGGGGAAATTTTGGCATGCTTTCTTATTCTCATGGCTGAAAACTCTGAAAAAAATAAGTCTATTTTGGAGGGGGGTAGGCACGATGGAAACAGATCCAAATGGGTTGTATATGTTCTTTTTTTTCTTTGGGAAACTCCATTAAATTGAAGATTAGGTTTGTTTGTTCTTAGGAGAAGTTGAACAGGTTTGGGTGAAATGGAATGGATAATAGATATGGTGAAAACGAAACGGGTTGGGTTCATTTAATATGTGGCATCCTAACGGGGCGAGTGCATCTCACTCTCTACATAATATCTGCGGTTTGGTGTAGGAAGAGTCAAATAAATTCACTTTCGCATAGTATAAGTGTGTATAGGTCACTTAAATAGTTAAAATGTGTAACTGACTTTTAGGGACTACTTTCAGGAGGAATTTATGCCTTTTCCCTTCCGCTTATTATTATCATAACCATGGTGATCATCATCATCATCAAGAGTTTTTGCTGATAAAAGGGCTGTTAAACTCTATCTGTATAACAAAAGCATACGGAAATTCATTAGCTAAACTGAACTTAAGAGAAAAGAGGATAACCACCCTCAGAAAATCACGACCTTTCTCAAGTTCAAAAAAAAAGCCTCATCTGCTGAACATAAAAGAGATTCTTGGGAGGCTCAGATTGGTTTTTCTCATTCGAAAATCTAAACAATGGACGTGGGCACATGGCTGCAAGCATCAATAGTCCAGTGAGACGAAAACCAACATAGTTCCCATATCTCACAGAGCCTTAAAGCTGCCACGCCAATCCCCATCAGTTGAATGACCATTTGAGACATTAACCAGAGACTTTAGGACTCATATTTTGTTGTATATGAACATGCAAAGAGAAAAGGACAACACCATGGCTGCAGACACCAGTTTGTAAATGATGCCATACCGGGTCGCCCTGCCAAGATACAGGGTCACAGAGATTTTCTCAATGCAGTAAAGTAGGGAGATTTACAAGAATGGCCTGTAGATGTACGTGGTCTTGAACTTTTAAACCACTTACTCCATAGGAAAAACAGGGTCAAGACCATCCGTTGTCAAGGTCATTGGGTGTAATTTCCTGTGAAACAAAGGAAGAGGTTAATTCATTGGCTATATTGAACTCCAGAGGATGGGACAAAAGCCCTTAGAAAATCTCAACCTTCCTCAAGTTCCATAAAGCCTCATTCTTTCAACACAAACAGAGATTTGGGAGGCTCAGATTCGCCTTTTCTCATACATAAGCTAAACTATGCCATGGCTGCAAGCTAAAGGATGCTTTGTGAGACGCAAAAACAAAAGTAGCTTCAGTGTCTCACAAGACCCGAACAAAACTGCCATACCAAGATATAGCAAGGTTCAACCATATGGTGAGTAAAGAATGAAAATCATCACAGCCTCATCATGCGCCTCGAGTCAAAGGTCTTCTTTGTAGAAATGGCACAAGGTAGCCATTTTAGGGCTGCTTCATTAAAATATTTTCCTCCATACCAAATACACCCAGAGTAAAATGAACGTGACAACTGAGGCTCAGGTCTTCTATTTACGCTAAGAAAATCCTGCCACACCATGGCTGCAAATATACTCAAGTGGCATGCAATGAAATCACAAGCATCTGGGTCATTGCTAAGCCAAGATACTGTCAGGTACTCTCAATGCTCAATTATTAGCTCAAGAGGATAGATTGAAAGATCATCACTGCCTCTATAAGGGACCATTTTGGACATTTTCTCATGATATGTGTTTATGTGTGTGCATGCATAGGTTTTTTCATCATTTAGGTTCAGAACATTTTGAGTCCTGGGACGTCCAGCTGGACCAGTTGGAAATTGAGGCTCAGATCTGCAAAAGATGGGGCAAAGAGAAGGCGACAGTGCCATAGCTGCAAAAGAACCAGTTGCATGTGAAAGAGAAGACTCAATCACAAGCCATCCAGGTTTGCCATGCTAAGATATGGGTCGGATAGTCTCCATGCCCCAAACATCAGCCCAGATTAGCAATATCATCACTGCCTCTCTTTCAGGAAGAATGAAAACTTTTCCATAAGAGCCTGTTTGAATAACTTTAACAAGAAAAATTAATGAAAAACGAGACCTGAAGGTCTCTGAGTGTTTCACACCAAAAGCATTTGATCTAAGCTAGCTCAGACTGATAACAAAATTGAATAGTACTAGTTATATCAGCATCATATATCTACCATTGACGGCAACAACAACAATAACATTACCCCAATGCCTCAAAGGCTCCCGCCCATTGCGGGGTAAGGGGGGTCGGATGTACGCAACCTGACCCCTATGTTTAAAAACATAGCGCAACTGTTTCCGGATGACCCATGATGAGCGTCGAAAGTTGCAGTAACTAACTGCCACTTCACAATTGAAAGAATCGCAGACAGTTTAAAGAGCCATTTTGCTTTATTCCCATCATACCCCAAAGCCAAAAAATAGTGAATCTTTGGCTCCACAAATATTGTTTTGTTGTTTCCTTTATTCCAGAGGGTTGTTGGTTTGGTTAAAGGAGAAATCATAGGCCAATCAGAGATGGCAACCACCCTCCAAAGAATTTCGCTTTTTCCCACTGTTGGCCTCATTCTTACACTGGGCTGAGCTTCCATTATAGTGCAAATCCAGGAAATTACACCCAATGAAATTGGTACTTGTCTAGAACAGCAATTTGTGCACTTCGTACACAAACAAAGCTAAAAAATATGTTGATTGGAGCAAAGCATAAATCATTGACATACCAGAGATGATCGAACACCCTGAAAAATCCACATTTTTCTCTGACAGCCTCATCTTTTCGAGCTAAAATGAAGATGGTTTCCATCAAACGAGCTTTGGGGTTTGGTTCCTAGAGTATCCACAGACTCATTGGAAGTTGAGGCTCAGATCTGTGCAAAATGAGGGAAAAGAGATGACAACGCCATGGCTGCAAAATGAATGGGTTCCATGATTCAGGCTTGCCCTGCCAAGATACGAGTCAGAGTTTTCTCCATGCCCCAATTTTCAGCACGGAGTTAGCAATATCATCATTGCCTCTTTGAGAAAAGGTTGAACCTTTTCTATAGCAATCTCTGGACAGTTTCGCAAACAAGTAAATTAATACTCTACTACTTCTATCAACATTACATCAATGGCAACAGCTTTATTTATTTATTTATTTTGGGAAATTTCACAAATATATCAATGGAGAGTTGTTGATTTGGTTAGGGAAGAAATCATAGGCCAACCAGAGAGGGCAACCACCCTCCAAAAAAATTTCCCCCTTTTCTCCCTGTTGGCCTCATTGTTCATAATGGGCTAAGCTTCCATGTAAACTGTAGGTCCCTGTGACTTCGTAAACTTCAGCTATTCTCTAAACAGGCTCCTCAAATATAGGAAACTGCAACTGAATGACCTCGAAAATGGTCCAGCTTCATCCACATACAAAGCTAAAAAAGTTGTTGATTAGAGCAAAGAAATCATTGACATACCGGATATGGTCGACCATCACAAAAAGATCCTCATTTTCCTCCGATTGCCTCGTCCTTTCGAGTTAAATGAACTAGATTTCCATCAAATGAGCTTCGGGGTTTGGATCCTGGAACTCATTGGAAGTCGAGGCCCAGATCTGTGTAAAATGGGGCGAAGAGAAGATGACAACGCCAAGGCTGCAAAATGAACTGGTTACATAATCCAGGTTTGGCCCACCAAGATACGAGTCGGATTTTTTCCTTGCCCAGAAATAGCAATATTATCACTGCCGATTTCGATAGATGGATTCTTTTCCATATGAATAGTGAACAGTTCCAAGGCAAGTAAATCAGAACAGGGGGAGTATTAATACTCTTGCTTTCAACATTATATCAATAGAAACATATACCAAGGGACGATTGTTGTTTTGGTTGGTCAGAGAAATCATAGGCCAATCATAGAGGGCAACAACCCTCAAAGATTTAAGAGAAGTACTTCTGAAGAGGGTTGTTAATTTTGTTTATGGAGAAATCATAGGCCAAGCAGAGGGAGCAACCACCCTCAAGGAATTCCCTTTTCTCTCTGTTGGCCTCGTTCTTCATACTGGGCTGAGTCTCCACTTTTCTATGATTTTGCAGCTACTTTGCCTGAAAAAGCAGTCACAAACTGAAAGACAGAAAGACACATCTAATCAATATTATTTATATATATGACAAAAGGGCTGTTGATTAGAGCTAAGATAAAATTACTGGTATACAGGAGATGGTCAACCACCCTGAAAAATCCCATTTTACTCCAATTAGCTCATTATTGAGATAAAATTTTGACGCAGAACTGCATCTGAAAAATGGGTTTCAACAAAACAAGTGTGTACCTCAGTTCCTGAGAACGACCATCCATTTAGATCATCATATGCTTGCCATAAAGGGCTCAGATTTAGCTGTATATGAACATGCAAAGAGAAAGCAACATCGCCATGGCTGTAGATACACCAGTTTGCCAAATGCCTTACCAGGTCGCCCTGCCAAGATACGAGTCGGATTTTCTCAACGAAGAGAAAGCAGATTATAGTCCATAAAGAAGTAAATCATTATCACAGCCCATTTTATCAGATCAATCAAAATCCATAGAACACCTCATTTAGGTTACGAACTCTTAAAAGAGCAGCTACCTCGTTGTGTCATTTCTACCTTGCAGAAGCACAAACATAAGCATCCATCCATCCATCTATCTTGATCTTTTCTGGTTTTGCAAAGGGCTGTTGGTTTTTTCTGAATGGAGAATGAAATCATGGACATATACAGTAGAGAGAGTAGAGAGGGGGCAACCCACCCTTTTTACAGAAAATCCCAGCTCTCTGATGTCTCATTCTTCATTTCTGGGCTAATCAATGATGAGGGTATTGCCAAACATGCTATGTTGAACATATATATAGCACATTACCCCAATTCCCATGCTCTTTTGCTCTTGCCATGGCCGACAAAGAAAAAATCAATGAAGGAAAAAGTAGTTTTTTTTTAATTCTGTTTTTCGAAAATTTAATTAGATGTTTGTTACCATAGTCATGGCTAACCATCATCATCAGCAAGATCATTATTGGCATTAGTTGATGAAAGGGTTGTTAATCTCTATATTTGTGACAGAAGTACTGGACAATTCATCAGCTAACTTGAACTTCAGAGAAAGGGAATAACCACCCTCAGAAAATCTCAACCTTTCTCGAGTTCCACAGGAAAACCTCATTCCTTGAACAGACAGATATTTAGTTGATTTGAAGTCCTACATATTAGGAAGGTCTATTACATAAATTTTAGCTGATTCTAAAGTCCTAAACATTAGGAAAATAGTAAAATGACAACTTTATCTAGTGTGAAATCTAGTTTTAATGGGTAAAAAAAGCGAATAACATTTTGCTAAGCACATTCATGCTTTTAATATAATATGATAAAAGGGCTGTTGATTAGAGCTAAGATAAATCACTGGCAAACCGGAGATGGTCAACCACCCTGCAAAACCACTTTTTCACTCTGATTACCTCATTTTTAAAATAAAATTTGATGGATAATTGCATTTGAAAAAGGGGGTTGAACAAAAACTGGAAAACCCAAGTGGGCATCTCAGTTTCCGAGAACAACCATCCATTTGAGACCATACATCCATGTCACACTCTTTAGGGCTCAGAATTTGCCGTATATGAACATGCAAAGAGACACCAACACATGCCATGGCTGCAAGACACCGGTTTGCAGATGATGTCATACCGGGTCGCCCCGCCAAGATAGGGGTCAGATCTTCTCAATGCAGCGAAGTAGATTATTCGTCCAGAAATAAGCAAATCATCATCATAGCCCATTTTCAGATCAATCAACATCAATAAAACACCTCATTTAGGCTCTGAACTCTTTTATCTTTCTACCTTGCAAAAGCACAAGCAGAAAAAAGAAAGTATATATATCTGGAATCAATTGCCAAACGCCTACATAATTGTTGTCTTTTTCTTTTTCTCAAAGGGCTGTTGGTGTTTAATGAATGACGAAGAAATCATGGACATAACAGAGAGAGGTCAACCACCCTTTACAGAAAATCCCATTTCTATCTGATGTCTCATTCTTCCTTTTTGGGCTAAACAATGGGGAGTTTCAGCTAAAATGATGCCATACTGGGTCGCACTGCCAAGATGCAAGTTGGATTTTCTTAAAATATTATTGCCAAGAAAGAAACAAATCATTGTCACATCCCATTTTTATCAATCAACATCAGTTGTCTTGTTTCCTTAGCACCATTAAAAGCAGCTATCTTGTATTTAGAAGGACGTAAAAGTGGCTATGTGCAAAAATCGGCTGTTGTAGCAGAAGAAGCAGAAGTTTAATATATATATATATAGAGAGAGAGAGACACACACACATACACACACACAGATCTCATACATACGCTGAAGGGGCTGTTCATTAGAGCAAAACCAAATCATAGGCATGCTGGAGATGGTCAACCAGCCTGAATTTTTTATTTCTTCGATTGCCTCATTCTTTAGCTGAATATTCGATAGAGAACTGCACCTGAAAGAAAAACTGAAGAATTCAATTGAATTCTCCAGTTCCAGAGAATGGACAATACTTTCCATAAAGGCTCAGATTTTGCTGTTCTACAAACATGAAAAGAGAAAGCAACACATGCAATGGCTGCAAGACACCGGTTTGCAAATGAAGACTGGGTTGCCTAGCCAAGGTATGGGTCGAATTTCATCAATGCAGTGAACTAGAGTATAGCTCATAAAGAAGCAAATCATCATCACTGCCCTTTTTTCAGATCAAGCAAACATCAGTCCATTAAAAGTGTGAGAATCACACTCACAGACATTCTTGTGTCATTTCTACCTGGCACATACACAGAAACATAAAATCATCCATTTTGCTACTTGGTTGTTGTATTTTTCTTGCAATCCTGCTTTGGGTCTATCAGAAACAACCTCTACTCCGCCACAAGGGTTGGGAAAGGTTTGCTTATATTTTGCCCTCCTTAAGACCCCCAGTGGGAATTCACTAGGTATGTTTTGTTTATATATAGAGGCTAAGTTGCTCAGACTCTTCACTTGGTGCCGCACCCATGTTGACACGACGTGGGTGTGGGATCCGTACCTATCTGGTCAAACCGGTTTTGGGTACTTGTATCAAATTTGAGGAAGAAATTCTGGGCAGATTCAATGATTTCTGTAATCAAAGCAAAAACTAAGTTGAACCTGAAGAAAATGGTATACCGTGCATATATAAATTTCTATTGTCACTCCTTTTCCTTTATCCCCTCCAAAGATTCTCCTCAAGTTTTCCGGATAATATCTCATAATTTAGGTTTATAACTCTATTTTAAATATTTGAATTATTTTTAGCTGAATCCCGCACCCGTAGACATACAATCCGTATTCCCAGATCTTAAAATTTAGATCATAGAGGATCTGCACACCTACATCCAAACCCGAGTCCAAGCAACTTGGCATACAGGAACATAAAAATGCTATTTGCAAAAATCAGCTGTTGTAGTAGTAGCAGAAGCAGAAAAAGGAAGAAACATTATCATTCAGTTTCCCAAAAAGGAAAAAAAAGGAAGAAGCATATATAGACCCTTTTATCATTTTCTTGTTCTGTTTTTCTCAAAGGGCTGTTGGTTTTTATGAATGGAGAAGCAATCATGGACATGGCAGAGAGGGCCAACCACCCTTTATGGAAAATCCCGTCTCTCTGATGTCTCATTCTTTCTTTCTGGATGAACTATGGTGAGAATTCTTCCATAAGCATTATCATCAGAGTTTCATCAAAAGATGGAACTTCCCTACGAGAAGGCATTTGGACAATGTTGAGCAACTTTTGACAAACAACAACCTACCCAATGAAATCCCACAAACATGAGCTAAAATTAGAGAGATGTTTGGTCTATGTTTAGCTAAATCAAGAAACAGTGCTTGTTACTGAATCCCAAACTATTCCAAGAATCTTAGAAGATCACCAACGAAATCTTAGTTCCTAAACATCATACAACTGCTTGAAATTATTCTCTATGATGCCAAAGTTCAAATTTGAACAGGTCAATGAATCAGCTGCTGGATATGTCTAG
This sequence comes from Solanum medicagineum, assembly GCA_026153255.1. Taxonomy (NCBI): domain Eukaryota; kingdom Viridiplantae; phylum Streptophyta; class Magnoliopsida; order Solanales; family Solanaceae; genus Solanum; species Solanum medicagineum. Next base: position 3,693,914 of record JAPFFP010000012.1, on the reverse strand, counting down.
TTCTTATACTGACCAGATTGCATCATTTACCTGCGGGTGTTGGAGCAAACGGGCCTCTCTTGAAGTGCTGCATGTAACCGTCAAAGAGCGTACAAGAATAAAAGAGCACCAACTTAAAACTTGTATAGACACAATCTCAAGTTCCAAGTGTTGAACAGTCCTGAGAATTAAAAGCAAGGTTCCAAGAAACTGCTGCTTTAACTGGGATAAAAATTACCAAAAGAAAATGAAATTACACAAAAGAAACTGAAGAAAGTTAGAATTTGGCTCTGCACAAAGATGGATGATCCGGGAGGCCGTAGACACCATAACTCTCTCCAATCCTTGACAAACCAGTAGCTACTCAGAAAAAAGAGAGCCAGAAATTTAAAATAACTGACCGGAGAACCACACATTATTTCTAGCTTAAAGTTATTTCCAGAAAACAAACAACAACAACATACCCAGCTTGGATAATTGTGGAGATAAATTTACCAACTAGCTTCAGTATCAATATTCACTTCCATATCCTTTGGACTTGTTTCATATCAGTACCGGATAATTCCACTCCGGGAAAATGTGTAGTTACAGAACAATTTTCTTTTGAAACTGGGATTCTTCTAGATATCATACAAAAGTAGAAGAAAGAACGTGAATATAAAGAGGAACACAAAGTCTTTGAAACAAGTTGGGATCAAATTAGAATCATCCCAAACCAATATTATACAACACAATGACTAAAAAAAGTAAAGAACGAAAGAAATAGATCAACCATTGTAGAACTGAACTTAAACATAGAAAAAGAGTTTCACATGTAGTCTATCAGAAAGAATCACCCTTAGTCAGGTGTCTACATGAAACCTTTCAGTAAGTTTGAGATGCCATCAATATATTCAGCTATTTCAAAAGACTTGAGGCTCAGATAAGTATTTCTCTCAGGCAATTTGTTCTTTGACACTGCCATGACTGCAACACCTATAATACAGGTTGCCCCACCATGATACAGGTCTAAAGTACAGTGCCAGGTTCCATATGGCTCAATAACAATCAATCATCACAGCCCCATCATTTTATTTTCCTTTTCTTTGTTGTATGGCACTGCTGTTGCCTTGGCAACATAGCCTCTAGGGAAATGAGTATAACAGCAACATAGGGAAAATGTGATCAATTCTCAGTACTAGTGTGTATTTGTAGAATAGTACCCTGCCGCAGTACAAACCCGGGTTCAATTCTGGCTGGTGCATTCTATTTGGGTTTGCAGTGGTTACCATAGAACTGTTGGGCTCAGATTTTGCTTTTCTATGAACAAGAAGTGAAAACAACCACGCCATGGCTGCAGACACGGTTTGCAGATGATGCCATACCAGGTCGCCCTGCCAAGATACGGGTAACATTTTCCCCCACACAGTAAGGTAGATAGCCCAGAAGAAGCAATCATCATCACAGCCTATTTTCAGGTGATATGTGAAGATCCCTCCAATCGTTATCCTCATTGCTAACTAAATACTGATTTCATCCAAAAAAAAAAAAAATTTCATTCATACAAAGACACAGGATCCATGGCATGATAGTAGCGCATCCGACTCCAGATCAGAAGGTTGTGTTGGGTGTTCAGAGGATGTTCAGTTCAAATTCCCAATCCATTAGTCCCAAATATGTTATATTACATGGACAATGAGTATTAATACAGCTGACCCCTACCTATTCGGTATTGAGGCTTACTTGTTGTATACCATAATCAGCCTAAGAGAGAATTTGAGGCTCAGATCTGTTGAGGAAAATAAGACAAGAGAATGAAGACATTGCCATGGCTGCAAACATCAATTGCATGACACGAAACTCACTTGCCACCAGGTTGCCAAGCCAAGATACACGTGTATCTGTTTCCTTTTTCATCCATATGCTCAGAGCAAGAGGTCACTGTCATGGCTGCAATTTCAGTAACATCTGGATTACCAAGCCAAGATACTGTTTTATTAGATCCATAACCTAACTTGAATATTTCTCATCAGAGCCTCCATGTTGACAGGTGGCAGTGGAGTTCGCAACTAAGAAGCAGCCGAAGACGGCAACAATGACATACACATGAACAGGCATAAATATTTGGTCCCAATTCGACCTCCAATTTGCATCTTACAAATGGGAGGTCCAGCTAATTTCACAAGCATACCTTTCTCTGCCTATTATGCTCATGTCAATGTACAACAACAACAACATACCCAGTGGAATCCCACAAGTGGGGTTTGGGGAGGGTAAAATATCTGCAGACCAATACCACTACCTCATAGAGATAGAGAAGCTGTTTCCGAAAAACCCTCGTCTAAAAAGTCAAATACTACATATGGAAAAAAAGGGAAAAGAAAAGAAGAAAAGGAAAACAACTAATAATGAAAAGTAAATAATAGTATTTAAATACGATAAAAGTAACAAATATAAGACGAATAATGACAACACAGGATGTAAAGACATGACTACTACTAACCTACTATATCATAGGGCCATACATCAAACTACCCCTACTAGCCTATTAGTCTTTTACCCTAATACGCAACCTTCAGTTCTTTCTATCTAAGGTTGTGTCCTCGGTGAGATGAAGTTTCGGCATATCTTGTCTATCGCCTCCCCCCAATACTTCTGCGGCATACCTCTACCCCTCCGTGTAACCTCTTAACCCACCTCTCTCTGCATATGTCCAAACCATTGACCATCGTATTAAAAAACCAGTTAAAGCAATCTTTATTTTCCTTATAGCAATGGAGATCAGGTAAAACAAGAAGCCAATATGAACTTAAAGCATCTCAGACACTGAATTCTAGTCGAACATCTTGTTCATGCCACGATATGGATCACACTGGCTCCATGCCCCAAACATCAGCCTATTTTAGCAACATCATCCCTGCCTCTTTCGGGAAAAAAGGGGAACTTTTTCAGAAGAGCCCATTTGAACAACTTTAACAAGAAAAATTAATAAAACAAATGAGACCTTATTCATTACGGTCAGAAAATTGAATAGTACTACTGTCTTCAACATCAAATAGCCACCATTGAAGATGCTGGCAACAAATATGGTTTCTTGTTTCAACTTTTGCAGAGGGTTGTTGGTACGGTTAAAGCAGAAATCATTGGCCAATCAGAGGGGGCAACCACCCTCCAAAGAAATTCCCTTTTTCTCCCTGTCGGCCTCATTCTTCATACTGGGGCAAGCTTTCGTTACTCTATAATATTGTAAGTCCCTAAAATCCAGGGAATTATACGAATGTTCTTGGAAATGGTCTTAAATAGGCTATGTGTGCACTTCATCTACATAAAAACACTAAAAGGGTTGTTGATTAGAGCAGAGAAGAAATCATTGACATATTGGAGGGAAAAAGCTCATTGTTCGAGCAAATAAAATGAACTGGTTTCCATCAAATGAGGTTCTGGGCTTGGATCCTGGAGAATCCACAGCAAGTTGAGGCTCAATCTGAACAAAAATGGGGCAAATAGAAGACAACAATGCCATGGCTGCAAAATGAACCAGTTGCATGCCCACCAGGATAGGTGTTTTCTCTATGCCAAAACGACAACCCAGATTACCAACATCATCACGGCCTCTTTGGAAAGATGAAAACTTTTCTATAGCAATTTGTACGGTTACACGACAAACAAAATGCGACGGAGGGAGTACAATTAACATCAGCATCACATTAATGGCAATAGAAATGCCTTCCTTTTGGTCAAAACTACCGAACTATGAACACCCCTAAATATACCTATGAAAACAAAAGCAAAAAAAGGTAATTGGCTGGCCTCATTCTTCCTTCTGGGGATCAGATCTTTAATTTATCTGAGGTATTGAGTTATTAGAAACCGCCATGGCTGCAAACCCTATATTATCGGTCACCCTGCCAAGATACAGGACTGAATCAACAATACCTGACTCCATTTGCTCAGTAAAATTATCATCAGCCTGGCTATTTACCTTTACAATGCACTTTTGCTGTTGCTTTGCCAGGAAACACCGCCTCTGAGGAACAGAGTATGACAGTAACAGAAAACAGAGAGAAAATGATCAAAATGGTCCTTAATATTACTTAAAGCAAGAAGATAACAGAAATCATAGGTGTTATGGAGATGGTCAACGACCCAGAAAATCCAGAAAACCTCAGATTTTTCCTCCAACTGCCTCATTCTTTTAGCTAAAAAATTTTATGGAGAACGCCATCAGGTGTTCAAGTTAAAATGAACAAACCCAAATGGTGTTCACCAAACCACAGGTCCTAGGTTCGTATCCTGGACTGTCCAGACGGACTAGTTGGAAATTAAGCTCAGATCTGCAGTAAATGGAACAAAAAGAATGCGACAACACCGTGGCTGCAAAGGAACCGGTAGCATGTGAAAGAGAAGCCTCAATAACAAACCATCTGGGTTTCCCATGCCAAGATATGGGTCAGATTGTCTCCACGCCCCGAACATTAGCCCAGATTAGCAACATCATCACAGCATCTTGTGAAAGACGGGAACTTTCCAACAAGTAGGCGTTTGGACAATTTCGAGGAATTTTTAACATGCATAAACATGTTTTTTCTTCAGCTGAGAATCTATAAGAAACCACCTCTCTACCCCGCAAAGGTAGGAGTAAGGTATGTGTACACCCCACTTTCCCTGACCCCACTTGTAGGATCACATTGGGTATGTTGTTGCATGGATAAGATCAGAGTGTGTTTACTATTACATCTGAAGAGGGCTGCTGGTTTGGTACAAGTTTACTATTACATCTGACGAGGGCTGCTGGTTTGGTACAAGTTTACCATTACATCTGAAGAGGGCTGCTGGTTTGGTACAAGTTTACTATTACATCTGAAGAGGGCTGTTGTTTTGGTACAAAGGAGAAATCATAGGCCAAACAGAGAGGGCAACCGCCATCCAAGAATTCCCTTTCTCTCTGTTGGCCTCAATCTTCATAATGGGCAGAACCTCCATTTTTCTACGCTTTTGCTGCTGCTTTGCCTGAAAAGCAGCCACGCAGGAGCAAAGCAGTCACAGATGGAGAGACGAGAAATGTACAATATATATACACACATACAGAGAGCATACATATGCTAAGAGGGCTGTTTATTAGAGCTAAGAAAAATCAGTGACATATCGGAGATGGTCAACCACCCTGAAAAATCCCCTTTTTTCTACATTTACCTCATTTTTGAGCTAAAAATTTATTAAGAACTGCATCTGAAATTGGGTGTTCAAGAAAAACAAAAATAACAATGGGGTTTTCCCACGAAAGACCCGTAAAACTTTTTTTTTTCCCTGAAGCTGAAAGACCTGTTAAACTTTTAGGCTCAGATTTTGCTGTATATCAGCATGCAAAGAGAAAGAAACACATGCCATGGCTACAGACACCGGTTCGCAGATGGATGCCCTACCAGATCACCCCGCCAAGATACGGGTTAGATTTTCCCAACGCAGTTAAGTAGATCATACCCCAAAAAGAAGCAAATCACCATCACAGCCCATTTTTTAGATCAAGCAACATCAGTTGTCCTGTGCCCTTTGCACCACTAAAAGATTGGAAATGACACCTAGTTTGACATTCTTGTAAATCACCCATTAGAAAAGCAACTATCTCGTTGTGTATCTACCTTGTATGTACAGGAACATAAAAGTGGCTAATTGTGAATATCAGCTCTAATTCAGCAGAAGCAGAAAATGAAGAGCATATAGTCCCTTCTTTCATTTCCTGTTTTTTTTTTTTTCCTGAAAGGACTGTTGTTTTTTATGAATGGAGAAGAAATCAAGGACACAGCAGAGAGTGCGCTGAAGCTGTAGATTGAAAACAGATGAAGCTTAATGCATGTTTTTCCATGATCGAAGTATTTATTCTGTGTATGTCATGAACAACATTTGTTTGTTTAGTTGCTAAAGAAAATCATTAGCACAACAGAGGGGCAACAAGCCTTAACAGAAAATTTCTTCTGTATAAAGCTCGTTTCTCTTTCTGGGCTGACTTTTCTATCAGGAAGATTGTTCTCCCCTACAAAAATTTCAACTTTTCTCTTATTAGAGGGATACATGAGAAACCAAATACTAATTTCATCACACTAATTATTCAGCACTCATGCCAAAGACACCATAAGAGTAAAATTGAGGCTCAGATCTGTTGATAAGACAAGAGAATAAAGACATCACTGCGGCTGCAATCAATGTTGGCATGACACAAAATCACTAGCCATTCGGATTGCCCCGCCAAGATACGGTCTGTTTATTTTCTAGCCCTACTGAGTTGCTCAAAAAAGAAAAAAGGGAAGAAGCTATCATCATAGCCTCATATTCTGTACAAATTATCTATCTATCAACAAGATTCACTGAAAAGAAACGTTACTTTAGTTTAAATGCAGACTTATTGGGTCTCTTCGGTTAAATTCTCTGTGATATCATGGGCTTATATATAAGAAGCAGATAAAGTACCCATCTTCTTTTTTATTGAAATGGTCGAACTTCTCTAAAACGGCAATATTTGTCTAGATATTTTTTGGCTACTACAGCAAAATGTTGTTATAGAGAACATATAGACGGCACAAAGTTGAAGACACTAAGAAGAATTTTGAATCATGTAGCCTTAAACTAAAGATATGTAGAATGTACCAAAATGCCATTTAATCTTGTAGTCTTAAACACGTTATGTAGAAAGTTAGAACTAAACCAAAAAAGGAAGAAGGCGTTCTTTTTGGGAAGAAAAAGTGAAACAAATTGACACAGAGCGAGTACTATGAAATAACGTGAAAATTGGTTCTAAATAAAACACGGCTCTTATAGTGAAATGCTTTTACAAAGGGTGGATGTTATAGAGGAGGCTGAGCAAACTTTAACGTATTTCAAAGCACAAGAGGTTCCCAGTTCAGAAATTTGAGGCTCAGATACTGCATTTTTGATCGGACAAAGATAAGGCAACCACATATGGCTGCAAAATCACCAGTTGCATGCAAAAGAGAGAGCCTCGGTTGCAGGCCATCCTGGGATTTTCCAGGCTAAGATACGGGTCAGACTGTCCTCAATGCCAGATTTTGTTCAGTAAAAATGTTGAAATCATCACAGCCTCTTTTGCATGGTTTCTCCAAAAGTAGAAACAAACACACATCCACACTGAGATCTATGGATGAAGCTGTAGATTGAAGAAAATCCATGCATATGTTTCAATTGTCATAGCTGCTGACTGATGTTTGTCTAAGAGTTTCATGAACAAGGGCTGTTGGTTTAGTGGCTAAAAGGAAAATTATTGGCATGGCAGAGAGGGGCCACCACCCTTACCTAAAAATCCCTTCTCTCTATAACCTCATTTCTCATTCTGCCCTCGCCGGAAAATTTCCCAACTTTCTTCTTTTCAGAGGCCACCTAGTAACCAACACTGGAAAACATTTTCTTCATACCAAAGACATCGTTTTAGAATAACAATACAATACAATAGGTAACAACCATCCAAACAAGCAACAAGAGTGAAACAGAAGCTCAGATTGGTTAATGAGACAAGAAATGAAGACATCGCCGTGGCTGCAACCCACGGTTGCATGACACAAAATGGGCCACCATCCGGGTTGCCACGCCAAGATACGGTTCTCTTAGTTTCTCTTTTGCCCCAACGAAGAAAGTATCATCACAGCCTTGGAATTCTCTCTCTCTCTCTCTCTCTCTCTGTTCTTTGAGAGAAGAAATTAGTTCAACTCCATATGATAAAGGACTATTTGAGTCTATTCTCAACAGGGTGAGAAAAATATTTCCCCGAGATATGAATGGCTGGTTGATTTTTCTTTTTCATAAGAGAAATCACTGAAGTTACAGAGAAGGGCAACCACCCTTTGAAAACTCCTCTCTCTGCAAGCCTTCACTCTTCGGTTAAATTGTCTACAAAAATATGGGCTTCTATCTAAGAAGAAGATACAGTGCCCATCTTTCTGTAATACATCAGTCTTTTGATCTGTAGCTGGAGCAGACTTCAATGTATTTCAATGCACAAGAGGTCTCCAGTTCGATTCCGAAAACATGAGGCTCAGATAATGCATTT
>JAPFFP010000012.1:3664233-3683151 GCA_026153255.1 Solanum medicagineum | reverse complement strand
ACACACACACACACACACACACACACACACACACACACACACACACACACAGAGAGAGAGAGAGAGAGAGAGAGAGATGGAGCTGTTGCTTGTATGAGTATCTCATTAACAAGGGCTGTTGCTTTAGTTGCTATAAAGAAATCATGGGCACAGTAGAGAGGGGCAACAACCCTTACCAAAAAAAATCATTCCTTCTCTCTATTAACCTCATGATTCCATAATGCATGTCCAAACAGGCCCTTAGTTTTCACCAAAAATTAAAAAAAAAAGTCCAACTTACTTCTTCTCAGAGGGCTACATTAGCAACCAAACACTGATGAAATTCACCACAAAAACATTTCATTTTTGTTCATACCAAACAAACCCTTCTAGAATCACAACAAAATACAAGCTCCATGAGTAAAATTGAAGCTCAGATCTGTAGATTAAAAAAAACACAAGAGAAATAAAGAGATCGCCATGGCTGCTAACCTCGGGTTGCGTTCCGGGTCGCCACCAAGATACGGGTCTCTTAATTTCTCTTGCCAAGCATCAATTACAGCCTCAAAATCCTCTTTTTCTCGAATTCTCTTCTTTGTGAAGATGAATTGAGCTCAAATACATACATATAGGAAACAATTTTGTCAATATCTCCAAGGGCTGTTTGATTTTTTCTTTCATGTGAGAAATCATTGGAGAAGCAGAGAAAGGTAAACCGCCCTTAGAAAAATTCCTCCTCTGTATTCATCTTCATCTTCTCTTCTTTCTGAGCATTAGCTTTTTGCCGCTTGTTCATCAATGGAAGTCAGTATCTTAAAGCTGCAATGTTTCTATTTTTGCCCTCTTGTGAATACTTATATATATGTGCAAAAAACGAATAGATGATAGATAGAATTGAAAAAAAAAATGTTATTGGTTTATTAATATTGAGTTATTTGGTTAACGAGTTTTTAATAATTTTATAAAAAAAATTATTATATTATTGGTTTGATTGTGATTTTCAGTATTGGGTAAACGGATAACTCATTAATACTATAATAATTTACTATTTTATCTCTATTTATGAAACGTTAATAATTTAACATCAGGTAATACTAAATCGATACTCGTAAGTCAGGTATATGTTTAGTTTTCAATGTATAACACTTTTAAATTTGAATATGAAGTCAAATATCGTATATTATTAAGTTAGGTCATAGGTGCTCAGTTGATTTGTTTTTTTTTTAATTGTATCTCATCGTATTGCATTAAATTATTGGAGAAGTCATATATTTATTTTACGAGTATTTTCTTATTGAGTAATCGAAAATCGAATAGTCAAGGATCAAGAATCGATTAAAAAAATTATTAGTTTGTTATTGATTTAACGTATTTAAAAATCGATAATCGACAATATAGAAAATCGAACCAAACCGACTGATGCACGCTCCTAATTTAAACTTGTTTAGCCTTTGTATATGTCGAAATGAAAGGATATTTTGGTCTAAAGAAGTAGAATGATACAATTTGATTTACTATTATATTTTAGGGAAAGTACGATCAGCTTCTTATACTTTTTTTTTGTGTGTGTGTGGTTTCTTTGGTATCGATATTAGAATTCGATTAATTCAGATTCTCATCATATAAAGCCTATGTCTCTACTCTCTCCTGTAATGACCCGTCAGGTCATTTTGAGAATTAGTTCTTTTGATTTTCTAAAAAGGTTGCCTCGTAAAATTTTAAATAAATATTTTGGACTATTCGATAGCTATGACAACTTAGTTCATGGGTCAATTTAAATAATTACTATAAGTGGTGGACTACTTATTAAATTGTTTAAGAGTCTATAGTATTTGACCCATATACATTAAATTAGGTTAGTGGGGTTAACAATTTCAGAAGGAAAAAAATTAGAAAGAGAAGAGAAGATAGGGCCGGCTGCGTCAAAACATTGAACAACAAACACAGTGTTCCATGTAAGACTTTTTCGTGTAACTTTTAATTCTCTGTGTGTGCATGTTTGTCACGACATGTACATTAAATATAGTAATTTTACCTACGGTATTTTATTGGACAAGGAAAGAAAAAGGGCAAGTAGGAAGTGAACTTGGTAGTTGCTGCAATGTTGTATGATTTTTTTTTAGCATATGGAGACAACAATTAGTGGAATATTTATGGCATGTTGATGACTAATTCATTAGAGAAATCATAAAAATGCTATGGGTTGTATACAATGTTAACTAGATTACAATAATTATTAGTGGAATAGGAAATTAGTTTCTGACAAGCTATGTATGGTATTGGTTTAAATAATGGATTGTCAATTAATTAGTGGGTGACATGGAAGGGACAATTGTCCTTAACTGAACTTATACATATATTTATGAATTACTCCTAATTTTATATGGTTTCCCTCATCTTAACTCGTCTGGTCAGTGTTTGGTCTTCGTTAGTCGAAGGTATTACTGTATGGTGCGTATTCAAACGTATATATGTATGTATATTTTTCTTCTATTAATATTGGGGGTTTTGCATTATACGAAAATCATTAGAATTATATTATTTGGAGAAATTAAGATTTAATCCCTAGACTTGATCATAAAATTTAGACAATTTCGGTCTATGTTAGGTCATATAGTATCATGGGTGTTATTCGTTTCAAAATTTAATTCTAAATTCTTAATTGATTAGATCGTGGTGCTTCGGATTCTATTCAAAAGGGAAAGTCTCAAGTGTTTGATTGAACGTGATTCGACTAAGGCAAGTGAATTTCTTAACCTTTGTCAAGTATATAGAATCTTGTGCTTCTGGTGCAAAGTGTTGAGAATGATTTGAGGTATTGAGCTAATGTTGATGTTGTACCAAACTATGTTGTTATGAACTGTGCATTGTATTAGATGAGTCATTTTCTCATTATTGTGTAAACATGCCTATTTGCATTGACTTTTGTGACAAGTATTCTGTGGACGGAAAAAGAATGAGAATTAAAGAGGATGTACCATATTCAAGGGACGTGTCGCACGCCACGGCGGATACTATGATTCGAGGGACGTGTCGCACGTCGCGACGGATACAATCATTCGAGGGACGTGTCGCACGCCACGACGGATACAATGATACGAGGGACGTGTCGTACGTCGTGACAGATACTATGATTCAAGGGTCGTGTCGCACACCGCGAGTATGTATCGCTAGGTCAGACATGCATCATGTTACTTGACATTGCATTGCATTGCATTACATCTCATTATCATTTATAAATGTGTGAGTGCTTTTGTGAAACTTGTGGTAGATGCACTGGATTCCTAGTGTTGTTGATATATAATAGTTTGTGTGGTTATTGAGTTATATGCTATGTACGTTGTGAACTGTTATGTTGGACTGATTTTATGCAGGTTGTAGTTGTGAGGGTTTGGTTGGAATATTGGGGGCACCTGCATTCTATATTACTTAATTTTGTGTTTAGTAGTTCACTTGCTGAGTACCGTGTGTTTGATATTCACCCCTTACTACAACAATTTTGTAGGTTCCGAACCCGGATCGTCGTGATACACTCTACTTTCCTTGTCTGAGGCTTCCCGTGGAGATTGTGAGAGGTAGCTGTTTGCCATCCCAACTGACTTCTTACTCCTATTTATGATTTTACTCTATTCTAGAGACAATATCATATGATACTTGTGTTTCCTTTCGAATCTATTGTAATACATTAGAAGTTTGTGCACGTGACAACCAAGTTTTGGGGGATTTTCATTAAGTTGACTTATCATCCCAATTGAACTTTCATGTTTTTATTATAATTCCGCATTTTTAACATTATAGTTGGGTTGTAGGCTGACTTATCTTGGTGGGAGAAGACGAGTGACATCACGCCCATTTTTGGGTCGTGACATCTCCGTTCTCAGTTTATGTAACACCCTTTTGACTTGGTAGGATATTTTATCTTAAAAGAAAGTAAAACTTCTGAAACTTGTCGTCTAAAATAATTCTAAGATACTTATCGGCAAAGTTCATTTCATCAAGTATAAAAGAGAAATTCTAAAATTAAATTATTTCTAATTATAACAGGTGACATTCTTTTAACCGGGAAAAAGTAAAAAAAGACGAGAACGATAATTCATCACCAATATTGGATATAATCTTCTTCATTCTTTTCCATGACGATAAGTAAACGAAAAAAGATTATCAAAAGAAATGCGGCCCCCACCCCCTACCCCCACCCCACAAACCACCCCCTAAATGATGTTTGAAGCTTTTAGAAACATCTACATAATATCTTTGCCTCTTTGATGGAGAAAAAATTTCTGCACAACATCACCTTCCAAGGCGACTAAGTAGGATACCTGCAAGAAATACTAATTGTTAAAACATCAAGAATATATAAAGGGGCTTGTGCAAAATATTGAACTAAGATTTTTTATACTCACAATCTCTAGAGCACTGACTTTGTGAAGGAGGAATCCATTTACTTTTTCCCTAGAAAAATCCAAATGAAGTGAAAAAGTTATACAATAATAGTTGGCAAGTGTAGGATAGAGTCCTTATGTTGGTCAGGTCCTCCAAAAAGTTGTCGGGAGTGTCAGATGCTTTAAAAGTAATTCAATTTTGAAGGATCTGATACAAGTGTGGTAGCATTTTTGGAGGTTCCGAGCAATATGGCTCAAGTTTCAATAGTCTACTGAACACTAAGAAAGACACTCACATAGAGTTAGGCAACTTCTGATTCACTTTAGTCAGCAAAGGTCCTTTATATCTGGCAGTTCCACTTTTGGATTGTACAATAGGTCCTTCCTCGACATTGTCAACACAATTCTGTCCACTTATAAATGCATCCTAAACAAGAACAACATATGTCAGTAAAAAAAACTTGGTTTTCATATCCAAGAAATTCTCTAGGACCAACGGGACACGGTTGAAACTTGGTGGATAAGGCCCGTCTGTCTATCCTTTTCCACTTATGTATCAAGTTTTTTGTCTACAACAACATTTCAACCTGTGACGTGCGCCTAATCTACACTTCATATGTTGCGGTCTTACCACTAGACCAAAGCCTTAAAGCTGGTTTTGCAGATAAAAACTGTATCTGGTATTAAGGTATACCTCATGTCCCTTGCCCTCAAAAGTTGCAGAAGAATTGGAGATGTAGCATCAAAATTTTGACTTACCACCCCGTATTTCAGAAATACGTCATGTAAGGATTGGAATTCGTGTTTTAATTTCGTTTGAGAAGTATCTTCGTCGCAAGCTACCAATGGATGAAATCCGACAGCAATGCACCTGCAATTACACAATATCACTTTGGTGACACGATATCGCTCTTGTCACTTATTTTCTCTTTGGAGTAAAATAGAGCAGTCTGAAGGTACCATCTGCTTTCACTATTTTTAAGTGTGTCTATCAGCCATTGTAATTGTCTCTCTCCAGCACCATTTGAAGCAACCTAGAAACAACAAGAACAAAGTTAAACGTCGAAATTATCAAAAGAATCCGATATGTAAAACCAATTTCCAATATCAAAAAAGAAAGAAACAAAGCACGATATGTAATCAGCTAATGGGAAGACTGAAAACAGAATCCGATCAATGAGACAGCTAAGATATAATAGATAATATGCCATCTCCCGCTCATTCAAGTATAGCCGTCTATGAATGTCTCTATTCTTCTGAGAATTAAACATGAAGGTGTTCTTGGCTGTAGGCATTATGCCAAGTGCAAATATAAAAGACAAATAACGTCAAGATGACATTTGAAAGTGCTTAAAGAACCTTACCGACTACCATAATGGGCATAGGAGGAGAACTCCTGTTTTTGTAACAAATTATTTAAAGACTGTCAATCTAACACAAGCTAAAATTTGACAAGTTATCGGATCTTCTGGTGTTGAACCTCCCAAGTTCGGTAAAAGGTATTATATAATAACCTTACACTGGTCGGATAGAAGATAGATTAGAGGCAACGAAGCTAAAAGTAACTACTTTCAGATGACATGCAATCATATTTGATGTAACTAAAGGACTTTGAAATAAATTTTCTGAACTTCAGAGATAAAGCCAACACACAAAAGCTACAGACTTAGCAGAAGCGGATCACGTAAAACATTATATGGAAAAATATAATATTTATCTGACAAAGACGTTAGGAGACAATCAGAGCAGAAAGCTGAAGTGATGCCATTTTGATAACGTGTGTAAACAGCCGATTTAATCAGATAAATAAACAGACACTTACATCATATAACCCTGTATCCACAAATATAATATCTAAGCTTCCATGGGCAAATTTGAATTGTTTAAGGTAGTGATTCACCCCTCGTCCTCTGAGAGCTTGAGTCGAGTACCTACAAGTTGAGGACGGCTGAAGGGGAACCGGAAAGACAATTCATTTCAAATGATGAAATCCAGATGTATAAGTAAAAGAGTTAGTCCAAGAGAACAAACTGCTTATCATAGAGGAGCATACCATGGAATCTTCATGGAAGGAAAATGCCGAGTAGCCTGCCAAGGATGGGACCGTGGGGATGTAAGATTATCATTTCGTTGAATCCTCATTGGAAATTTAAGATGGATTCCGTTTCATCAGACAAGTTGTGAACATGCTTTGTAATAAATACTACCAGGGGCTTGCCACTTGAAGGAGTAGCAAGTTGACAAGCCAAACATCTTTTGCACAAGAATAAAAGTTGACAAGTTAATGTGCTACATAATGTTTAAATTGCATGGCTAAAAACTCGTACAAAGCCTGAATGATACAATCAGTTCCCAATTTTTGCAATGAGATGTCATTAGCGCTATTGGTATCTTGAAAATTTGACTCAAAACCATACATGGGTAGCTAAGTAGGTGACCAAGAAAACTTGATAAATCATCTAATTTGAACACAATCCATTAAGTAGCGACATGTTACATCCTACAATAGCATCACTGTACTCAAATTCACAATAATGACTGAGTTACGCACTTATAAAGTCATTGGAGGGCTTACATTTTGCATAAGTGGATCATCTTCCCCAAGTTCGCTTATGTTGATAATGAATCTTGCATTGAATTTTTTTGCTACCTTCCCCACCTTCATTCAATATAAGATTCCAGCAAAAACGAATCAGCCAAAAATAAACATGATACAAAGGAGATGGCTCTCCTCGCGCAACTATTTCATTTGAACATCACAGCAAAAGAAATGACGGACGTCTTTGTCAGAAGGGCATCAATTTCTTCAATTTCAATTTGTTCCAACACCAATTACCAGAACAATACTAAGATTTGGAAGACTCCTAAAAACATGGGAGCCAAAGTAAAAGTACCAACATGTCCAAAACATATTTCCAGTTATTTGGTATCACTATACGGATCTTTTTCTTCCATTTTTTCTTAAGTTTACATGGACGCCAAGAGATTGTAGGTCTTTCCATACTACTTTCTTCCATGTGACTTCATGTCTGACTCATTCCTTGTTAATACCTTTAGGCAAGCCCGGTGCACTAAAGCCGTTGCTACGCGCAGGGTCCAGGGAAGAGCCCGACCACAAGGGTCTATTGTACGCAACCTTACCTTACATTTCTACCTGAAGTTGTTTCTTATGATTGAACCCATGACCTCTATTGTTAACACCTTTACTCGCCATAATTTCACACCTACTTTCCCACACAATGGAGGTGGATGCATAACATAGTTAAACCATTTCAAGAGACCGTCTCTCGTTTGATCATCAACATGTGCTACTTGCACCTTCTACCAAATGTTCTGATCATTTTAAATCTTATCCAAATCTTGCATGAGTATACCTCCAAATTATATACTGAAACTGACTACTTTTCCTCAACCAACTAATGCCAAAAGAACAGAAATTCAGAGTTGCTAAATTCAACTACTAAATACTAAGCTAACTTACAATCTTCACCAAACCAAAATTCAGCTCAAAACACATATCCCAACAAAGAACATTCAAATAAAAAAACACTCCTTTACGCAAATAACAAAAGATATTACCTTTACACAAATAAACTAAAATATTGTTTTTTTTTCAAGATTGATTGAGAAACTGACCTGTTTAAGCAGAAGGGTCTGTTCTTCAAGAGTCCTAATACCCCCTGTAACACTAATGAAATACATATCCATGGGAAGGTTGTTCACATTTACATTCCTCATCGTTGGTTTCTGATTTTGACACAAGTTGAGAACAAGAAAAAGAGATAAACATAGAGAAAGTTGAGTGATAATAGTACAACCCCATGATTTCTTCATCATTTTTCAATGAACCCAAGACTCAAACAAAAAAATTCTGCAGATTATAGGATTTATAAACTAAATCACAGAAAACTATTTTGAACCACTCAGAGATCTTTTGGAATTATCAGCTTGTTGCTTGTCAGAAAGCACATGACAACCACGTGCAAGATGCTTGTAAAGAGTTTTGGCACGTAAATTTTCTTCTTTATGGACTTAAAATTACTTACTGTTAATATCTATTGAATTTGGCTTAAAAAAATCAGTTCTACGTCTCTTTCGGGATGGATAATGATAATGATAATAAAAGTAATGAGTGGCTACCACGTATTTTTATAGTTTCATCAACAATAAGTATTTTTAGTTTTATATATTAAAAGAATACTAGTATTTTACTTCTTTTTAAAAAAGTAGAGGTAGCGCAGAGGAAAATGGGAGACCACCATCAACTGATCGAGATACTAAATTTTCCCAAAATAATAAAGTATGATCTGTTGCATCGTATTATTAGTCTAAATATAATATTTGTTTTGATTGTTATTCTATCATATCGTTTAAATCCATTATTAGATAACAACAAAAGTTCATTTTGTGTAATGACCGATTTGGTATAATCGAATCGTAACCTATATTTTTTTTTTCTTCATCTTATACCCTTATCATTTATTCTATCTATTCATAATAACTTTAGCCTCATCACTTACAATTTCTTATAGGTTTATCATTCAAATTATGGATATAAGATATTATGTAACAACATAATAAAACAATATGTAACAACCATCCAAACATAGTTTTATACAATGTATAATATTATGAGCTTGTTAACCATGACGAGGGGCTAATTCCACCATTTTAGTGTTTTAAATTCATGTATTTGTATTTTTATGAAATTTTCCCAAATGGTTTAATCAGACTCCAATACAGCATTGAAAAAGTACTAGTCTAATCTGTACCCCTTTTGCTGACGAAACAGAGATTGAACCTATCTTGTGTTGTAATGTCCAAAGTTGTTGCAAAAGCCAAATCAGTACTGAATGTGTCAAATTCTCTGCTTCAATCTAGTATGCAGACAATTAAGTTATTTGGCATGTTGTATAACAGAAACACTACATCTGATAATCTGATGCTAGGTGTCATCTACACATTTCTTATACAAACAAGAAATCCCCGAGTGCCAGCCGAAACGGGTCGAAACTCGATAAATAATGGTCTTACCCCTCTATCCTTCAGTATACCAGGCTTTTGACTGCGAAAAATTCAAACTCGTGATGAACATCTAATTCATACATCCAATGTTGCGGCTCTTACCATTAGACCAAAGCCTGAGGGCATGTGTTCTCAGCACACATTTAACAGCAAATTGAAGTGCAAAATGAGGAGGAACTAGCAAAGTAAAGATAGAGAAATTCTTGCACTCATCTAGAACGAAAGAGAAGTGGAATTGGAAACTTTAATTCCACTAGAAGAAAACTTGGCGCGCACACACTTTTGCTGTTTCTTTAACATCATGTGCTCCCTTTTTGAATTCATTGGAGAGCTTTCTTTAGACAGGACTATTATCTTCTTAAAGATCAGTCGAGGCCGCCTCTATCAAGCATGTCTACTAAAGTCATCCTTCTTGGAAACCTTGGTGGTAACCTTAAAAACATTGCATCCTCAATCTGAATAGGCAGATGGGTGGCAACAATGACGATACCACCCTTTTTCCTGTGCTCTGCAATAATATACTCGAGCAATTTCACACCTTCGTCATCCAATGCTACTGAAGGTTCATCGAGCAACCAAATAGGCCGATCAATTGCTAATAATCTGGCGAGCTGTACCCTTTTCCTTTGACCCATAGAAAGCATCCGTGCTTTATCATTTACTAATCTCCCAAGCCCCATAAGCTCCAAAGCTGGCAGAGACCTTCCTTGCTTGCCTTCAAGAACTTCAAACCATTGAACATTATCAAGGACCGTGAACTTCTCTTTGATGGCATCCTTAAGAGACATCCAATTGAGTTGAAGTTTGTACTGTTGAAATACACCTGAATCAGTTATGTCATGACCATTCCAGAGTATCTCACCAGCTGATGGTTTCGAGAACCCAGCCAGCATGCGCAAGAATGTGGATTTACCAGAGCCATTAGTGCCTGTTAGTACAAGTGCACCACCATCATGGAGGGAAACATTTACGTGGCGCAAAATTTGTTGAGCATTTCTCATACAGGAGACATTATTCACCAAAAGTCGAGGAAGTGGAGGTCTACGCAAAGACATTTTCAAGTGAATGAAGGACCAAGATTAGTAGCAGATATAAAACTTCCTTGAATGAGCAACCACGGAGCTGAGAAAAATTGCAAGAAACACTATATCTGAATATTAAAAGCAAGAACAGAAAATTTATAAGTTCCAGCTACTCTGGAAATGAATCCAGTCAGTTCAAAACAAAAAACAGATCATGATACACAAATGAGAAGATTTTATAGCCACAGACATGGAATTTTTAACACTACAAGTTTCAAAGTCTTATATCCACACAAATATTTCTCAGTGTCTTCATTTCTTTCTTAAAAATCTGTGTCCACTCAAACTTCGGCACATAAATTGAAACAGATAAGATTATTGCCTACACAATTTCTGCTTTCTGGTATAAAATCCTGCACTACAAATTACTAACTTATATAATTTCTGGTTTTTGGTTTAGAATCCTGCATTATAAATTACTAACATAGTCTGCATAAGTTTGGTTTGAGTATTAACTCTGCTGAGTTTGAAAACAACATCTCAATGATTAATAGTTTAACCTTCTGTCCTTTCAGGAAAGGGATTTTCACACCAGTGTATTTCTTCTTGGTTTGCAATCCCATTTCAGACTCCCTGCAGGGAAAAAAAGAGGTTCTCGTTTGATA
The DNA here is from genome assembly GCA_026153255.1 of Solanum medicagineum. Classification (NCBI taxonomy): domain Eukaryota; kingdom Viridiplantae; phylum Streptophyta; class Magnoliopsida; order Solanales; family Solanaceae; genus Solanum; species Solanum medicagineum. The sequence continues at coordinate 3,672,078 of JAPFFP010000012.1, read as the reverse complement.
CCTGATAAAACAAATCTTGGTTTTCATTTTGTACATGCCAAGTGGTGAGGTGGTTGGATCTTCTTTTTCTAGTGTTGCTTGTCTGGTGCAATTTGATTACTAGGGTGTCTTTTTTGATTTTCTCATGTTTGGTTGGTCAAACTTTTTGGAAAATATTTTCTCTAGGAAAATAAATTGCTTTGAAAAGAGCAAAATTATTTTCTCAATGGGAGTAGAGAAACAAGTTCTACAAGAGGTATTTCACATTGATTGTGTTCTCCCCATCCTTCAACCCACCTCATCTCCACCCCTGCATCCCACGACCCCCTCATATCCTCTCTTATAGTATTTATTTAAATTATATATAAATAATTTTCGGATAATATTTTTTTCATACACACCAAACACAAGAAATAAATAAGAAATCCACTTTTTCTTTTTGCTAATATATGTTGCTTCAGGGTAAACAAACCTTATCTTTTTGACATCAAATACAAAGAAAGGAAAAAAGAAGAAAAAAAAAACACTACTTTTCTCTTGTGATTTATCCTGTTGTTCTTGAGAGAACAAATTAACAAACTTTAGAATTCTCTCATAGTGCAAATAGTTTGTGGAGTGTTGTTCACATAGCCGTTCGAGTCAAATCATAGGATTGAAAGCCGATTGCTACTTTCTTGCCTTGGGGCATCGCATTCTACATAACGTAATAAAAAGTATTTCTCTACTATCTTCAGTCTGGTTTGCTTTAGAAGTTAGCAAGCAAAGACAAGTGGTAGCTAAGCGAGAGTGTATAGTACCAAAAAATCATCGCCCTTCCAATTTTCTAATTTTCCACTCCAATCTAGTTTCCTAACAGATAAAATACCACAAGAAACAAGGTCAAAAAATTAAAGTCCTCTTATACTAGCATCATAGGCATTTCATCAAACACGTTATAATCAGATCCAAACAATCCAAAATAAATAGAAAACAAACAAAACGAACACAACATCAAACAAAACACGATTCAAGTAGCTACTAACAACAGTAAACTTTAACCAAAACGAAATTAAGTAAACAGTTGAATTCCTACAAAAAATAAAAGAAAAACAGCAATATCAAACAAAACATGATTGAAGCAGCTATTAACAACAGCAAAAAATTCAACCAAAACGAAATCAAATAATTAGCTAAATTCAAGCACAAACAAACGTAATTCAAACAAGAACAATGATTAAAGTAGCAATTCAATGACAATGTAATGCAGACCTGATTCGAAGAAGGAAGCTTCTGGAACCGAAAGCCGTAGGGGCTGAGCTCCAGAGAAAAGAGGAATAAATTGGGACTATTTTACATTAGTCCCGCGTATTGAAGATGACCCGAAAAATATTGAGACTCATGGGCCCAATTATATTATATTATAAAAGCAAGCACTATTTTACATTAAAGAGTTATTTTTTTTTAGGGGTTTGTGATTTTTTTTGATAAGATATAATAGATGCATGTTTATAGCTAGTGTTCACGGATAGATTTGGATTGGTTATTGGTCAAAGTCAAAATCAAATTAATTTAATTCGATTTTTAAATTTTCAAAATCAAATCCACCCAATTATAATATACATTTATCGTCTTGGTTGTTATCAATTATGTTTTGCTTTGGTTCGATTATTAACCATACAAGCAAATAAAAGTATTGATGCATTTAAAATGGAGAAAAAATGACAACAATCCATTTAAAATGAAAAATAGTTAGAACTATCGATATTATAGAACTTTTAATCACTAAATTTACTATGAAAAAAGTTTCAAAATTTATCATTTTGGCCTTAAAGAAAAAGCTAATGACATTTTTAGTCCCATCAAGAATTGCCCTAGACATTCATATACGTAAAATTAATAAGATAAATATTCTCGTTTTGAGCATTTATACTTTCATAAGTAGATTAAAAAATAAAAATTATTTTTATAAATAATGTATTAGGTATGTATAACTATAAAATATATGAATATAATTTATCGGTTCGATTCGGTTATTTCTTCGATTTTTCCGAACTAATCCAAACTCAAATCGAATACTATTGTTTTTTAGAAACCTAAAACCAAAACAAACCAAAACCAAAATAAAATTGATTTATCTAATTGGTTTAGTTCAGTTCTTCGGTTTGAATCAATTTCTATCCAAACTGCGAACATTCCTATTCATACCATCTTTTGTTACCTATAAATGGAAGTGTTTTCTCAAATTTTTAAACCACAATTTTCTTTTAAAAAATTCTAACTAAGGAATGAATTATATGGGAGGGAGGAGAATTTATATTTAAAAAAATACAAATAAATTAAAATAAATCGGCCCAATTTGTTTTATTTTGTTTAGTTCATCTAAAAAAGAATTGTTCTTTTAGTTTGTGTGTGTACATATGTATATTGGAGAAACTAATTGAGCAACACTTTTCAGAAACCTCTCTCTAATAGTGATAGAAATGTGATAGGAACACAAAGTTTGAACATTAACATTTAGTACCAAGGGTTCAAACCTTTTATAACACTTTCATATCTAATAAAAGTTTAGTACGTTTTCATCTAAAAATTTTGAAAATTATGTTGTTGGGAACATCTTCAAATTAACATGTTTTTGTTCATAAATTTTAAGAATTATACTGTTGGGAGGATCTTCGAATTGAGAAGTCATTAGAGGAACAGTGAAAACGAAAGAGTGCTAAAAAAAGATGAGAAAATTTGGAGAACAGAAAAAAAAAAATTATCAGCGCTTGTATAAAAAAAATGACATAGTCATATCTGGTTACTGATTGAATTCCACACATACTTTCTCTTTTATATTTGAAGGTTATCGTAACAAATTTTGAAATGTGACCGATTCTTTTATATAGTACACTTTTACACTCTGAAAAATATTTTTTCCACTTTTTTTTAAAATAATAACACATATTTCTTTTGGTTTATTTTGTTTTGGCATTATTAATTTTATAGTATTGTAGTTATTAATTTTTCCAAAATTTTATTAGTTTTGAAATGAAAAAATATCAACCAAATACATATAGGAAATTTGGAGAAGCAAAAGAAAAAATTACCCAAATTAGGGCAGAGAGAAGAGGAACAAATTGGGCTGAGATGAGTATTGAAGATGACCCAAAAAAATATTGAGACTACATATATCATCTCATGGGCCTTATTGGGCTGATTTGCCTATATGGACTGGCTCCACACAAGTTCAAATCACTTAAAATATACGAAATTTACAAAAGAAGGGTAAATTAGAAGAAAAGTTATTTGAGTGAGCATTTTTTAAAATATTTTTATTATTATTATTTATAGCCAGAATTTGAACTTCAACTAAAATTTTCTTTTAAAAAAAATTACTATAAATGGATGAATAAATCTTAGAAGATATAGAAACACCAATGCAAATAAAGAAGCTTAAAACAGTTTAAATTAGAATTTAAATTGGGCTCAATTGAAAATTCTTTTAAAATAGATTAATGTTTGAATAGTTTTCTGAGCCTAACTCATAAAATTTTGGACAAATTGGGTGGTGGGTTATCTAAGTAGGTTCATTTTGACACCCCTATAATTACAATCTATTAACTTCCTACACTAATATATGTCTCACAACTCACAACTTCTTATCTAAAGTCATGTACTTGATAAACTAAAATTGTGTTATATCACGTCTCTCTATTCTATACTCCCTCAGTCCCATTTTATGTGTCCTAGTTTTTTTATTCCACCTAAAAAGCATGTCACCTTAATATAATTAGAAATACTTTTTATTTTTAAAATTTCTCTTTTATTTTTAATGAGATGGTTTATAATCATATAAATATCTACGAATTATTTTAGACCGATAAATTTTAAAAGTTATCTTTTTTTTAAATATTGTGTCAAATTAAATGATGTCACATGAAATGAAATGAAAATAGTATCTTTTTTCTGTCTACTTCACCTCTCTCGGAACAAGAGCAAGATGATACTCCTCTATTTTGATTTGTTTGTGTAGAATTAACTTGAAACCAAATTAATAAAGTAGAGAAGAATTTTAAATTTTATAATCTTAAATTAATAATAAAGATATGTAGAATATAGAAAATTATTTTTTAAATTTTATAATCTTAAATATATTAGGTATAAATTACGAATAAAGTAAAATTTTAAAAATTATACAAACAAATCAAAATAATTGCAGAAAAATATAAGATATGATGACAGTAATTGAACAAAACGATTTGTTTCACCCAAACAGAAAAGAAAGAAAGTGACAGGCATGATTTCCTACAAAAGTAGGCTGAAGCCTCTATTAACTAGAGTCGTCAATATGGGCTACACCCGTTAGGTCGGCCTAGCCTAATCCATAATTTAGCAGGGTTGTGTTATAATTTTTGGAACCCACTTAAAAAATAAGCTTTTTAGGTTAGCCTGAATAAGTCTGCTGATTCGTGAGGCTTTTGCAATATGAGTTGGGTCGGCCCGTGGGTCGAATTAAAAAATAATTAAAAATAAAATAAAATAGAGTATTTAAAATAATAAGAGTCCAAACTCAAAGTTCATATAAAATTTTTAAATATTAAATTATAGATACAAATAATATTTTTATAATATGTACTTCCTCTATTCGTCTTTATTTGTCCTTTATTGATTTAGCACAGAAATTAAAAATAGTAAATAATATGAACAATTTTACTAAATCACCTTTTGAATATAACAATTACAATATCTTGAAAAATGTAACAAAAAAATAGCTACTATAATTAATGTTGTTGCTGAATCAGAAAATCTTTCTGCTATGATTTTTAGGTCTAAGAAACCCCAACTCCCTTAGCTCCTCTTCCTCCCCAGAATCTTCTTGTTCACTAGGGGCGGGAGCTCTATACACTAGAGGTTTCTTCTTTCCGGGATGTTTTTGGTGCGTATATAAACACAGTGAACACAATGGACCTTCTTGTCAAAATTGGCACCCCGCAGTGTTTATAAACCGTCTTATCTTTTTTGGACATGACCTGAGTGCGTCTAAGGGAGGCTCAATGAAATGCGTGGCTTAAAGATAAAATTTAAAAGAGAGTATTATAATTTAATTGATTTTTTTATATAATTTTTTTATTAATATTTTTTTAATTAACAGTATAATATTTTTTGTAATATTTTGTAAGACAAGATAATAAACACGTATAATTATTATACGATGCATAAGAATATAAATGTTCAAATATCTTTTATTGATTATTATTTCAAAAACTTTTTCAATAGAGGTCAATTATTATAAAAAATTTAAATTTCTCTAGAAGCATTTAAAAATTTAATACTCCACTTGATTGAATATGCCAAGTAGATTATTATTTTTTCATTATATAATATTTTGTATTTATTTTAATTACAAAAATCAATATTATAGTAGTTGTTACCTTTAGAAAACATTCAAAGTTAAGATAATAACTTTTAAAATTTAATTATTTGATAATCCAGTTAGTTTGAACTTAAAAATGTTTTACAAAGTATCTCAAAGAACTGAAGAAAATCTAAAAAAATCAATATTTAAATATGATTGATTCAAATTGAAGTAAATTAGATGAATTAAGAAATAGAAAGTATCCAAGAGATAATAAATAAATTATTACTCCCCATTTTCCGTTTTAGTTGTCATAATTTTTATTTTTAGAGTCAAACTGTATAAACATTAAATAACATTTTAAAATGTATTTATTGACTTTTGAAAGCAACCTGATAATTAAAATGAGGTTAGAGGAGTTTTTTTCTAGTTAATAGTAACAATAAATAACATCTTGTAATTTTGAAGCCCTTATTTTTAGAGGCCTAAATAGGTGGTGTTTTTCTCTCATCTTTTTTTAACAACTTTTAGGTTATGACCATAGTCGAACGAAAAATTGATTTTCATTGGTGCAAGATGTTGCTATTTCCCATATAAGGAGTGTTGTACATGTTATGAGAGAAGAGCTGACTAATCTAATTCCTATAGTTGAGTATAACACAAGGGGCAAAAGATGTATGCGGAATGCTATTAGATTTTCAAAGAGGAACCTTGAGCTCAATGGAGTTAATTTAGTCATCATAAAAGGGAAAATGTATGGTTAGAGAAGTATTTCATGGACAACCAGTGTTATTTGCAGCAGCCATGAGCTCTCACAATTGGTACCAGAGCGAAATAAACATTCGCGCGGCAGAAGAACAATTAGGGGAACCCATTTACAAAAGGCTAATCCCAGAAGGACTTCGATAATCACGTAGAAGAAATGAGTGTTAAAATGTACCCGCATGGTTATGAGTCTAATTGGGAGATTGTTGGAATATACTATTAACCATGTAATTGTATTATAGTATTTTGAATCCCTTTTAAAAAAATTATTTATGTTGTTATAATAAGGTCACTGTTTAAATAGATCATTTTGTGTGTTCATCACTTATATTGTACGATTTTATGTATGGAGTATTTTAACTCATACACAAAAGATTAAAGTAATTAGTTCATGTAAGTTATAAATTTAATGTTTACGATCAAAGATGAAGTAAGACAAATATTTTGTTGATCCCCAGAATCTTCTTGTTCACTGGGGACGTGAGCTCCATATACTAGAGGTTTCTTCTTTCCTGCGTATTTTTTATGCGTATATGAATACAGTGAAATAATGGATCTTCTTGCCAAAATTGACACCCCCACAGTGTTTATAACTTGTCTTATATTTTCCAAACAATACTCATTTGAGTGCGTCTAAGAGTGGCATAATAAAATGTGCAGCCTAAAGCTAAAATTTTAAAAAAAGTATTATAATTTATTTGATTTTTTCATATAATTTATTTATTATTATTTTTAATTAACTGTATAACATTTTTTGTAATATTTTGTAAAATAAGAGAATAAACATATACAAATTATTATATGTTGAGTAAAAACATAAATGTTTAAAACCTTTTATTGTTATTTCTCATACAAGGAGTGGTGTACATGTTAGGAGAGAAGAACTGATTAATCCAATTCTAGTAATTGAATATAAAACAAGGGGTAAACGAATGATGCAAAATGTCATTAGATTTTTGGAGAAGAACCTTGAGCTCAATTGAATTAATTTAGTCATCATAAAAGGGATGAATGTATGGTTGAAGATAGTGTTATTATCGGAGAAGCATTTCAGGGACATCCGATGTTGTTTGCTTGTAGTAGTCATGAGCTCTAACAATCGGTATCAGAGCGAAAAAAATATTGACGCTGTAGAAGAACAATTTGACGGACCCATTTACAAAAGGCTTACCCTAGAAGGTCTTCGATAATCACGTAGAAAAAATTGGTGATAAAATTGTAACTGCATGTTTATGATTCTAAGTGGGAGATTGTTGGGATATACTATTAACCATATAATTGTATTATAGTATTTTGAATTCTTTGTAAAGACTATTTATGTTGTTATAATAAAGTCTTAGTTTAAATAGATTATTTTGTGTTGTTGACACCCAGTTCTTACCGTCTATAATATAAATTAATTATTGAACTTATTAAATTTTTCAACAATTTGAAATAATTATCTTCAAAAAAATATATCTTTTAAGTTATTTTAGTGTTAATATTTTTTTAGGTTATATTTATTCAAAAATCATTTTAAAAACATTGTATTTCTTGGCATTTCGGGTCAGCATCAGGTCATTATCAAAAAAAGAGAGCTGGTTGTAGAATTTTGAAGACCAAAGAAGGCTTGTATACATCGATATACATGAATAAATGGTGGCTGTATACAACAGCTAAATGAGCCACAAGCTCAAATGTTATAGGTGTTGGAAATAATTTAATTGGCCAACTTGTCCAATGGCTTTGTAAAGCCATGAAATAAGGAAATTATAGGGACCACTACATATATTTAATGTATTTGT
>JAPFFP010000012.1:3645230-3656673 GCA_026153255.1 Solanum medicagineum | reverse complement strand
AATACTCTTCCATTCCTTCTTTAATTTCCAGTTTAATTTTCTAGTAAAATTCTTTCAGTTAATTAGATTTTATAACAATAGGAAAATTATAGCAGCTGGAAATAGGGGTAAGAAGGCCCAATTTTTGGACCAGTAGTAGCAGGATTTTAAATGGGTCAGGCAAGCCCAAACTTTGTAGAAATTAAGATAGGTGGAATTGGGCCTATCAAGCCCAATTATTTTCTATGTTTGTTTCATTTATTTGTGATATTAATTTATTATTGCTCTAACTTTAACTCTGTTTAGTTTTACTCTAAGTAAAGTCTCCAAAAGTCAAACCATTTGTGTTAATTAAAAAATTAATTTTCTAATTTTTAATTCGAAAAATGTACTTCTAAGTCTTTTCAATGCTTCAAATATATTTGTGAAAATTCCTTAGATGTTTCCATGTTCTATTTTAAATGTTCTTCTTTTCAAAAGTTAGTCAAATAGTTTTCAAACTGTTGGATAAGTGTGTGTTAGCGACTATTTTAAATGTTAATATCTTTTTAAAATAGTTATAAGAATCCTTACCAATTTCTCTGAAATTTTAAGACCTTTTCTATTAGGGTCTTAAAATTCCTTTTTTTTTTAAAAAAAAAAATCTTAATTTCTTTAAAAAATTAAGTGGCGACTCTGTTTTTCAAAAAAATGGTTTCTTAAATTAATTAAGTTTTAAACTGATTTCTTTTTAAAAAGTCATTTTTTATGATTAACATGTGTGTCAATTACTTATACTGTAGATGATTTTGTGTATGGAGTATTTTAACTCATACATTGAAGATTAAAATTATCGGTTCATATAATTTATAAATTTAATGTTCACGATCAAAGATAAAGTAGGACAAACATCTTGTTGATTGTAGCACGAGATTAGATATAATTTGATCTTGATTATGGGGTGATTAAACTCTAACTTCTTGCGCTAGTACATTTTGTATGTATTGAATGAACCAATCAGAGAAACATATTTATGTTCTGAATTTTATAAATAAATTCTCTAGCTCAAGCAACAAGCGGGATCGAAATTCTTACATAATCATAATGCAATATCACTTATATCACCTATTTTGAATATTAGTAGAATCACTTACCTGTTGAAACATTCCACAATTGCTTCTTCAACGTCGGCAGAATCAACGTGCGAGTTCAGGACTCTGGTCCTCTACTACTTCCTGATTAATTTGCTACTAGTGACTTAATTTCTAACATCTACTTTTTAAAATTTTAAATCCCCTTAAAGAAAATTCTGGATCCACCACTGTAAATATCTATTGTAGGTTTGAGCTAGTAAAGTTGCTATCATGTGACGTGCAGGTTACGGTTTAAGCCTTAGAAACAGAATGCAAGGTAAAACTGCATACAACAAACCTTTGTGATTGTATCCTTCTCCAGACCCTAAGCATAACACAACAAACCTTTATGGTCGTACCCTTCCCCAAACTCTAAACATAACAAGAGTTCTAGTGCACTCAACTTACTTTTTTATTATGTTTGAACTAGGGACCTGAAAACACACATCAAAAGCAAAAAGTTGCCTTCTTGCCACTCTAATGAAAGACCCATGCATAAAGTTATCATCTTTAAGCTTAATCCTCCCTTTATTTTTTCTCTTTTTGCTTGCATTAGAAAAATAACCACAGTATTAATCACCAGATAACAAATCATATTTTTACACATCAGAAGCAGAAATATTGAAGATTAAAATATTAGGGTTTCACGGAAACAAAGTAACTTTACCGGGTTCTAGGATTCTTCTTCTTTGTAGGTCATTTGTGGCACGCAGAAAGGGCTCGTACAGCTGCAACAGGATTTAAAAAAGGAATTGATTGTGACTTTGAACCTGTTCTTTCCATGACCCCTCTTAATTGATATGAGACAGGAGATCCAATACTTATATGAAGTACAAATTACTTTGATTCAATCATACATCTTGAAATCAGCTTAAGTATTCCTTTTTTCCTTTTTTTTTTTCAACTCATTTATTTTATCTAATTTATATCTAATCTATTTTACTGGCTTGACGAGGTGGGATTGCCGAGCCATTCCCTTTTCTTTCGAATAGCAGATTGCGCAAAATCACTAAAGAAAAAATCTATTCAATTAGCAAAAAAGGAGAGAGATTTTCACTTTTCTTTTTTTTGGTTTTCCACCTGGTGTCCGGAGCCCGTGGAGACCCGACTAAATTCGGATCGTGAACTACAGTCCCATTTGGGGGTGACGCTCCCAACAAAATCTTTTCCATTCCCATCGCTCGAACCCGAGATCTCTGGCTAAGGGTGAAACACTCCCACCAGTGCATCACAACCCATGTTGGTGATTTTCACTCTTCGTGTTTGTGCAGAGCTCGGTGAATGCTTGAAAATTAATTAATAATTATTTATTTAAAAGTACTCGTCTAATTTTTTTGATAAATAAATAAATATATTGAGAAGAGAACATTAATTTGAGTTGGACTTGGAGACCCAAATAAATTGGAATTGGTTTTAGAGGGCTTGACAGATTTCAAAAAAATTTAAATTTTGCTATTTGTTGTTTTGTTATTTTTCTAAATAAACAAGTTTAATACAACATAAATTATTATTTATCGTCGGTTTTATAAAGGGGAATTTTCATAAATTGCTTAAGCTTGAAACTTAATATGTTCGAATAATTATATTTTACATAATTACACAATATAACCTTGTTTATGTGACTTGAAGGGGAGGAGAGAGGCGAGCGAGATCAAGAGAGAGGGGAGAGGCAAATTGCATATCTATATTTGTCAAATTGTATGTGTATATATTTGTCAAATAATTGTATATGTGTAATTAATATATACATATATATATATATTGTGGATTTGGGAAGCGAGATTGGGAGAGGGAGGAGAGAGAGAGCGAGATCGAGAGTGGGAGGAAAGAGCCGAATTGTATATGAATATCTGCCGAATTGATTATGTATATCTGTCAAAATAATTGTATGTATGCATCTTGTATACATTTGTAATTGTACATCCGCAAGAAATTGCAAAAAGAGAGAGAGAGAGAGGCGAGAAAGAGGAAGAGAAAAAAGAGAAAATAGCAACAAAGCCTTAACTATGACAACAAAACCCTAACTATAACTATAAATTGTAATTTTTTTCAAACTATAATTGTATAATGTAAATATATATCATATGTTTGCCTAATCATATTATTTTTCCTTTTATAAATTCCTAATCTTAGGACTCAAATCTTTACTCATTTTAGAGTTGGTTTCTATCTTCTTCTTCTTCTTCTTCTTTTTTTTTTTGATATTTATTTGAATAACAATCTTGCAAAAAAATATTGGCATCCCAAGAATTTGAGCTTTACAAGGAAGAATATATAAATAGTGGATCAATATGGAAAGAATCAAGTGAGTATGTAAGTGGTTCCAACACCAGAAAGGGTAGGTCGATATACTAAGCTTCTGCTATGTGTGTATCTGCAATTCAAAAAAGGCTAGACTATGTAATGCGGTCCGACCTTGCATTTGTACAAGGTATTGTGAACATAAGTGGTGCCTACACTTCCTGGATCAAATTGCTACTCATGCAAATTGCATTGTTGCAAATATGGATGTTCATAGCTAACATGTTTGTTCCAATATGACTTATACTTTTGGATCCCAATGTCTAACCATGGTTTCATAACTCCATCATAATGAATCACAGCTGCCTGCTCGATTTGTGCTCGTGTGACACCCCAGTCATACCCCAAACCGAGTTGATGCCATGACCTGTCCAGAAGATGTGTGTGTCTGTAAAATGTCATCCAACCAATTGGCAAACTACCAGCTTTCAGTAATGGCCTCTGCCTTCCCTGCATCAACAAAAATGGCATACAATGAATGTTTCTAGCAATGAACATAAAAGGAAACAAGCGATGTCTGCTCAACTTATGTGCACCTCGACTACTTTCACTAGGTACCTCCTACCTTCCACCAGCACAGGTATCGATAACTCTGCTTACCAAGACTCGGGCAGAGGGGAAGAATAATATAACCTAGTGTCTACCAAACTCATAGAACAACTCAAAACTCAGGATTGTTATCAATGAATTCAACAAGCAATATTTGCAAACAACAGAAAATAACTTATACCAGCTCCAAGTACTCGTGATAGAGCGTAGTTAAGTTTTGCTTCCTCCACTCCTGCAGATCAAATACATTCATCCCAAATGCCCAAGTGCATGTGTTTGCGTCGAACCTTGTTGCCACTGAGGGGTCTGTGAAATTGATGAACATATCCATTCGGCGGAAAGAAGGCTCACCTTCCACACAAGTCTCCACTGCACCATTCACTTTACCCTTAATGTTGATGTGCCAAAGTCTGGTTAGATCCTTTTGCACAACTACATCATGGTCAAGGAACACAATCTTGTTCACAGAAGGAAAAATATCAGGCAGATAAAAGCGTAAATGGTTCAGCGCAGAAGTGTATCTTGGATCAAGGCCCTTTTGCTTCTGCTGATCCTCATTGTATTTGGTCGATAACCATTCAAAACTGTCTATGCTCTGGATTTGAACGGTAGCTTTTCCAGGAGGATTCATCAAGAACCACATTGACATGGCTGGCAGGTTAAGAGAATCAGTCACTATATGAAAGACGATTTTCTCTGGAGCCTGCCAAGAACATAAACATTTACCTTCAGATTAAGACATATTTGTGATGATTTAGCATTAAGGACATAAAGTACACGGAGGAATCCAGATTTAAGAAAGGTGAAGCCAAAATGAGAAAAACAACGGAGAAGCATACCTTAGAGGTTGAAACAGTTGAATTGACAACCACAGAACATGCCAAAACATTGTCCGAGAAAACAGCAAAGTGATAGAGATCAGGATCCTGCAGTTTATGTTGGTTAGGAAGCTTTTGCTCCTCAGGCTGCAGTGCGAAATATTCAGTGGTCAACTGCATGGAAAGGCAATGAAGGCCTTTTGGTGTGGTTCTTGCAGCGAGCTGTACAAGGAACGCAGTTTGGTCCCTTTGTGATCGAAGCTGTTCTTCAGCATTATACGTCATGGAACGTAGTGTATTCACCATAGCTAAGCAATCAGGGTAAATTCTGCTTGCTTTCAGCAGGGTCCCATCCATAGCTTTCATCTTTTGTGTGGCCCTGGAAAGCCAGCTTCTCTTAGGACTTAGATTATACATACAAAATATTAACTATTCAAAAACATCATTCAATTGCCTATGTTAAACAATCAGTAAGACAAACCTATTCGTTTCAAATATCCTCAATTTGACATCGATAACATGTTCTTGACTCCTCAAAGATAGTAGCACAAAAAACTTATATGCTAGGTCTACTTTAAATAAATATCATTTGTCTCAGAGTAGAGCAATCTCTATAAGTACAGAGTGTTGCTCAGACTCTCCCAAAATATTGCTGCGCCCGTGCCTTATTTGGAGGATCCGGCACACACTTGTCAATATTTTTGAAGAGTGAGAGCAACATACAGAACAAAACATCACACGTCAAATCCACTACTCAGCCAAAAGCCCGAAACGGATTTTATACTGCTGAGTAGCAAATGACATATCAGACGAGCCAGGTTGCCAGGTTCTCTAAAGTGCATCAATTAAGCTTTATTTAACAAATGAAGCAACATGTTAAAGCCTGTAAGGTGAATTTATCGGGAGGGGGTGCGGGTGAATGACCTCACCTTCTTGACAAACCAGAATCTTTAGTAACATCACCCATAGCTCGTTCTAGCTCTTTGATTCGTAGCCTTAGCTCTTTCACAAAATGAGAGTTGCTACCTGGTGGTGCAAAACTCAAGTATGCTTTGGCCCTTATCAACTTATCTTTCATCTCTTTTACCTTCTCATCTGATGGCCTCCTCACACGTGACTGTATGCTCCGACTGTGCTGAACCTCTTCTGGTCTAGACTTTTCCTGCCACAACCCTAACTGAAATCAGCAGACAGCATACTCACAATAAACTCATACTTGCTATGAACAATATAAGGAAAATGAGTATCTAGTTGACGCCCCTAAATTGAAATTCTTCTCATGAACTTCCGTTGAAGCCCCTAAATTGAACTATTTTCTATTTAATACTCCTGCACATTGAAATGTTGACGTTGCTACTAGAATCTGAACTTAGACAACTCATTCTGCTCGAGAAAAATGCAAATATGCAAACATTTCTTATTTTTGTCACTATGCATCATCCACTCGATGCAGCCAAATAGAAGTTACCGTAAGTCCATTAGTCACAAATCTGGGGAAAACCAACATGAATGGCTCACTTGTATAGTACTAAATCACAAGTAAAAGAAAAACCTCACATTATAAGACATTATAACATCCTCTATCTTCAGTAATGACACGCTATACAGAATAATACCTTTACTCTAGATGGGGACACTTTTTGCTCAGATAGACTTCGTTGATTCTTTTCTTGTTCACCATATTTGATCCCTGTAATTGAGAGTAGAATTAAATGCCGCATTCATATTACATCTCATGTTTGGACATAGAGGTTTTCTACATAAAGCAGTATAATAAGTACCATTATTTTGCAATATGTTAACATTCTCTGCATTGTCAAGCTTTTCATTCTCGTCCAAGCTGACTAAAGAGCCATCGTGATCTCCATCTCTATAGACAACCAGGTGTGGTTCTTTTAGGCCTTCAACTTCGGCCTAAAAAGACAACATATTGCAATTAATAAACATAGGTAACAACATATATGGCTTTTCACAAAGTAAGCGGACTTATCACCTGTTGAACTGCACTATTCGCCTGAGCATCTATTCTATGCTTCTGAAGACAGGAATACAGAACACCCAAAAATAAAAATTACAGTCAGATACTTGTTTCTCTTTGTTTAGTTTGATAAGACTAATAAGACAACTATGAAAAACGAAGAAAAAAGAAGAGTGTTTGGGCAAGGAATAACTAAAGAAATAGAGATCCCCTCCTTTGTTGTTTCTTCACACAGGAGCAGGAAAATGAGGGCAATGTAAGTTCTTCAGACTCTTCAAAATTATTGCCGCACACATGTCATATTCTCCCAAAATGCACTACTTTGGAAGATTCTACATGTAACTGGTGGCATTTTTGAAGAGTCCGAGCAACATAGGAAAATAAAAAATCAACTACTTCAATTTGATGTTTCCAATATGTGGTGCCAAAGATGCATAACTGAAACTTAACCATACAAAAGCCTTTGGTTTTTCTTCTTTCAATGAAATGGTGCAAAAATAAGAAATTTAAAGATTTCATTGAAATTGTTCATTTGGAAATTTCTTGAAAAGCTAATCATAGGTTTTTCTCTTCATCAGAATAATAGGGCCGTTATGCATAATAAACTTAACCATACAAAAGCTTATATTTTTTTTCTCTCTTTATAATTTGCTAAAGCTTATCTTTTTCAATTGCAAAAGAATGAACAGGAAGAACAACACTAGTCAACAAATCATAAGTAGCAACGATACAAAACATATTGAACTAAACAAGACTAAAACTTACAAGAATGGATAAGTCTTCGACAAAGTCTCTGGATACTGCAAACAAATCAAAAAAAACACTAGTCAGATTAAATTAAGACCCCCAAAATCCAAAATCGATGATAAGAAGTAAACAATATACCATCAGAGTTAAGGTTTTTGAGCCTAAATGAAAGCAAAAGAACAGGAGTGAAGACTGAAATAGCAAGCAAAGAGAGGATAGAAATCCTCGTACATCGTCGAAGTAGCTTCATCAAAGCATAATGATGAAACATAAGCCAAAAGAGTATGGATCATTAGACAAGATTATACAAAAACAGATTCAGATCAAACAAGAAAATAAAAATGGAGTAAGGGTGAAATAGCCTCATGAACGCACAAAGATGAACCAGAAGGCAAAAGGGTACTGTAAAATCAGATTATAAGGATAAAAAATGAGTCTTTGATACAAAACGAACAAGAAAAACTTGAAAGAGAAGCCAAAATGGTATTAGATCACCAAACAAGATATGCAAAAAGATTCAGATTACAAGGATAAAGATTGAGTCTTTGATACAAACTGAACAAGAAAAACTTGAAACAGAAACCAAAATGGTATTGGATCACCAAACAATATATGCAAAAAGATTCAGATATCAGATTACAATACTAAAAAATGAGTCTTGATACAAAGTGAACAATAAAGATTGAGACTTTGATACAGAGGGAACAAGAAAAAATTGAAAAACAAGCCAAAAAGCCAAAAGGGTATTGGATCACTAAACTAGATATGCAAAAAGACTTGGATTATAAGTGGGAAAAAAAATTGAGTCTTTTGATGGAAAGTGAAGAAGAAAAAACTGAAGTGAGGGGTTTTTCATGCTTGTTTGATTTGTCATTTTATGGAGTCAAAGGAATCCATGAATGTTGATGATTTTTGTGATTTAAAAATTTGATTTTTTTAAATAAAAAAAACCAAAGAAAACGGAGAAAGATGTGGTGCCATGTTCTTCTTGAGTTCAAAGAAAAGAATGAAATTCAGGAGGGAGAATGAAACAATTAGTACAAGTTTTCTTGAATAGAATACTATACATTTATATACTCTTTGGATGCACCCCATCACCCCAACCCCCACAAACCTCACACAAAACCAAATAATCATTCCCCCTCCTCCTCCGTCACATAGAACAACAACGATATACTCAATGAAATCCTTTAAATTTTAATTTGAGAATAATGATATGACATCTTAGCCCCTCGAGTTCCATATAAGAGCACCCCCTTTCCATAATTTTAAGTGGATTCTAGAAAGCATAATGTATACTTTTATTTTATCAAAGGAGAGAAGCTCGAATAAAGCATATCAAAATACACATAAAAAAATAGAATAGAATAATATTTTTTTGTTTTGATTTCTGTAATATAATTTAACTAGGTTCAAATTTAAAAAGATATAGAAAGAGTTTATAATATTTCAAAACAATCCTTAAAATAAATAAAATTTTAAATAGAAATGATCATTTTTTGCCGGATAAGTGGAAATCAATATAGGTAAAATTATTAGTAATATTATTAAATATTTATCAAATAAAAAATATATTATGTTTTTTAAAAAATTAATAAAAATAAAAATGTGTTATACAAATTTAAATTAACACATTAACTAAGTCAAGAAAAAAAATTTATACTTTATTACATAACATACTAACATTTCTCCAATCCAACACACAAGAGAATTTTCTTTTTCTAACTTTGGTGAACAAATAGGAGCTGAACAAGAAGCTTAATGTGGGCCCTACAACCACTACTTGGTCCCACATTGCAAGGTGGCATGTTCAAAGTTCATTTCATTTATTTTTTAAAAATTATTTTATTCTTACTTGATAATTATGTTAAAAGAAACAATTGAGAGTGTTTAGGAAAGATTATAAATTGATTAAATTAGTTAATAAGATTTTGGTTTATCTAAGTGATTAATAAGTTAAAAAGTGCTTATAAGTATCCAAAAATCATAAGCTCGAAGGAAATTTCGATCATTTTGATAAACAATATTAACAACCAAACACAATATTTATTATAAATTTTTAGTATTTTTAAATAATCTGAATTTTTTCAATTTGTGATGTATATTTAGTTACTTTTAATTAATTAATTCAAATATATTTTAAATGTCATTAGTTATAAATTAAAGCGAGAATCGCTTGTGCATGTTTTTATTAATTTCTTTGAGTTTTGATCTTGCAATTGACTTTATCACTTAATAATAGTAGTTAACTAATAAATATGTATATAAAAGACATGTTTTATATTTTTATTTTTGTATAAATATAAACATCAAGATCTATACCTATTTACTTATTTTTGCATTAATACCCTCTCACCTACCATTCCTTTCTTCCCATCTTGCCTAACCTTTTTGTTGTTATTGTTTTTCATATTGTATATTTTTTCTATATGCAAAATCGAATTCAAGATCTCTGATTAAAGATAGAGCAGAAGTATCATCACTATACCACAATCCATGTTGGCACCTTACCTACCTTTCACCTTGCCTATTAGTTGGACAATTTTATCTTCTTCTTTTTTTCCTTTTCCAAACCAACATAATTGTGATTTATTGATGGTAATCATAAATAATATAAATATCGAGAACAAATTCATATTTATTTATTTATTTTTGTATATACCCTTTCACCTACCACCTTGCTTTCCACCTTCCTTATTTTTGGTTTTGGTTCATTACAAATCCTGCATTCGATGTCTGCATTAGAGCACATTTTCTCATATTCAGAATTGGATCCAAAACCTTTAATCAAGGATGGAATAACTTCATCACAATCCATATTAGTACCTTACCTACCTTTCACCTTGCCCACTAGTTGGCCACTTTTCTTTTTTTTTTTTCTTTCTTTTTCAAACTAACATAATTGTGAATTTATTAATGGTAGTCATAATTAGATGATCACCCTAAACAAGACTATGTCAACTATTAAAGGACTCTTTCAATGTTAATATTATAAGTTATTTGGCTTTGTGGGGCACTTTCTAAAATCCTTGTCATGAATTTATATCAACTAACTTAGGAGGACCTTTTCTCAATTATATTGAAGCATAACTTTGTCACATGTCCTTTTAATTACTTATTTATTTGGTTGGAATGTTAAGCGATTATCTATATTAACTACTACTACATTGTATGATTCTTTGTGTATTGCAATAAGTATATACTTTTAATTCATATATAGAAATAATACCCTCATAATAATCATTTAATGTAACATATTCCTTACATGTAAACAAAGAAAAAACACCTATAATCGATCATAGAAATCATGTTATGAAAAAATGTCAAAATTTATAATCTTTTCTAAGTTTACTGCTTTAAAATCAACTTAAAATAGTATATACAATTAAAAAAAATTCACAGTAACTATAATTTTAGTAAATTCAAATATTCTTAAATGATGATAATAAGAATTTACACAACATACAGAATCCGAAAATAAATGTTAAAAAGTAAAGGTAAAGGTAAAAAGTAATTAACAAAACTTAAAAGACAACAACAAAGTTAAAAAGTAATTAAACAAAACTTAAAAGACAACAACAAAGTTAACTCACACATTATATTTTTATTTATTAACTCTCATATTGTCATTTTTAGAGTAAAGTGTCAAAAATTATACCCAAACTATTCTTTTTTTTAAAAAAAAGTTTGATACATAAACTATTGAGAGTGTAAATTTTAATACCTAAACTATTACTCATTAATTTGAGAAACATATATTTCTCTTTTATTACACTCTTTTGATAGGATGTGTAGTACGCTTCCTCTTTTATTTTTAAAAAAATTGCCACATAATATTACAATGATAATTTTGACAAAAATTAAATAAATTATTGGTATTAGCTAACATACCCCCACCCCCCACCCCCCCCAAATAAACCCCCACTTTCAATTTTATTCATTTTTCTTTTTTTGTATTT
>JAPFFP010000012.1:3596140-3641491 GCA_026153255.1 Solanum medicagineum | reverse complement strand
AAAAAATTACTACTAATATTTTAAAAAATTAAAAAAGAAATTAAAAAATTACCGGGGTGGGGTGGTAGATATGAGCGGGGTAAAAACATATTTTAATGTTTTCAAAAATAATAATATTTTAATATTTTAATTTTTAATTTTTAATTTTTAACTAGTATTAATAAATTTATTTAATTTATTATTTAGAACAAATTAAAATAATCCAATTTTCTTATTTCGGTTGCCATTGATGAACACTATCATCCGCAGTCTTCCAAAAACACTTCCATCTCTCTTCACCACCGCCGCCGTCACCGCCACCGCTACTGTTGATCTCCGGCGTCCGATCACAGCCTCAAACGAAAACTTGTCATTCGCTCATCTCTCATGGCCGGAATTATTACTCCTCCGTCCTCTTCACGATCCGCCGTCATTCACATCAACGGCAAAAACACACCTCTCTCGCCCCAAAAAACCCTACCTTTTCCAATTCTCACCGGCTCCGGCGGCTCTTTTCTCCAAATGAGAAGCACAAAGCGGCTCCAGACGCCGGTGCTTGCTTTATCGCAGAATAGTTCAGCTACTTGCGTTGAGTTATCGGATAATGCTAAACGGATTAAGAGTCCGATTATCGTTATCGATAACTACGATAGCTTCACTTATAATCTCTGTCAGGTATGTTCAATTTTTCTGAGCTTGAATTGACATTGGTTTCTGATTATATAATTTTGAATGTATAGTGAATATTGAGAATGGAATTGATTTCTGAACATTGAGAAATGTATAGAATTGTTGTTGTGATTTTTGTAGTATTTTGAAGCTTGAGAATTGAACTGATTTTAGAACATCCACAAACGTGAAGTTGGAGCTTAATATTGAGAAATGTAGAAAATTGTTAATTAGGTGTTTCTTAACCTACTCTCTTTTGTTTTTTCCGCAAAGTATATGGGAGAGCTTGGATGCAATTTCGAGGTTTATAGGAACGACGAGCTTACTGTGGATGAACTGAAGAAGTAAGTTACAAAATAGCCTTTTGTTTTATAGGAGTAATGTTTTTGGTCTAGCTGATGTAGTATTGTTACAGAATTCACCTTCACCAAGTAAAAACTAGCCTGCACGTGGTGGCATGGGGATCGTTCACCTTAATGTTAGACTCAAATCCATAAAATTTATATTTGAGACTTTTGGTTTCAGCACCTCTATCTTAACTAGTTAACTGTTCGATTTAGGTTGCATATGCGTTATCTAATTTTGATTAGTCTTTCGTGTGTCCTCGATTCGCTGCCATGATTACATTCAAATTGAATAAAATGTGCTGGTTGAGATGGAGACTGCCGCTAAACTGAAAATTTGAGCTTGCACATTGAGCATGTTAGAAATTATAGGTCTGGATGATAACTGCATAATTACTAATTCAAATGAGCTATAATTTCTTGGGTATATACTTTTGCATGCATAATCTTATTCTCTTAAAATCCAACAGAAGTTAATGAAGAATCATTTAGATTAAGAAGAAAACCAGTGACTGGATGGAAAGGTTTGAGAGTGCAAGTAGAAAGGGAACAAAACCAACCATTAAATATACAATCATTTTGACCTGTTTCTATTCAATCATTTGTTAGACTGGGAATAAGCAGGTCCGCTCTTTGAGTTACATCAACCACCTCCTCTCTTTTAATTAATGTTATAGATAAGAAAAGAAAAAGGGACAAATGAATTGCTAAATTTTTCATACATGAGATGAATGTGCACTATCCTAGGTCCATTTTAAGTCAAAAGATCCATTATCTATGTTTTTTTTTTCCATCAGGTCATCAGTTTCATAATGCTATTTGATATTGGTAAACTAAAATGAGAAAAAGATTCCCTTTTCAAAAAGAAATGTTGAGAAAAAATATTAGAAAATAAATTTATTTGGACCTGGCAAAAACTGAGTGTTCTTTTATTACTCCTTAGACTTCATTTAGTTGATACTATGTCGTTTTCTCCAAAAATATTTTGTAGGAAAAATCCAAGGGGAATACTAATATCACCCGGACCAGGTAAGAAGCGTCATCCAAATATATCAAGTTACTATTTTTTTTTAATCTGGAACTTATGGAAAGATAAGTACTTATGATCTTATTTATTTTGGAATAGGTACACCTCAAGATTCAGGGATATCATTGCAAACTGTACTGGAACTTGGACCAACAACTCCATTATTTGGTGTCTGTATGGGTTTGCAATGCATGGGAGAGGCTTTTGGAGGTTTGTTTAAATAAAAAGTTCATTATCCCTCGCCATGATCAAAATCACCAGCGTAGCTAACATTTGATCCAAGAAAAGTGTATTGTCACACAAATTATATATATACATTGTGAGGAATGGTAGGTACTTATGCACCGTATTTTCACACTTAAGTACCATCAGTTTTTTTGTATTAAGTAAAGTAATTACAACATAAAATTTGGTATTGTTTATTTTATGTTTTGTTACTATTTTCTTTTCTTATATGTTTAACTTATAGTCTTATATAGTGATGTTAGCATTATTTTATACCTGAAAGCACCTTAAGAAACCTTGATGTTATTAACTTATTATAGTAGTTGTTCTCCTCAACGATAAGGTTATGACATTAATAGATAAGGTTATGTCATTTAACGCGCCTTTGTTTTGTTTTAGGTGTTTGTTTATTTATACTATTTCTTGGTAAATCTATATAATCAAACCTAGATTAACAGAGCTTAATGGCACTATAAAATAGAATATACACATTCTTAGGTTAGGTTTTGTCCTTTTCTTTTCTCCGTGTGTAAAATGGTGCGACTTAGAATCTTTTTCTTGCTTTCTTGTTTTACCCCCAAAATAGTTAATTATATTAAATAAGAGAGACGAATAATAACTGCCTTAAAAATTATTCAAAGTAATAATGATAATAGTAATTATAGAACTATCTACCCAAAATAATTGTATGAGTAGTATAGTAATTATAGAATGATTTACCCCAAAATAAATTATATGAATAGTTATTATTACACTCCCTGATGTACTGTCTTGGTGCCAGTTTTAGTTATACTAAACTTTCTTTAGAGAGATCCATAGTTGTGTCTTCTTGCACCGGCTTAGTGCAAAAATTTATGAAATCTTTGATTACCTATCAAAAAATAGAAGATAAAAGAAGAGACATGAATAATATAAATATGGAGTAGCAAACCTAGCTCTATGTAGCAGATAACATATTTGTTTTGCTTCTTAATCAACAAGGGAATTGGCTTAAAAGTATAACATAAACACAGTTTTATCCTTGTCAAAGCCAAACACACAACATCGGGTATGTGAGTTTGCTCATGTTGCCACTCCCAAGCTCGGATGTGGGAGGGGTACTGTGATATGATAACAATTAGCGTAAAACTAGTGACTAGTTAATTTTTGATGAACTCACAGCACAAAGTACATCTCAAATGAAGCAAAATAGATAAACAATTATATAGCTGACCTCAATTAGCTTGAGATTGAGGCATAGTAGTTAAAACCAAATGAATGTTTTAGATTTATTGCGGTGGGTATATTCTATTTTTAATACAATCTACCATACATCCAATGGGATATGCATTTGCTCCAAATAATCTAGTTTTTAATTGTCATAATACAATCACTATATTATAAATTTATAATTCTTGCATAAATTTTACGTTAACCAAATGACTTCTTGGTGGCATGGTTATAAGATACGCTTATCATTGAAGGTTTATATGGTACGTGTTATAGGATATATATCACCTAGTAAGCTACAATAACTTCCTAATTTTTAAAATATAAGCATTAAGATACGACAGTTACAAAGCCTTTTAAAGATTCTGTGATTTAAGAGATAACAAAGAAGGTATTTCATTGATTTAAGGTATTTCATTGATTTCTTTTTCAGATCATCCATACATGGTATCTTTAATGGCTAGTGACAGGAGGGAACAATGAAATATCTAAGGGTTTTAAAGGTTCGATTGGAGGCAGTGAATTATAGATGTGCATATTTCTCGATATCAAGTTCATAAAAGAACCAAATTCTTGATGGCGATTATTTTAATAAATAATAAAAAATTCTATAAACTTCTGTGTTGTACTCCTAATAGGATGTCATTAGGCATCACATTTATGCCTCTGATGAAAATGGAAAAGGAACCAGACACAGTATAGACCTTCATTGCTATGTTGCTCGGATTGTTCAAAAATGTCGTCGGGTGCATGTCGGATCCTCCAAAAATAGTGCATTTTTGAAGGATCCGACACGGGTGCAGCAACACTTATGGAAAGTCCGAGCAGTTTAGCTTCGTTGTGACTGGAATAGTGACTCTTGTTTTTCTCGAAGCCCAATCTTAAAACTGAAATTAGTCCTCTAGTGTCTTGATTGAGGACTGTTCAGAGAATAAATTTCTGTTGCTGACTGGCTAGAGCAGAGAAACATAGCATTCTAGTAAATAATCACAATGCTTTGAGGGAACCAGCGAGTTGTGCAAATATTAGTTGTAAAGGTATTGAAAGTTTTGGGTATGACAATTGTCTGGGATTAATGTTAAGTTGACGACAATCAAAAGCTCTGTTTTCTTCTTTCTTGTTATTCAACCAGTCAATTATGTGTTCAACTTAATCCTCCTAATGCGAATTTATTCCATTGCAGGAAAAATTGTGCGTTCTCCATATGGGGTGATGCATGGGAAAAGCTCCCTCGTATATCATAACGAAGGTGGGGAAGATGGATTATTTGCAGGGCTATCAAAGTAAGCTCTCCTCTATCTGATAATTGATTAGAAACTTGTCTGAATAAATTACTATTTGGTCTTTCAGATTATTTTTGTATCAACATAAGTGCATTTCTCCGTTGAAAATTAAGAAGATCATCATTCAACTAGTTGCAAGTTAATTGCCTCTAGATTTGAGCTACGTCACCCCCTACAATTTGATATGGTGAAGTTCAAAGAGTAAGAAACAACAAAGAAGCTGCTTCCGCTACGCCAGCGAAAAATTGTAGTTGACTAAGGTGGAAAATATTTTGGAAAAACTTAGGAAATTTTCTTTGACAGAAATTTAAAAAAAAAACTTAGTTTAGCGCTTATCTCGCTTGAGCGAGCTTTTTCTCATTTTTCATAAAAGCATGTTTCTCACTTCTGCCAGAAGCAAACGCATCTTCAATATCGCCTCGTTTCAAGGCAGTAGAGTGCAAACCTGTTTGTTCGCTTCTCACGTTTAGCGAGCGCTTCAGCTTTTGTGTCAAGTAGACCATTGGCATGACACATAATTAAGACTAGCAATAAAGGATTAGGAATAATAGTAGATTGAGGAATTTCTTCACCTGATATATGCGTGGTCTGTTGGTGTGAAGGGCAGGATAGGATAGTAGAGAGGGAGGAGCGCACTACAAGGAATTTCAAAATGGGGACTGAAGGGTGATGCAGAATGTGTGGCCCTTGTGGATATCAACAAGACTAGGAAACTAACTTTCTTCCCTGCGCAGGCGGTGTGAGATGCAATACTAATGATAGCTAGTTTTAAAGTGTCACTGAATTGACATAATCCTGTGTTTATACTACTAGTGTTATTACCACTTTCTAGAAAAATCCCAAGATAAACTGAATAAACAACCTGAACTTAAAATTGAAAGGTTTTACCTTTTCTACAGACTAGGACTACATGAAGAGTGTGAAAGAAAGATAATGCAATGTTACTTAGGCTACTGGAGATAAACCGCACCTTTGGAGAATTGTGGGGGTAATCCTCCAAAATTGAAGGATGATCAGCTTTGTTGGCACTGAGACACGGGCCAGACTCCTGAGGGAGGCTCACAATACATCTTTAAGGAGCTACCGAGGAAGAAAGCAATAATGATAAAAGGAAAACAAGGTCCCTGACGACAGCTTATTTTATTATAGAAAAACAAAGGAAACCTATCCATAGTAAACAAGAACTAGGGTGCCCTTGTGTCAGCTTAAACGTACTTCCATACAAAGGTGAATCAGGTGCTTCCTCTCCCATAAATTTCATGGAAATCAGCTTCAAAGATGTTCTTGTGAATCATTCTTTGGTGCCTGAAGTAACATGAACTTCATGGATAAATATGAGTAAATAAAACAACCAATAGAGGCAGCAGTTTGAATAAAAGATCTCATTTTCGGTCCACAACCTCTTACACTTCTTTATCGTCCTCAACATCCCGCTATCTTCATTTTCTGGATTCGAGTAATGCTTTTCTGGCAGATTGGAGGAGTCTTGGGCTTGCTGCAATGACCCTTTATTATCATTAGATTCTTGAGAATCAAGAGAACTGCTTTGGTTGATCTTTCAGCATCATTGTCATATCTTCTCAAGCTTTCTTGATGAAAGAAAAATGCCACAGCGTCCATTTAGCTGGTAGCATAGATACTTAGGCTTAGGGGAGAGGTTATTATGGTTTATGGAAGAATCAACACTAGAGTTGTTTTGTTGATCATACCCAGTGGAATCCCAATTTTTTATTTTTGGTGTTTTTCAAATTTCTAAAAATTCCAAATTCAACTTGAAATTAAATTTCAAAATTTTATGACCAAAAGTGATTTTTAGAGTTCAACTCCAAAAACAAATTCATGGTCAAACACTAGTGTTATGGTCTCACATAAGTTTAAGTTTTTTCTGTGTTACTATTTAGTGTTTGTCTTGAGCAATACTGATGAAATATCTTTGACCCATGTGGCAACATAGGTAGACCAGAATTTTAATGTGTTCAAGATTTTAGAAAAGGATAACTTGCTGCATTCTTGATAAATTATTTATGTGTATTGAATGGATTTCTTAGTGCAGCAACAATAATGTTGTCCCATAAGTGGGGTTTGGGGAGGGTAGAGTGCACGTAGACTTTATCCTTACCTCGAGGAGGGGATTTCTTAACACAATACATGATTTTGGCCAAAGCTCCCGGGTTCGGTAGCTAAAACTCTAGCTCCACCTATGTTTGGCAAAGAATGCATTTAATAGAATAGTTGATGTTGACATATTACAAGAATGAAGATTACAACCTTCCAGTTTCAAAAAAACATATTGCAAGAATGAAAGACCTTAGGTGGTGGGACATGTGAAGGCACGTTGATCATGCAAGTGGCGTGCACAGTTTCAATTTGCTGGATCTTCTTTTAGATATATGTTGTAATATATATATTTTTTTTGATTTGCACCGGGTGTCCGAGTCTCTTAGAGCCCCGACTAATCCCGGGGGTGCACAGGCCCTCGGCAAGGAGTTTCCTGCAAGTGCACCACGGTTAATTCAGGTTTTACCCAGTCCGATGGCCCTCAGAAATTGTTTGCATCCAGTGGGTTTCAATATGTTGTAATATTTCTCTATCTCATCATCTCCTCATCCACCGCTTAATTACTTTCAGTTGAATTTGGCTTCTATCTTTGAATATGTTAAGTCTAACAAATATTGCTGCCATTACTACTTATCTTAATATAGGCAGAACTCTTCATCGTCCTATAATTATCATGTTAAGACTAATAATATGTTATGTAAGTTGGAATTCTCTAGTTGGAGCACGTCTATTAGAGAGCACATAGAAGACAATTATAGAGATCCATCGCAGGTTGTTTAATCTATGTAATATTTCAAATACTTGGTCTGATTTATGTAGACATTTTGATATTACCCTTTTCATTTCAGCCCATTCATAGCTGGTAGATACCACAGCCTTGTAATAGACAAGGACACTTTCCCCAAAGATGCCCTTGAGATAACTGCATGGACAGAAGATGGTCTTATAATGGCTGCTCGTCACAAAGTTTATAGACACATACAGGTAAAAATTTCCATCCTTTATGAACAAAGTTAGTGTAGTTATCATTCCGCTATGGATTCATTGCTCTGAGCCATCCATTTGACCTAGTGGAGAGATTTATAATTTAGAAAATTTTGTATTGGTGATGTGAACTAATAAAAGAAGAAAGTGATCAATCAGTTTGTTCAGACTTTACTCCAGATTTGCAACCTTATACTTGTTGGAAACTGTAAAAATTTTACGGAGTACTCTATTTGGAAACTTCTATTTAATCTATACCCAGTTCGTATAATTTTTACACATCTACTCACTTAGGACCAACTTCCGACATGTCTGAAGTTAAGTTCAAGAAGAAATGGTTCAACTTAGTTATATGTGCATGAACTTCAGGCAAATCCTTCACCCACATGCAAAAGTCCTTGAACTTCATGCAGAAATGCCTTAACTTAGCCTATGAAACTTAAAACATTTTATCTGAAGCTAGGATTTGTCAAGACACACTTCAGACACCGCGATGTCTAAAGTTGGTCAAAGTAGGCAGACGTACAAAAATTTATAAACGTAAGGCCTAACGTAAATATTGACCCCATAATCGGGTACCTATGCACGTACCGGATTTGATTCTGACTAATTGTTTGCTTCTTGCTTTGTTAATTCAGGGGGTACAATTCCATCCAGAAAGCATCATCACAAGTGAAGGCAAGACAATAGTTCACAATTTTATCAAACTGATAGGAAGGAGGGAAGAAGCAAAATCTCAAAACTAGACAACTCTCTCTTTACCCACTGTACAAAATTGTGGTTTTGCCTCAATAAACTGATGCAAAACTATGTTCCTTGTCTTTGTTGTAACTTAGCAAAGGTAATTTAAAGAAGTAGTCATTACTTTGAACTCCCTACTTGTCATGGATTTAGTTGGAGATTCTCTAGACAATGTTGGTTTATTATTAAAGATGATATAATGAGGATCTTGAGATTTCTTTTTTCACCATGAAGGTATTGAGTTGAGGGTCTATTAGAAACAATCTCTCCACAAGGTAAGGGTAAGATTGGTGTACGTCTTACCTTTTGCAGATTTTACTTGTGGGATTATACTGATTACCTCTAGAAAATTTCTTAAGGATAACAAAGTGTTGCATTTCCCCTTTTATCTTTTGACATCACCACTCCACACCAAGAGAAGAGTGTGCCATTGCAAGCCCATGAAGTAGGGTGGCGCTGACGAGTGTAAGTCAAAGAGAAGGGATCGATTTGATTAGTGTAGGTTAAAGAGAAGGATCGATTTTATGAGTGTAGGTCAAAGAGGAGTGTAGGTCAAAGAGAAGGATCGATTTAGTGTGCTCGTTTTTTTATTATTATGCAAATCAATTCGATATGTTTGTTTAGGATTCAATGATGGTGTAGCTCGACAGACAAATTTTGATCTCTTAGGCTAAAATAGATAATACGTGTCATAAGCGTGGGCTATCGTACTAAATTCCATCATACATGGGACACACTTTTTTATTAAACCTAATTAATTCAGTTGAATTGGTGATAACAGTGTAATTTTTTTTTAAAAAAAGAAAATCAGAATAATAAAATACGACATGGAGTGCACTTATCCCAAACATGTTTGGCCAATCAGTACTTTAGGCAGAAACCAAATCCTAAAAATCTTTTTCTTATTTTAAGGATTTGTTTATTAATAATAATCACCAAAAATGGAAAAACAAAAGTCAATTAATCAATAAAAGGTTTATCTCCGACTACCTACTTCTATGTCTGCCTAATGTTTCTTACCAAATTAGAATGCATTATGGAAAAGCAAATTAGATATTTATTTGTACTATGAGAAGGGAATATAAAACTACCAAACATTATCTAGTTTAATTAAAATTTACGACTATCCAAGATTATGATGGAATGAATAAGATTCTTTTACTCATAATCCGATGTCTCGATTTTGAGTTTTGATAATGAAATAAACCTTGATAGACAATACGTTTCATGTTTAATGAATCTTATATGGGATGAATTCATATTATTTACACAAAAACAAATATCAAAAGATCTAATTAAAAAAACCTCTAAGTTTTGGGCTTCAAAATGGATACCGAGTGAAAAAGAAAATTAAAGGAGAAAAAAGGGGGGCATTTTCGCTTCTAGCCACTCAACAATATTTTGATTATGCTTCATAACTATAGCCTGAGTAATTGCATTTTGTAATTATAATTATAGTAGTGCTTGTATAATTCGCGCATCATTTATATATGTTTGTATATTTCACTATATAATTCGCAGTTTTTGTATAACGTTTGTGTACAGTGTTGATATAATTTGCAATATTTGTATAATTCACTATACAATTTGATTCACCATTCACGCACAATGTTTATATAAATCACGTAACTCAAATCATAATTACAGTTAGATGTTTGTCGTTAGCTATAATAAATTCAAACTATAGTTATGTTAGCTAATTAATTAGTATATGTTTATTTATTTGTGTAATTTTTTCTTATTTTTATATTTATAGGAAGTCGAATTTCCTCGAAATCTTTATTATTCTCTTATTGGTGGATATTCGGCATATAATACTCTTAATTTCATATTTTATTTTATTTCTAAATGAACTGTTTGTTTCTCTAGAAAATGCAATAAATAAAGTTATTATAAGTTCTAAGAGTTGACTAAAATATTTTATTAGACATTAGGGAAAAAAACAACTTTGTTGTCTTTACTTTTTCCCTACCCCCTCCTTTTTTTTTTTTTGGTTTAAAAATTCTTGAACTATTATTTGCTGCAATAACTTATAACATTCTCTTGATGCTTTTCTAATTTTCAATATTTATAACTTCTTGAAATGTCTCGATTTCGTGGGATGTGTTGGAGGTTTGGGAGGATATAATTTAGTGGCAGAATTATATTCACTCGAGGGGGTGTCAATCGATATTTTTTTCTTGAAAAATTATATAGTTAGTTAGGTAAAAATGTTTTTCTTTATGTATATATAAAGTAAAATCAGGCAGTTGAAGCAGATATGTCAATCAGCAGTTGTCTGCTTATTACTGGAAGTGATCAAAAAGTCCTTGGATAGCAAGCTAGTTGGACGTTGACCAGCTGCTTCTAAGCGGCTTATGAGGATTTACACCTCTTGACTTCTATATAAGTTTATTTCTTTAAATTGTGATATCCCGTATATAAAATTTTAACTCCACTACTAATTCAATTAATATGAAATATCATTAACGATACCTGGTTTTCTTATTTTCATCGATAAAACTATTTTTCTTAATTTATAATCAACCGAACATGAATTTTTTTTGAAAAGAAAATTTGAAAAATATTTTCCTATCAAACCCGCCTAAATCATACATAACCTATTTTTTATGATCATTTAGTGCATTTTTTCCTACTCTCTTCGATTTATTTTAGTTATCATCCTTAAATAATCTAAAATATTTATCATTTTAAAAAAACTAAGATATAATTAATTGTTCACTTCTCTTTTAACCCTTAACTAATAAATATATAGAGATATTAAACTGGTGCAAAAGGGAAAATACTAAATAGAGATAAATCATAAAAATTATAATTTAATTAAATTACTCTCTAATTAATATCAATCTTAAAAGATGTCTAAAATAAATTATGACCAATAAAATGAATTGGAGAAAGTATTTGATTTAATTTTGTTTAACTATATTGAAAGTTCTAAATATAGTTTACCAAATTTGACTTCTTTTTCTCACATATCCAAGATTATAGAATGGAAAAATCATACGACAATAATGATTAAAAAGTTATTAATTAAAACTTTTAACTCATAATATTACGATTTGAATTATATTCTCTTAATTTAAATACACAAATTAGTAATAAGATGCAAGTTAGGCCAAAATATTGGTCTCATTTGCGCTGATTAATATTATACAAATATAGCTTAAATCTATACTCTCCGATCGCAAATTTTTTTTGTGAAAATAATTATTTTAAATTATTAATTATTATTAATCCTTATCAACTTTAGAAGATTATAAACCATCATAATTATTGATGATGCTATAATGATTAAATGTTAATTAATTTTTTTTTAAAGAGTATATAAAAGAAAATTATGACAAATTTATAATTTAAGATGAAAAGAGTATTCTTTTTACGCAATATATGAATAAAAGAAATTGTGCTCGAGTGATTATGAAAATGCATAGATAATCATGAGTTATTATATTCAAATAAGAAATTAAATATTAGATAATTTTTTCATCAATCAAAGTAAGGTTAGCTCGACCATAAGACCATTTTAGCATATGTACGGCTAAATATAAGGAAAAAAAAGAAATAAAATAATTTTTAAGTAATTGTAGTATCGGTTTTACGTGACTCTATATTTTGTTTCTTTATCTTTATTCGGACACTCACATTATTATTACTATATTTACTTTTTTTTTAATTCTCACTTCACTATTTTTATTATTTTATTATTAAATATTTTGAAGTCTTTCAAACTGTCAAACCTTTTGTTTTACGTAAAATCTATTATTGTTTATTCACAAAAGATCAAATTTAAGCACCATAACGGTGCCAACACTATTTCAACATAATTATATCAACTTGTCAAAATTCATTTTAATAGTATTTCGATAACAATATATCAATTTTTCAAACTTTTTTTGGTTTCCCAAGGTATTCTCCAACCGACAGGTCAGAGACTAATCCTCCGTGGATCTGAGCTTCATTTAAAGATTTGTTCAATTAGGTGTTGCATGCATAAGGCGTGGATCAACTTTCAAATTTTTTACTTTAATTAAAAATAATTTAACTTTAAAAATTTTATTTTACCATTAATCAATCAATTGCACAAATAGTTTTTACAAAATTTAAATATCGTATTAAATCAAAATATCACGTAAAATGTTATGGAATGTAATATTTTTCTTGTTGAAATGACCCTATATCCAAGCACGACGGGTGGGGCTCGGTTGCAACCTATATAAACAAACATTTCAGCACCAGACTTATGAGTTCTTCACATTATTAATTAATTAACAGAAGAAAATTTTTTTTACAATGCAAGCTATGAACTCATTCCAAAGCACCGGAGAAAATGGTGATTCCTCCTGCGAGCATATGAGTAACTACCATTTCGATCCGACGTCGTCTCAAGATGACTTCCTCCAGCAGATTCTCTCTTCCGTTCCTTCTTCTTCTCCGTGGCCTGAAATCTCCGGGGACGGTAACCCGTACAATTTCGACGACCATCAGTCATCTCTCTTGTCTTCCAAGCTCCGGCAGCACCAGATCAACGGCGGTAGCTCCGCCGCAGCTGCTAAAGCATTGATGCTTCAGCAGCAGCTTTTGCTTTCTAGAGGAATCGCCGGCGATCAAAACGACGACGGTTTGAATCCGGTGAGTTTCTTTTACCAAAAAATTCAGTTCAGTAGAGTGATTGATTAATTAATTACTTAATTGCCTGAATTATAGTAGATTAATGACGAATTAATTACGAAAAATTCAATTGAGTGACAGTTTAATCAAGTCTATGGTTATAATTATCTGAATTATAGCAGATTAATGACGAATTAATTATGTACAGGGAAATGAGATTTCAGTTCAAGCTCTCTACAATGGATTCGCCGGATCTCTTGGTCAAACCTCAAATCAATCTCAGCATTTTCACCATTCTCAGGTCTGCATATACGCCGCTCAACTCACATATGATCAATTACAGTACTAATTTTTCGATAATTTATCAAAATAAACTCTCCTTCTCGGAAATAGCTTCTTTGCAGATAGTAGAAGATCTACTTACACTCTATCCATTTAGATTCCACTAGTGAAATTTCACTCCATAAGTTATATGGAAAAAAACTCTGCTCATATATTTCAATCAAAATCAATTACAGAGGTCAATTATAGTTTTAAAAAATAGCTAATGTATAGAAATCAACGGCGTGTGAAAATACAGGCACAGAGTTTCGGAGCGCCGGCGGCGTCGTTGACGATGAATCAAACGCCGGCGGCAAGTGGTTCAGCTAGTGGAGCACAACCAAAGCAACAGAAAGTTAGGGCTCGACGAGGACAAGCAACTGATCCTCACAGTATTGCTGAAAGAGTACGTACTCGGAGTACTCGTCTCATCAGTGTTGCAGTTATTTTTATCTAATTTTTGTCGTGTTTTGATGAGTTTGTTAGACTTTGATGGCGAATTTTGTGTTTGTTTTGTTGTGGCTCTGAAATTTTGGATGTGAGCAGTTACGGAGAGAGAGAATTGCAGAGAGAATGAAGTCTTTGCAGGAGCTGGTACCGAATGCCAATAAGGTAATTTCTTCATTCCTAATAAAAAATAAATTAAAATTATTCTTTTTGTTTCTAATATTCCATCTTGATTCCTTTAAGATTTTTAAAATAAATATTGTAGTATTAAAAATCACAAACAGTAAATATCGTAAAAGTCAAATAGCTTTGTATAATATGCAAAAGTTAATTCAAATAATACAGTATGATTCTAAGTAAAGTATTCAATTAGTTTTCATTTCGTTTCGTTTTATACGGCATTTTAAATAATATGAGTTAGGGATGTTCATGAATTGGTTATTAGTCAAAATCAAAATCAAATTCATTTAATTTGATTTTTAAGTTCTAAAACCAAATCAATCGTATTATAATATATATTTATCGATTTTATTCGGTTATTAACCATACATAAAAATAAAAACAATGTTACATTTAAAATGGAGAAAAAGTGAGAACAATCAATTTAACACGAAAAATACTTGGAACGACTAATATTATAAAACTTTTAATTCACTACATTTACTATGAAAAAGTTCAAAATTTACTATTTTGGCCTAGAAGAAAAAGCTAGTGACATTTCTAGTCCCTTCAAGAATTGTTATAAACATTCATATACATGAAAATAATAAGATAAAGTTCTCGTTTTAAGTATATATACACTTTTATAGTAGATTAAAAAATAAAAATTATTTTTATAAATAATTTATTATGTATGTATAATTATAAAATATATGAATATAATTTTGTCGGTTTGGTTTGGTTAGTTTTTCGGTTTTTTCGAACAAATCTAAACCCAAAGCAAATACTATCGGTTTTTAAAAAACTAAAATCAAATCAAACCAAAATCGAAATAAAATCAATTTATTTTAATCGATTTGGTTTGATTTTTTAATTTGAATCGATTTTTACCCAAACTGTGAACACTTCTAATATGAGTAATAGTTTAACTATTGTTAAATGCGGAATAATTTATTTCATCTTACTGACTTTTTGCTTCAATTTAAGCATTTTAATTTGAGAGAATATAGGATTTAATAAAATAAGCATCATCTAAATTTAATAAAAGACGTGCACAATAACAATAACTTATCTAGTGAAGTCTAGGGAGGATAAAATGTACGTAAACCTTACCACTGTTTCATAGAGATAGCGAGACTATTCTGGAATATTTTCAACGCAAATATATTAGCCCAAAAATGCAGAAAACACTAAATATAAAAACGACTATAGTGAAAAGCGATCGAAAACTCATAAATTACAATTCAAGTAGCAAAATAAATGACCGCAATAACAACACAATATGATACTATATTACAAGGCAAGACATCATTCTACCCCTACTAGTGTACTAGCTTTTTACCCTAATACGCGACCTTCATTTCTTTCTAAGGTTATGTCCTCAGTGATATGAAACTGTGACATATTTTGTCTAATCACCTCCCCTAATAAAAGACATGTAGAATATTGAAAATAAAGAGTTACCAAAAATTTTAAATTTAGGGAGTTTTTTTCTTAAATTTTTGTCTAAAACATTACTTGTGCTAGTATTTACACCAAATTATGTAAATTTATTATAGTTAAATGACTCAATGAGATACAAATATATATTAATAGTAATTATTAAGTAAATGCTAACGTCTATGTAAATAGATAGTATGTATTTATTAATTTAATGTAAGCACTCATTACTAAAAACAGAAGTCCAAAATATATCTAAAGAAACCCACTGTCCAATCGAGAAATAAAACAAAACACTTAAATTTAAATCGAGGTAATATGACTTTATATAGTTAAATAGATATTTGATAAGCATATGGTAACCTTTAAACTTCATATTTTAACTTTAACGGCATAATTTTTTATAGTGATTGCTTTTGTGTCTTTCCACATTTGTCGTCCACGTGTCTAACATAAATCAGATTGGGAAACGTGTCAAGAATAAATATCGACTATATTAGTGCTTGGAGTAAATCTAAAAATGAGATGCTGTAATCGTAATCTGCTATACTATAGTCAGTTTAATCACTTGTTAGTCGTAATTCAACATCTATATTAAAAATGTACATTAGGCATGTTACCAAAGTACCAATTGTTCACTATAGTATTTCTTTTTCCTTCTTTCTCCTCTTTTAATATTTGAAGATTATTGTTGAGTCTTGACTAAATAAAAGTTAAATGGTGATATTACAAGTCAAATCGCAATAGCTATAAAAAGTTAAATTAGAGATATTATAGCTTAATACGTAGTCAATTCTTAAAATTTGTCAAATATTTTATTTATACACTTGAACTAAGTCATGTTTTAATGAATTCCTTAACTCAACTTCTATAATAAAGTATTTTAAGTAGATATTTTAGTTTAAATTTTAGATTCTTTTTTGTGTGTTTTTATTTTTCTACTAGATAGTTAACCACATCAAATATCTTTTAAGTAGAAAAGCTTAAAGTTTTATGGCTTATTGTGATGAATTTATATAATTAAATAAAATAACATATTTCGTATGATTAACTTAAATATCTAATAGACAAATGAGAACATAAAAAAGACAATCAAATTTGAGTTGATGGGAATTCAAATGTTTAATTGATGCAAAAGTTAGTTCGAGAATCTAAATCACCCATATCCTTACACCTTTAAAGGGTTGATCATGTATTAAGTCTTACAAGGTGTGATTTGTATCAAGTCTTACTATAGCCGTAATTCTTAGCAACAAATTGTGTAAACTAATAGCCGTAATTCTTAGCAACAAATTGTGTAAACTATATGTATGAGTTCAATATTTATGGTTCTTGTAATAAATTTTTCTTTCCATTCTAAAAGAAGTGTTAGTTTTGCAAAATCTTTATATCCTAAAATATGTGTTATTTTAGAAACTCAAGACAAAAGATAAAATGTTGCCTTTTGGATTATCCTTTTTGTGTGGTTTGCAAGCTATTGCATAGGAGTTGGAGGTTTTATCCTATGCGCACTCAAAAGGATAGTAGTTGTTGATTTTCCTTGTCATAAAAAAAGATAAAGCAAAATGTCTCTTTAAATTGTCTCCGCTTCTTTCATTTGTGAAGTAGTAGTTAGTCAATGCTACTTTCGACGCTCCTCATGGGTCATCTGGAAACAGCCGCTTTATGTTTTTAAACATAGGGGTTAGGCTGCGTACATCCGACCTCCCCTCGCCCTGCAATGAGCGGGAGCCTTTTGAGGCACTGGGGTATGTTGATGATGTTGATGTTGATGATATTCTAATACTTAATCTTATAAATAGTGTCTAATTTCAAGAAACATTTATTATAGAAATAGTTTAATTACCAGATATTGTATCTATTAATTTTTTAAAGGATATATTTTTGCTAAAATGCTACTTATTTTGAAACGGAGGGAGTGTATATTGAGATCATGGATACAAATCTGTTTTTTTTATGTCATATATTACACACTTATAATTGTGCGTTAAGACATTGTGATAAGTTATTTTATTAGCTAATTATTCTAATAATTGCAAAATGAACGATATAATATTTGCAACTAACGTGATTGTGATTTATGGAATGACAGACAGACAAGGCTTCAATGTTAGATGAGATCATCGACTATGTCAGGTTCCTCCAGCTCCAAGTCAAAGTACTCTCTCTCTCTCTCTCACTCTCTCCCCCCCTCTCTCTCTCTTCACATTTATTGCTCTTGGACTTAAAAAATTGAAATAGATCAATGCTTCCCAGTTGACTAAATGGGATGGAAAATGTCGTTCTGGTTGTTTAACTTCCAACTTGGTTTCGGAATGCTTGTCTATGGTATAATTGGTGGAGTCAAAATTTTTATAAAAGAAATTCAAAATATAAAGATTGCGAACACACAAATATATTAAGGAAACTCAAAACTAATTAAAACTAATTAAGATTATTCGATTCTGTGAGTTGATCTTAATCAACATTATTCTAACATTTAGATACTCATATTAGGCTACTTCATTTTAGGGCAGAGAACTTAAGCCGAATTCGGGCCCTTGACCTACATGGTGCAATAGATGTCCTTAACCAACAAGATAATGGAGTCCTTGATGTCAAATGGTGTTATCACTTCTATTATATTACACAAATATTTTGATGTACAAGTTATTTTATATATAAAGCAGTATCAAATGACACCTCTCGCATAATGTGCTTCTCCATAGATATATAGGGGACCATGTGTGTAGGGGAACGTATCACAAGCTTACCTTCTTTTTTTTTGGAGGGTGTGTGTAGTTTTTGTAAAACAAAAAATTCAATTCGATTTTCTCTCCTGCCCCTAGCGTGCGTCCACCCATGAAATAGAAGTCCTATTGGCCATTTCTACAAGACTATAACTCCATGGTGTTTCTGCTTTTTTTTTTTTTCATTTTTCTTTTCTCCTCTGTGTTTAGGTTCTGAGTATGAGCAGATTGGGCGGTGCTGCAGCTGTTGCTCCCCTAGTTGCTGATAGGTCCTCTGAGGTACTACATCATACATCATAGTTGAAATTTCAGTCATTTCGCATTTCTCTTATAATGGAATCATAGAATTTCTCTACCCTAGTCAGAGTTTAGATGTTTGAGCTTGAATTGTAAGTATGAAAAATTTAACAGGAACACTTTCCTTTAATGTTTAATTAGTTAAGATCCTAATGCGCAACCCCCTAATCAAAGGTATCACTTGTTGTGGTTTTAATTGGTTATTAATCGAGTGAGTACAATAAACTGAAAGGAAATAGAATCAATGGGCAGTGCCCTATGCTAGAGGACTATATATTAGGCTTTCCATTTAAAGAAAAATCAACTGGGGATGAAAGTGGCATAGTACTTTGATCAGTAGAGAAAGCATAACAATTCTTGAACAGAAAAATAACTCCAATTTTTCCCTCTAAATTCTCTGTAAGCAGAATGTGACAAACCATAAAAAACTTCACGCGTGCTCGCCTTTTTTAGCCTATTTTCACCTCCAAGCTTAAGAGCTTTCTCCTCTTATTTTAATTTATTTCAGAACAATGACAATACTTTGTGCTCATTTTTTTTTTATTCTTAAGCTTTTAATTTAGGAAAACAATAACATTTTCTGATATAATACCCGGTATTCTCACTCGTTGTTTCTAGTAATTCAGATCTATGCTATATGTAGAATCTCTCAAATGAGGATGTAGCTCCTATTAGAAATTTTTGCATTTGTAGGGATTCAACTCACAATCTTTATTAGGGTAGGGAGTCATCCATCAAATTCGATAGCTTTTGTTCAAATCTTATACTATACGTTAACTTAAGATATTTGTAAGAATTTCTAAACTTCAAATTATAAGTCCACCTTTAAATTCAATCATCTTATTAAGAGGTCAATTTAGTATTTGAGTTTTATGAATTTCCACAATAAGTTCAGGTTGATATTTATACAATAATAACTGAGTTTACAGTCAAATACTTATAGTAAAAATTTAGGGAATATTTTGAACATATATACAAAGTGATCTGAACAGAAACTACTGAACTCACATAAACTTGCATTGTAACAGCAACTGTAGGTTGGCCCCCAAGTTTCACCACTTCCTTTGGAATAACCTAATAACATGCATGTTCTTATTGCTGTAAAAATATCTTGACAAGACTTTAACATTTCTCAAAAATATATTCCTACTTTTTCACTAGCTAAATTACTACTAGTTCCGTTATATAAGTTTGTATGACTTATTTTCTTTTTTAGTTACAAGCTTATTTTGTTTTTTAGTTAATCTAAAAAAGAATGATACATTTCTAGATTGATTAGTAAAATTTATATTTAAAACACTTTCTTTATTCTTAATGAAATAATTTCTGGCCACCAATATTCATGACTCATTTTAGAGCACAAAATTTAATAGTCTTTCTTTCTTTTTCAAAACTCTTGTGTCAAGTTAAACTACTCATATAAAATGAGATAGAGAGAGTACTTGTCCAAGGAAATGCTAATCCTCCCTCCGTCCTATTGTAGTTGTCATGGTAAAATTTGACACAATCATATTTTAGTAGTCATGATTAGATTTCGAACAATCCTTATAAAGAATTGATTAGAAATGTTATTTGGGCTAATATATCTCTTATAAATAATTAAATTTTTATCTATATATATATATATGTGCTCGTAATTCTAATAATTAATGTTAAGAAAAACTTAAAAGAAAATAATTAATTCTCTCTTTGTTATCTAAATTGTGTAATCTAAATTGATAACTATTTTGAGACAAATAATTTTAGTATATATGACAACTAAAATGGGATGGAGGGAGTAATTACTAATTTGATTTACAGGGAGGAGGTGATTGTGTACAAGGAAATGGAGGCCGGGGCGGCAGTAACGGGACGACGTCGACGGCCAACAATGAGAGCAGCATGACGATGACGGAGCACCAAGTAGCAAAGCTGATGGAAGAAGATATGGGATCAGCCATGCAGTACCTTCAAGGAAAAGGCTTATGCCTTATGCCAATTTCCTTAGCCACAGCTATCTCCACCTCCACGTGCCACTCCATGAAACCCAACAACAACCAGACACTACTCGGCGGAGGCTCCGCCATCAATGGCGGTGGTGAGACCGGCGGTGGGCCATCTTCTCCTACCTTGTCGGCTTCCACTGTTCAATCAGCCACGATGGGCAATGGCGGGACTTGAGTTAGTCCTTCTATCTTAAATGTGATCCACTGTTTTTATTTATTTAGAAGCAATTTGATTTTATATTTCTCATTTTATACTTTTATAATGACTTATTTTAGAATATAAGTTTCAAAAGATTTTTTTTCTTAAACATTGTCTTCAGTTAAAAATGCATCACATGGAACATCCCACAAGTACAACAACAACAACATTACCCCGATGCCTCAAAGGCTCCAGCCCATTGCGGGGTAAGGAGGAGTCGGATGTACGCAGCCTGACCCCTATGTTTAAAAACATAGGGCGACAAAGATTTTATCTCTACCTCATGAAAAGCTTGTTTTCAAAAGACCCTCCATTGGAGTACAACAAATCAAAATAGGTATCGGAAGGAAAAACGACAATAAAAAAGAATATAACAGCGGTACATAGACTTTATCTCTACCTCATGAAGAGCTTGTTTTCAAAAGACCCTCCATTGGAGTACAACGAATCAAAATAGGTATCGAAAGGAAAAACGACAATAAAAAAGAACATAACAGCTAATTTTTTTATTCTAATTTGCAATCTCCATACTCTTGTAAACTGAAGTTATATCATATCATATGTAATTATCTCTTCCTAATACATTCTCGGCCAACCTTTACCTCTTCTGACACTCACTATATCCAACCTCTTGCATCTTCTCATCGGGACCTTTGCCCTTCTGCTCATCACATCCTACCTCGTATCGGGAGCAAAAGAAGATAGTGAATCTCTTTGGAGGGAGTAAGGACTTACCATTAGTAATAATTTTAGTAATTTCTCATTCTAACAGACATTAAACTACTGTGCAATGAATGGCATTGAGGGGACATTGAGAAATTTTTAGTTGTAATAGTAACACATTGTAAGGATGCTAATTATGAGTGGGATACGATTAATCGGGTGATTAAAAGAAGATTACTCCTCAGAAATCCTGGACCTGGAAAAGTGAGGGAGTACATATTTATAAATAATAATTAGTTTGTCTTTAGTACATTTGGAAATTCTAGTCCTATACTTTATCTTATTTTATGATTGGGCCTAATAATTTGGTTATAAAATAAAATAATTGTTCCTTTGACTTTTGAAAAGGAACTATCTAGTTCTAATGAAACAGGCTTCCTTCTGCTTTCTGAAGAGACAGCTAGAAAACAGATCTTGTTGACATTTTTTATTTCATTTTGGTAGAAAATGAAGCCAAAGAACTTTGCTTCTTTGCCTTCTCTTTTTAAATTAATATTTTGCTTCTTTGTTGATTTCTTGATAAAAGAAGGAAAAAGGAAGATAGGATAAATATACCTGATTTATTGACGGTTGAATTTGAAATAAAATATTCAAAATTTTGAGGTTAAAAAAACAATCTGAATTAAAACTTCAATGGTTTGGGTGAATTCTTGAATCACAGAGATGTGGGCAATAGGAATAAATCAGCTGGTGTATCTTTGGTTGAGTCGGAGTTTGAAACCTTGGTCAGTACTTACTCATAATTTTCACTCACTTCATTAATCGCTAGACTACATCGTTGGATGCTCAACAGGGTGAGATAGTTAATGAGAACACAGGACTACTTGTAAACACCATATTCCAATTGTTTCTGAAGCACAAAATCAATCAGTCACATGCAGCTAGGAAATGTGACTGTAGGTAGGAGCTCTGGGAAATAATTGATCATGATATCACCTAATTGTCAAGAAGCATCACTGATAAAATCAC
The DNA here is from genome assembly GCA_026153255.1 of Solanum medicagineum. Classification (NCBI taxonomy): domain Eukaryota; kingdom Viridiplantae; phylum Streptophyta; class Magnoliopsida; order Solanales; family Solanaceae; genus Solanum; species Solanum medicagineum. The sequence goes on along the minus strand of JAPFFP010000012.1, from coordinate 3,619,095 downwards.
ATAATATCCATGACAAATGCTAATTCTAGAGTCTCCTAAATACAATGGAAGGAAAATAATAACTTTGAGAAAGCTCTTGATCATTCCTATGTTGATAGAACAAAACAGTTTGCAGCTACGTTTCTCCGACTCTCCAAAAATATTATCGCATCTGTGTCAGATTCTTCAAAAATACACTATTTTTGGAGTATCCAACACACATCCATCGATATTTTTGAAGAGTCCAAGCAACATAAGTTTGCAGTAATATGTGACTCTACAATACACAATACAGAAACCAATGCAAATAATCTGAAAAAGCAATTTAGTAAGTCTTGGCTTAATGCCTTCCATATTTTACGCACAAGCACCTAAAAGCTATGTTGCTTGGATTCTCTGAGAATACTGATGTCGTTGCACCTGTATCAGATCCTCAATAAATAAATTTCAAGGATCTGACACACTCAATGACAATTTCGAAGGATCCGAGCAACCTAGCCAGGACTACTAAATCCTTCTCCTTAGTTTCTAGTGTTAATCTAACTCTTAGTAGCCATTGGAGTTCCTGTTCTTTTGTTTCAATCACTCAAACTAACAGTCAAGTAGCTCTCTTAATATACATATCCACCATTCACATGCTTTATTGGGGATAAGTACTGTGCATTTCTTCATTACGCCAACACCTACCCTAGGTACTTTTCTACATAGCATTTGTTCACTACAGCAGTCTGCAGAAATAGTCTATTGGAAACAGCCTTCTATCTTACAAGGTACGGGTCATGTCTGCATTAACTCCAACGGCCCAACCTCCCCAAACCTCACTTCTGGGAAAACATTGCGTATGTTGTTGCAGTTAGCAGGCAAAGTGGAAACAGCTTAGTAAAAGTGATGCGACTTCCGCTAACATTTCAAAATTGTTTCCCTTGTTTTTCAGTAAGAAAAGAGAAAAGCTCCTTTTAGATTCTCATTCAATAGCAGAAAATCAAAATGGTTTCAGTTGTTATAAATCAATCAACTACCATCATAGTGGCATTTTGACAACAGGTAAACACGTTCAACTTTGTCTGTTGATACTACAACAACTACAACCTACCAAGTGTAATCCCACAAAATGGTGTTTGGGGAAGGTAGGTGTACGCAAACCTTACCCTACTCTGGAGGGTAGAGAGGTTGTCTCTGTCTCTCCTATGGAACCCCGGCTCAATGAAACACAGATAAAAGCAGTTCAGAAAAGGAAATAACAGAAATGAATGAGTCGTGGAAAAATACTACAAAAAGCATGACAAAACATTCTGCCCAGTAACTATAACAATCTGTTGATGCTAGTTGCATCAAATGCCCCACCAGATTGGACCATATAAGAACAGAAGAAAAAGAATTATAGAACCTTATCCAAATAAATACCGTTCTGTATATTGAAAAGAATAGCAGAAAAATACTTCACTCAAGAAACTGTATAACTATCAAAGTTAAACTCCTGTTCCGAAGGCAAGGCAGAGACTCCATGTTACATTTATTTTCACTCTGCAAGTAAAATACAGTCTTAGGATCTTCTAAGCTCACGTAAAACAAACCACCAATATGAAAAGAAGGACGCTATTCAATGATTGATCCCTAGGAATTCAGCATGTTTAGTACTCCTACTCGTATATGGAAATTCTGAACATTCAGAGCAATAATCAGCCAACAATTTTACCACGACAATGAGTTATGCACTAGCCTCTTCCTCATATGTCACCAAGCTTTAAACCCCTGCAAGGTAGTTCAACCAAGCCAATAAACCCATCAAAACATCTTCATGCCTTCATCAAAAGAATTGAGGAAAGGAGAGACGAATAAGCAATTAATCCTCACTAATCAAGATTTGCTATCAATCACTCACATGCAAATTTTACAGGCAAACTCAAAAAAACTGTCAGGATAGCAGCCATGTAAAAGTAGCTAGATTTCAGAACCCCGAATGCACAATTCATTTGCTGCTTGCACATACAGATATCTCCTGTATACTATTTTTCTTTTTAGATATGCACTTGATCGATCCTCCTCCATCAAACACCCAGGAGTCCAACAGTTACTTTTATGCCTTGCTCCCTACGTAACTCAGACCCCAAACCTTGTTGTTGGAGGAGGACCCTTTGCACTAGGCCATGCCGCTCTTGAGCTCATTTATTCCAGTGTTATCCAAACTGAAAAGCTCCAAGGTTTTATGGGGCTTAAAGCGCAAAGTGTGGACTTAAAGGATGAAAGGCGCAATGGAGGAAAAAATACAAATATGTATGTGTAGTCCAAGACTATTAATTATAAGCATGAATACCAAATGCAACAACAAGAACATACCCGGTGTAATTAATTTAAGAAAATTACGATAAAGTGAAATATCAATTGGTTAGTCTCACTTCTTCAAGGTTATGCTGATTGGAAAGGAGAGGTATGTTTTGGAGCCTTGATGACGACGACACTGAAGTGCCTGCTAAGCAAGGCACAGTGCTCAATATGATTACCTTTGACAACACTGATTTATACTAATTCATGAAAATGGTAGAAGTGAAAGGGAGTTGTCCATTCGCTATAAAAACCCAGTCTTTACCAATTTGAACTCAGTATCTAGAAAATTCGACAGCCTATATCAAACACAACAATAGTCATACGCAACTATCAACACGAACAAAAGGGTATGTAAACATAAAGCTGAGGAAGTATCAACACACCTCTCCTTGAGTCATTATCATCCAAAAGTCTTTGAACCCTCTTCTTAGCACAATACTGTCTATCAAAATGCTTAACCTATGCACACCAAAACAGACACAAATAAACGCCAATACATCAAGAAAAAAGCTAAATATCCCAGAATCTGTCGTAATGTTTTTAGGTTTAATGACCTTACCCAAGTAGGTCTACATTGTTTCCCATATTCCTCCCTGGTTTTCTTGCATTCAACAGGGTATAAAAGACCAACTGTTGCGATTTCCGTAGGTTTCTTACTAGATTCTTTCTCCAGGCATGAATAAAATGCATCTCTTGCCTTTAAAACAACAATTCAATACCTTCAATTAGCTTTATCAAGATCAGGAGCAAAGCCAGAAATTTTACAAAGGGGTGTCAAACTATAAAAAATAAATACACACCTAAAGAACAAATAAGACATTCAACATATAATACTTATACCAAAAAAAAAAAATTAAAATTTTAACTTAGCTATACAGTGTAATTTTTCATACAGCTTCAGCAGACCCATTGCGTTTGGGTTCAAACAAATAATATCAAATAACCCATTAACCTACAACTTTTAGAATCCATAACCCATAAAGTCAAAATCCTAACTCCGCCACTAATCAAGATTGATCGAAATGTGCAATTTTAGAGCTTAAAGAACAAAAATTAGTGCAAAAAATGGAGAAAAAGTGTACCTTGTAGCAAGAAATGCGAGCTTGTAAGAGAACATCTGTATGGATTTTATCAGTATTTTGTGATGCATAGGCTTCGAACGCCATTGACAACCAAAAGAGGAAGCTGAGGGAAGAAAGCAAACACAGTGAGAGAAATGAAAGAAACTCTAGTTTTTGGGTCAGTATGATGTTTACAGGCCCAAATAATATGGGCAAAGAGACTAGACAACATGGGCTTTTTGTAAGCCCAATTTCAGAGGTTATATATTTCAGCCCGTTACGTGAAATTTGATCGGTCCATTGAAAATGATCTGGTGACAAATACTTATTATGACAAACATTAAGTATTAGTATATGCTTAGAGGTGACAAAATTAAACCCAACTTAGTTAAGTAAAATTAAATCCTATCCGGTCAGCCTTTTGAAGTTTGAACGGGTTAATAAACCCATCCATTTATTAGATCATTTCAACCCATTAAAAATTGGGTTGATATGCAACCCGAATAGATTCGAGAGAAATCTTGTCAAAATATTTTTAAAACACTTCTTTTTTATTTGATATATCTTTTATAGTCATAATAAAGAAAAATTTAATTTAGTACTAAAATATTGAACAAGAACAAATAAAATAAGTAAAACTTAGTAAAGTTGGGTCAGGTTGGGTCTTGACCCGCTCTATAACCCATTACTAAACCCATTTTGACCCAACTCATTTATACCCAAGCAACTTTTGGTTGGGTGGGGTTGGGTGGGGTCTTGACTCGTTTGTTATCTTAACTCATTATGACCCGTTCAAAATTGACCCAACCTGCCTAATTGTCACTTCTATACGTGTTGATTATTGTGAATTTATAAATGGACTTTGATTGATTAGAAATTTGGTCGATTGATCGAAAATGATCTGGTGATCAATAGTTGACATGGCAAACATTGTTTTTTGTGTGTGTAATTGTGAAATACAAATTCCTAATTATAGATGATTATTGTGCGGTATTAGTACATGCTAGTCAACAATGTATCTATGTGGGGGTTACCATATTCACGTGAGCCCAAACTTCTCTTCTAAATCATAGATATTGTTGATGTATTTTTTTAAAAAAAATTAAATATAGATACGTGAATCCACACACGAAATATCACATCGAAAATGATCTAGTGATCAATACTTGACATGACAAATATTGTTTTTTGTGTGTGATCGTGAAATACAAATTCATGATTGTAGATGATTATTGTGTGGTATTAGTACATGCTAGTCAAGAACGTATCTAGGTGGAGGTCACGATATTCATGTGAACTCATGCTTCTATTCCTAAATCATATACTTATTAGTATTGTGTTGTTTATAATATACTTAAATATAGATATGTGAATCCACACTCGAAGTATCACATAATGCGATGATGATTGGGTGCACCTCTTTAGTTGAGATTAGAAAGTTAAAAGAATTTAATGATACTCCGTCCGTTTCATATTAAGTTAATTGTTGGGGAATTTTTTATGCTTCAAAATAAGTGAATTGTTTACTTTTCAAAGGATATGTTGAATTTTTTTTTCAATTTTACCCTCCATTAATTAAGTTTTTAAGGTTGAGTTTTGTATGAGAAATAAATGGTACATTAAATGAGTGTGTGGAGTTTGAAAAGAGTAAAAATGAAAAAACATGATTAAATTTTGTCTTTGTTTCTTTTTCTTAATATATGTGAAATGACTCAACAATTCACTTAATATACAACAGAGGGAGTAAGAATCTAAAACCAAATCGATCAAATTTATATCATAGATCCACCTTTTGTAATAGTGCATCCATTCTCTTGAAATTCTGAATACGCCTTTGAATTGCTAGCTGATTTTGTGAATCTAATTGTCGGATTCATTATTTGATTCATCATAAATGATCCAGCGATCAATACTTATCATAATAGATATGATTTCTGATGTTTAGGAATCATGAAACATAAATTCATATTATAGATGTCTTTGTATATATATTAATACATATTGAATTTTTTAAATTTAACTTACAAATTTTCATTTTGACAATTAAATTTGTAGTGCGATAATTTAATTAAACACTAGATTTTAAAAAAAGAAAGTTAAAACTTTTGGACCATAATAATAATAATTAGAGTTAGTAACATGTTCAGATACACTAATGACTAGTCACTTGATTGATGCTAAGTCTAACCACTGTTTTGGATAAAGTGATTAACTTAACAGTTAAACCCCATTTGGTTAAAGTGATTAGCTCAATCATTTTAATAGTCACTATTCTTTGAAAAGTAAACGCACGCATGCTTCATAAGTTTTCCAACTTTAGAAGGCATCTTTTCATAATGCATAGGGACATAAAACGCATCGTAATCGAGTTTGAGTTTGAGTTCGAGTCATACTAAATATAAAATTATTTTTGTAGAGAATATTTTATCATTTTTCATGCAAAAGTTTTTGGTATAAATTTAGATTTTATTAAATTTCGTTGTGAATACTGATCAAACGTCAAAAGAGAAACGAAGAAAAAGAATAATGAATATAATATTTGTTATAGACATGTATTTAGGAGTCGTTTGTGGGTTGATTTGGGAGGGAGCTATGCATGCATTAAGTCCCGTATAAGTCTCCCTCCATTTTATTTTAGCTGACACCTTTTAATTTGACATGATGTGTAAAACAAAAAAAGAAGATTTATAAAATTTGTGGTGTAAAACAATTTTTAGATATTTTGTGTGGTTGAGAAACATTAATATCCATTAATGATAAAAGAGAAATTTTAAAGCTAAATTATATTAATGTGCCTGTTTCAACTGCTTGATTTTACTACATCATTTTTATTAATTACTTCTTTAGCTGTTTCAACTATGAATTCACAATATTACTCGAACAAATCATGCTTTCTAAAGGCATATGCCGATTGACGTGTCTGCTTCGGCTGCATGATTGTATAATATTATCCCTAGTAAATAATTTTTCCAACTGTTTCAGCTATTAACAATTTAAAAATAAATATAAATTTTGATTGACTCTTAAAATTTTATATGTACATCATAAATTGAAGCAAAATAAGTAACATATATTATTTAAAAACAACATAAAATATGTTATAAATCACAAAAATCAATAACTTAAAAATCTGAAAATATGTCTAAAAAATCTATCAATGTCATATATATTAAGATAAAAAAAAGTATTCCTTCCGTCTCAAATTCATTGAATTTTTGAGATTTTTTCAATGCTCAAAATAGTTAAATTGTTCAAAGTTCGAAAAGAATGTTTAAATTTTTTTCCACATTTGTCCTTTCATTTATTGAAATTTATATTTCTTAGGAGATAAATTATACTATATATTTATGATTTCACAAAGCGCAATAGTGAAAAGTATGATGTAAATTTTTTCTTTCAATACTTTTCTTAACATGTGTGTATTACCTCACAAATTTAATCAGCATGAGCTCCTATGACCGGTATTATTAGAGAATCTATGTATTAGATTTACATTCAGAATAACTAAAAAGAGATGGCATAACTACTTCATAATGAATCTATTTATTTACTACAAAAGCAACTAACCAATCACATTTTGAAAAATGGCCACAAGAGACCAATTTCCCAAAACGTCAGCTAAATGAACTTGTTTTGTACTTTGTCTTGTACCAAGAATCAAAACAAAATGGTGAAAAGATGCATTAGTACTATGTACATGACATTTTAACCACCATTTAATGTGTAGGGTTAATGTGCACCATCATAATAAAATATTTGACATTTCACATTGTACTAACATATTATTTTACTTATATTATTACATGGTCAAAATAGTTATCATTAACTATTTAGTTACCTACTTCTTGTTTTCCTTCTTGAGAGATCTGAATCCAATGGCAATGGGAAAGGAGGACTGACAGAAGAGAGTGAGCATACACAGATAATTGTATAAACATTTTTTAATTTTCTTGTGATAGTATGCATTATATAATTTTGTGTGTGCTCACTTCTCTTTCTGTCAATCTACATCTATATACTTAAAGATTTGGTTGCTTGTTTGCAGATTTAAGTGGTACGTGAGTTAGATTTATAATGTCGTAAAGTAATTTAGTTCTTATTTATTATTTTTGGTGTTATTAAAGGAAGAAATATGATGAGTTAAACCCTAAAGGGAGAGGAGTTAGATTTAGAACGTTGTGAGACAGTTTGATTTCAATAAGTCAAAACCCTAGTAGAAGAAAACCGAATTGGCTTAACTTATCGTGTACCGATTTGTTATGTCAATAGCAACTTCAAATAAACTTACAAGTTTCATAATTCAAGATCCATAGATTAGTGATTACAACTATCTATCTTTATATATATGTATGCATTTAAATTTTTAACTAATTATTTAGTTGAACTTGCAAAACCTGTCTAGAAAAATGTGAAAATGAATTTAGGTAGCAAAAAAGGTTGCATCTTTTGAGGAATTCTCTCTTTTATAGCACTTAGATAGAGACATAACACTGGCTAGCAACAAAATTACATTGAATATTGACCCTTTTTTTCTTGGATTTCTCTATTGATATTATAAGTATCTTTGTATGATTTACAAAGTTTAAATCTTTATTCTAGATGGGGTTTTTCTTTCTTGAAAAATATGCAGCAGCAGCAGCAGCAGATCAAGAAAAGTAAAGTTTCCAGTTTTTAGGTTTTGGGAATGTCCCTTTTTATTTATTTTTTCTATTTCAAATATTCCCACAATTAAATATTACTATTACAATTGTTATTTTACTGTTGATGCAGTAGCCAGTAAATCTATTATCTCTGATGGAGAGTATGGACATGGATTTGAAAGGTAATCCTATTTACCGTTCTCCTTTAACGAAAAAGACATTCCTTTTTACTGTATTTTAAAAAAATAAAAATTGACACTTTTAGTCGAGGATTTATCAAACATAATTTTGTTGTTCTACGAAAATAAAGATAACATTTGTGAATAGTCTACCCTTATCTTTATTTATAGAATTTATATTGAGAAGGGGAAAAATTAGGTAGTGGCAAGGTAGTTCAGATGAATTTTTCAGTAAAAAATTATACTTATTTTTATATAATTAAATAATTTTTATGTACGTATAGTAAATGGCGAACTCTTGATTTCTTGTGTGTTTTCTTTTTTATATTTTAAATTTTCTAAGTGAAGTATGTTGTTGTGAAATTGTTACTGCTATTTTTTTCTCTTCTTTAGAAAGTCATTAGTTTCTTGTTCATCTTCTTTTTGGGTTTTGTTTTTTTGGGGTTCTTACTTTTTTCTGGTTTAAAAATATTAGCTTCATTTTCAAGTTGAATGTCAACTTGCTATACCTTTTGGAAATTTAACCAAAAAAGCTGTCTTTTTTTTTTTCTGTATAGGATGATATAAAATCTATGTTTTAAGTTGATTTGCTTGTTGAAATGCTAGGGATTTGTTTATTTTTCATATGTGGCATCATGTTATATTTTATGTAAGTTTTTAATATTATGAAGTACTAATTTATATGTTTTTTTGTTGTTATTTGTTTTGCAGAGGGCAAGAAAGAAAATAGACCTTTGAATATTGCTATCAATGGAAGTTGAAAATGTTCCACCTATAGGTAAGGAGTTTCTTCAAATTGGGAGCTTTTATACTTTAAAGTTATTATTTTTTTCTCAATAAAAGGGCAATTTTCCATTAGGACCATGTTGTATGATGTTTGGGGTTTAATTCTAATGGTTATATTGTGTTTTGGGCTAAAATTGTTCCTGCACTCATATCGAATTCTATGATAGTAGCGTCTGACATATACTTGTTGACATTTTTGAAAAGTTCGAGCATATAGGTTTTGGGCGTATAAAAAGTTGCTAACTTTAGCATATAATCCTTTTTGTGTTATCAGTGTGGCTATAATGTTCAAATTTGTTGTGTATGCTCTCCATTGATAATTTCAAGTTTGTATGTTTCAAAAAGTGGGTTATTGGCTGTCTGAAAAAGAGTAGAGATAATGTACAAAAATTTCCAAAAAGAACTAAGCAGATTATGGCTTTACTGAAATGGTAACTTTAACTTGTTCAAACAGATCTATTTGACTAGTCAAGATTTGGGGATTTAGTTTTTAAGTCCTAAGGTTGCACGGATTATTCACTTTCAGTGCTGCACTCATGTTGGATTCAAAAATACACTACATGGGGAGAATCCGACACGTACGTGTTGACATTTTTGAAGAGTCTGAGCAATATAGGTTTTGACTCTATTTTTGTTTTTGGTGGGATTAGTGATACCATAGAGACATGTCATTGTAACTTGATGCTGTCAAGATGTTTCTCTCTACTAATAAATTGAGGGATATGTTATATAGTGGGACTTTGCGAGGACTTAGTTGCATTTTGAATAGAAAAGAAGTTGTCAGAGTAGATGCGGAGGTAGATTTAGAATTTAAGCTTTATAAGTTTAGCCTTTAAGATCTTTAGTATTGATCAACCCTTTGTAACTTTTAAATTATGGGTCCAAATCTACTGTTTATTGCAATTTTAGTTGATTTTTACATATTAATTTAAGTTCCGCAACTGAGTTCGTATCTTTAGTTTTGATGTAGTAAGTTAGTAGGATTAGTAGTATTTTTATATCTTGTGTTGTTATTGTCCGGCTTCTATTTGTTACTTTTATTGTATTTATTTATATATTATCATTGGCTTTTCCATTTTAGTAGGGTTTTTTTTTCATATCTAGTATCTTCTGCTCTTGGGACTTGATATTTTTGAGATAAGGGTCTTCCGAAAACAACCATAGAGGTAAGGTCTGCGTATATTTTATCTTCCCCAGACCCCACTTGTGAGATTCCACTGGATATGTTATTGTTGTTGTATTCAAAGTACTGAGTTCAGATGAATCCGTTGCTAAATAGCAACATCTGCTCCTGATTAGATTTATAGATAGTTCAGTTAAAGAAGAAGGGTTAGAGGAAGAACACAAATTGAGAGGCTAAATGATTCCGGTACAAAAAGTATTTACAGATGTGAGTTCTACATGATGCTTCAAATGAAATGGAATAGTGCAGTGATGTGCTTACTTCCATTCATAGAATATAGGTTTCTCCCAAAGCAATAGTAGAGTTATTCTCTACATAAATATAGTAGGTTCCTCTTGTGACATGTATGTAGCATCTCCAACGATTTCTGAACTTGAATTAGACATAATTATCTTAACAAGCACAGTCACAGAGGCTTCTTCTTTGAACAAAGCAATGGTTAAGTCTTCCATTGAAAAACACAAAACTAGTAGTGCTCTTATGATTCACCGCATTCAGTGTTAGCCATTTACCAACAATTTTGATATTATCAGATGGAGAAACTCAATAGGCTATAGTTAATTTAATCAGCTTTGACATATCGAAAAGTACTTTCTTCATCAATCATCCAAGTTCTTAAGTATCCGTAAGTGTAATCCTGCAAAAGGTTTAAAAGACCTATAAAATGTCTGTGAACAATCAAACTAATGCGCTACAATATATGAAGTCCAGCTCCATAGTGTTTTCCATAACAATATGGTGGACGCGGGAAATGGTAAAAAGGAGAAGGCTGGCAGAAGAACACACATATAGAGTTGATATTTCCTCTTCTTGCTTGATTTTGTCAAATGAACCAAGAATATAAAATACATGAACCTTCTAATATGCATTTATTGTTCTAATTAAATTAATCAACTTTATTTGCTTAATTTCCATCTTAACTTGAAACTCCATCAAAAGACGAAATCTTGCAAAGTCTTAATTCCTCAATGTGGCCATAGAAAGTATGTGATTTACTTGATCATAGTCTTGATATAAATGAGTTGGAATTCTTTCTTCTGGATGCATCTTCGAATGAAATGAAACCTTGGATCGATTTGGTTACTTCATTCATAGAATAATAGTTTTCCTCCCGAAGAACTAATATAGTTATCATTTTTTGTGTCTAGGGTGCTCATGGTTGGATGTATTCCAGTTTCCATAGATCTGAACTCAAATCAACTATATTAGTTGTTTCTTTTTCTGGTTTGGTTTGGTTTTGACTGCTTTTCTGGTTTTGTCATTTGTTTTTCACATGTGTCGAATGATTCCTTTGTCTAAATAGATCTAATTGACTACTCAAAAGACGAGGATTTAGTTTTGATTGAACAAATATAGCATTAAGAAGTTGAAACTTTCATTTTGTTGTCTTGGTGGATTTAGATTGATTGTTTTGGTAATTGAAGTGAGCTTTGGTTGTTTAATAGATGGTGATAACAGTTGATAGAGGTAAATGGAGAAGGGCAGCCAAGAGCGGAAATATATATTGAACCAACTAACAACTTGCATAGTAATTGTATTAATCAACTTTATTTATCTAACGTTTACCTTAAACATGTGTTATCTTGACGACCCCAAGATCAAAAGATACAATCTTGCGAAGTCTTCATACTTCAGTGGCTTAGTAAATATGTCAATGAAGTGATCATAGTCTTGATACAAGTGAATTCTACTTCTTTCTTCTTGATGCTTCCAGATTGGATAGCATATTGTACGTATCGATGATATACTGTTGTGTCAAATAGAAGCCAGTGGCAATCTTTTGATTATATACTGTTGCCTGCACACAACTTTCTTACCTTAAACTTGTTTGATCCATAACTATCGGAGTCATCCATTGACTTGTTATTCTGCATTAAATAGTAACTGTATCTAGCTTGCGTAAGGTTATTGAGATGAACGCCATCAACATATTGCTTCACTCTACTGCTAAGGTATTATAAGATCTGTGATCGCTGTTAGCCATCTCTTATTTTCGGGCCATCTCTTGTTTGAATTCACTAAATATTTCTTTTTATTACGGTGGTGTTAGGACCAGGTAGCTTGTGCACACCTTGATCATGTCGCTAGGTATTTGATACCTCCACAACATATGTACTAACCTATTAGGTAACTCTGTCTACCAAGGCTTAACAAATGGGAACAAAACACGTAGTGCTTTTTCGCCTCCACTAAGGTTTGAACCTAAGATCTCATAGTTCTCCTCCCATTTTATCGACCACTATCAGGCACACCCTTGGGTGACATTCATTTGAACATAGTTAAACTATTGATGGTTGAGGTTGTTGTCTACATGGTAAGTGACACCACACAATGTTGACTAGTGTTGAGCTGGAAGATATTCCTTTAGATCATCATAGCGCTCGTTGAGCAGTTGAGTAGAAATGAATAGGCTATAATAAGTAGATAACCTGTATTGATCTATTTCCATACGAACAAAAACATATTACTAGGGAAGAAGATAGAGTTAGAGATAAGAATATCGGAAAGTTCTAAATTTGGCCCTGCTATAATTTGCATAAAGGTTCTCATGGAGAAATGTCTGATTGTGGTTTCACAAGGTCTGGGTTTAGTGCATCAATTGATTCAAGAAATGAGTTGGTGTATTATTCGACAACAAGCTTTGGTTGTGCATGCCTCGGAATATTTCTCATGTACTTAGTTATTACTTCGCAGCAGCTGATGTATGATGCAACTTTATAAATATCCATGGTTGTCATAGTTTTTCCTCCAATTTCCCCTTTCGCGTACTCATTCATACTTGGTCAGGCACTGAAAAGATCGAAAGGCACGTGACTGAACTTGGATTCTGCACAAGAAGTTAATGTCAGCAGTGCAGATTTCAGACAAATGAGCAAACAAAGGTGTTTTCAGTATCCAGAATACAGTTGTTCTTCAGGCTCCTAATTTTCGTCCTGGTGAGTTGAGGTTGTTACATTGGCACACACGTTCATCAAGAAGTCTTCCTGTTAGTTTTCGCGGAGAAAAGCTTGTTGGTTTGAAGTTGAAAGATAACCGAATCACACAACATTGGCAAGGTTCAAAGGTTTGTATAAAGTCGGAGTACTCGTTATCAATTATATTAGTCATGGTTACTCGCGCTTTGATTCAGTTCGTTGTGACAGGTTCAAGGAAAATTGAAATACATCGACCTTACCCAATCACAGAAGCTCGTAAGGACCTCGGATTTTTTCAGGTACCTCAAATCTTGAAGGATAAACAAATCTGGTAGAAGTCAATTTTTAGATTGAATAAACACTTGCTCTATTCTGATGCTTGAGACTTGAAAAATTATCAGATGATGTGAGAAGCTTGTGAGTTTTTTTCGGAGCTTCTTCAACTAATGTCGGTAAGGGCTTTAGCACTCTTTGTTAATGCGTATATTTGTCTCCGCTAAAAGTTGCTTTTCTTGTAGTGAAAAGAGGTGCATGCAGATGAATGTAAATCTTTGGATAAGAGAGATCATTAGTCAAATATCCAATGTTTAGCTGAGTTTAACTTGGACATGATTGATGCATTATGGAATAACATGCTCAGAGACAGGCATATTTTAAAAAATATTCATAGGTTAATACTCATGAAAAATGGAGGAAGAATTTTTAAATTTTATTTTATGACCTTTAAATGCGAAAAAAGTAGTGTAAATTTCTATAGAAGTTATAAATATCATTCATTAAATAATTACAAATGAGTCTATTAAACTTGGTAGTTTTGGAAGGGCAATATTTAAGAAAATTTCATAGGCACTCATAAAAATTAAGAAAACCCAATTTTCTAATTCGTGACGTTGAAATACTAAAAAGTGGCATGGATTCTATAAAAGTTATGAATATCATTCACCAGGTAATTTCGTATGGTGTTAGCAAACTTGGAGTCAAAATAAATGTTTACAAAATAGTCATAGGCTAATGCTCACAAAAAAAATTGAGTAGAAAGGACAATGCTAAATGACCCAAAGAATTTATCCCAAAAGGTATAAAGACAATATTAACCTTTCTCTTTCATAATGAAACGCTTGTTATTTTCAAGAATTACCATTCAATTTTAACACTAATTATAAGACGCGAAATATCAAAAGTCCTATAATATTGATTTTGACTCAAAAGTCTCAAGAAAGTGGTCCACAAAATAGGGGTTAAAAATATAAATACGAAAAAGTCAAAAAAATACTACCAAAAAAATCTTTCAAAATAAGTAAAATTTTCGATTCCTAATATTTGGTACATTCTTTTAAAAAATTGGAGAAGATGGTTAAAGAAAAAAGGCCAAAACGGTTAAAAGAAAAGAAAAGGTCAAAACAAATATAGCCAAAAAAATTCTAAAAACATAGGTAAAAATTTTCTACTCCTAATATTTGATACTTAAAATGGACTAAAATTATAATTCTTAATTCTTTTTAAATTATATTAAAAGTCTTAATATTTAAATCTTTCCTTTTATTTAAAAATTATAAGAATTTTAAATTTATATCTCATGATAAATGTCTATAATAATTCAACCTCTTCTTTGTTCATGATTTTTGACTTTCAAGTTGGGGTAACAAAATTATTTTAGATTTAGTATTACTCCAAGTCAAATTTACCGATAGAATTCCAAGTAAATCTCATAATTTGAAGTTACAAAATTATTATTTTTCTCTCCAATTTTCATGGTATAATGATCAAGGATTCCTATATGGTCATATCAAACAAGTATAAATTTTGTTTATTAGGTTATTTTTTAAATTGAATATTATCTACTGAAAATAACCTTCTATTTCATGAAAATAATAATAATAATAATAATAATAATAATAATAATAAAAAAAAAATTAGGATAAGTTTTGCAAACTCATGTTATTGTTGCATATATTATATGTGCTTCCAAACTATTATAGTGGTTATGATTATGCTTATACGTCAACATGCCCATTTACCAACATCGAAAAGATTAGCATTTCACTGATGTTATTGTTGCATATATTATATGTGCTTCCAAACTATTATAGTGGTTACGATTATGCTTAGACGTCAACATGTTCATTCACTAACATCGAAAAGTTTAGCATTTCATCTCACAAATGTCTATAAAATTTTATAGTTGATAATATAATATAGATATTACAATTTATTTTTATATATTTATTAATTAACATGATAAACACGTGCAAAACGCGTATACTTAAGTAGTATAGTTCATATGAGTCGGACCAAAGGAAGTTAGACACTAATAGATTTTGATCATACAAGTCTTATCCCTTATGGTATGTTGATTTGATAAATTATGAATCATTAATTATATTTGTTACGAAAAAGACATCTAATAAAGTATTTTTCTTAATTATGATATTTAAATTAAATTAAATTAAATTTTCCAATTAAATTACATGATTAAATAATTTTTAAACATAATTTGTGAAATATCACAATAACGACAATTCAAAACACTTTAGACCCGCTAAACATCGACAATTCAAGAAATCATGCGTATAGTTCATATATGTCCAACCAAAGAGGGTCAGATATTTGATAGTATTGACCGTATAAGTCTTATCCTCTATATTATGCTAATTTGATAAATTATAAATCATTACATATATGTCTTACAAAAGAAAAATATTTAATAAAGTATTTTTTTATTTATTAGGTTTTACAAAATTAAATTATATAATTAAATAAGAAGGAAACTTTATTCTATTTATTATTTTTGTAAATATATAAGGTAAAAACTATAATAAATGGTGGGCGACATTGAATTCTTTATGAGAATTTTCGTCATGGTTAAATTGTTGTTTTAATTATTAATATGATTATATATTGTTATTGTTACATATGAAAGATTGTGATGATTAAGATGTATTAAGTTCTGGCTTATTTGTAAAATTTTATTGGAAGGTCTGCACTGCAGTTAAAAATTATTTAATCATATAATATAATATTTTAAAATATCATAATTAAATAAATAATTTATTGAGTATCTTTTTTTATAACACATATATGTAATAATTCATAATTTATCAAATTGGCGTAACATAAGGGAGAGGACTTGTACGATCAATACTATCTATGTCTGACTCCCTTTGATTCAATATATATGAACTACATTACAAATAATGTTTAAAAATTATTTAAACATATATTTTATTTTTTAAAAAGATAATAATTAGAAAAATTACTTAAATGTCTTTTTTGTATTACATATATGCAATGATTCATAATTTATCAAATTGGCATAACATAGGGGATAAAAATTGTACGATCAATAGTATTAATGTCTAACTCTTTTGGGTTTGGCAAATATAAACTATATGCATGATTTATTTATTGACGTTTACTGGGTCTAAAGTGTTTTGAGTTGTCATTGTTGCTATTATAAATTATATTTAAAAATTATTTAATCATATTATTTATTATTTATAATATTTAGAAAATCACTTTATTAGATTTTTTTTGTATCAAATACAAGTAAAGATTTATAATTTATCAAATTGGCATAACATAGGGAATAAAATTTGTACAATCAATTCTATAAATTTTATACTTTCTTTGATTCTACACATATGAACCGACGTTTCCATGTTTAAAGTGTTTTGAGTTAACATTATTACAATATTTTACAAATTATATTGAAAAAATTTAATTATATAATTTGATTTCTTTAAATATAATAATTAAAAAAAACTTTATTAAATGACTTTATTATACCAATATTATTAATGATTCATAATTTATCATTCGCTTCGAAATGATCATAGCTTTGGATCTGTGAAACTGGTGTCAATGATCATAACTTTGACTATTTGGTTCAAAATATTTGATTAAAAGTTATATTTTGACATTTTAATATTTGAGTTATCTCATTACTTGGAATAATATGAGTGGATAAATATTATAGGAATTGTCATTTTTAAACAAGATCTTTTCAAGTAATTTAAATATTTTTATAATTAGCGAATTATTTAATCTGCGGTCAACTATGTCAATGTTATACACTTCATTCGACAATAATTTAATTTATACATAAATATGTTATCCACCTCAAGCAAACTCGTAATAAATTAAACTAGAAAAAAATATACAAATATTTATACACCCCCGCCAATAAATTATTACCCAAATATGTTACACACATTATTTATTTTTTTTAAAAAATAATGAACTTTGTAATTCCTTTTCCAATATTTGGCTATAAAATCATTAAATAATTAATCATCTATCATTTTCAATGTTTTGAAAATATAAGTGAAAAATTTATATTTAATTTTTAAGATAAAAGGTAAAAATGTCCAAATACAAACTGTTTCATAATGTGAACATATTTCTTAATCATTTTGGCCAAATTTAAGTCAAATTTTTTTGGGCGAAAGGGATTTTTCCGTAATATTATTCACTTGATAATAACTAGTGGTCCTTCCAAATTTGCAGTCAAAAAGTTTTGTAAAGAAATATTGGCAAAATATTCATGAGCTAATTTTCACAAAACTTTGAGAAAAATATCAATTTCTTGTTTCAAAAATCCTAAATGTCAAAAAAGTGGCATGAATTTCTATAGTAGTTATGAATATCCTTCTTTATATAATATGGATGATTCTACCAGATTTGGAGTCAAAAAGTTCCGAATAAACATATTAGTATGTTAAGTTTGTAAAGAATAAAATATATGCAGACCTTTTTCAAGTCGCTAAGTAGTGATCCTTCAAAATCACACAAGTCAAAAATGGATAAGAAGTGATAAGTGGACAAAGTGCTGTTGAATTCACCTACCAAAGAGAAGCAATTATCACCACACCAATAAAGCGAATACTCAACACTATCGAATGAAAAATAAAAGAATAGTGTCCTATCTTTACATCATAACTCGGAATTTTAAAAAAAAGGCGAACTCGACTATAAAAATCTATTATACGGAGGTTTATCTTGCATTTTTATAAAGATTATTTTTTTAAGGTTTGAATATATGATTTCTCGGGAAGAACATATTTTCGTTGCGAAGGATGCAATCCAGCCATAAGTTCACATATGGCTAACTTGTTATAACTTCACCTAGTCGAAGACCCCACCTAAGTAGTAGTCACCAAATTTGTGACCATTTCTTGTGATGAAGGGTGAATTGATAAGAAAGGGACTCCCATGTGTACAAAAAGCATAAGTAGGCCCCTACTCAAAATATAATAGCATGTGGTTGGGGGTGGGGGCAAGGATGAAGATACTGCTGGTCAGCTTTCCACAACAAGAACAATAGAACTAAACAAATTCAATCCTTAACACATGAATTGAAGAAGCATACTTAGAGATTAAGGAACACATCTAAACAACAAGAACAAGAACATAACTAACATATGAATCTAGTAATACATTCATTATAAACTCAAGCAAGTGTTGGATTCTCAGGTGCTGATTTCCAAACAATGTCCTTGAGTGCTGGCCTAAGCTCTTTACTGCAGAACTGATTATACTCCAATGTGTCACCACTAGCTTTCTTCACCTCCACAACCAGAAATGAAGGTGTCACAGCAAATATATCAGCAGAAATTCCCAATTTCCCTTTCCTACCACTCTCTTGCCCCAGCAATCTAACACTAGAATCACTCCTCTTTAAGCTGAATTTCGACGTTTTCGCCACTTCCTCAAGCTTGGAAATCACACTACTTGCTGGCTTTGTTGTGGCAAACCTCAACTGTTCCTTCTCCATCTTCTTCTTCTCCTCAAACAACGGAGACAAATCGAACCCCTCCGATAAAGAAATGATATGAAAAGCATTCAAAGACTCAATCTTTTTCGCCTTCCCTGCACAATCTTCATCCCCTAAAGCAAATTGTTCCTCCTCCTTAGTCCTCAAAGTCCTTGGCACAGACTTCTTGAACCAATTAGACTCCATAATCTTTGAAGCAGTAATTCGAGTACTGGGATTCGGATCCAACATCTTTGTTATCAACTTTCTTGCATCAGATGATATCCAAGGTGGACACTTGAAATCACCCTTGTGAATTTTCTTATACATAGCCATAATATTCTCATCTTGAAATGGTAAAAAACCAGCTAAAAGCACATAAAGAATCACCCCACATGACCAAATATCAGAAGTTGCGCCATCATATCCATGATTACCAATTACTTCTGGTGCAACATATGCAGGGGTACCACAAGTTGTATGCAATAAACCATCTTGCCTTAAATGATCCGAAAACGCGCTAAGTCCGAAATCAGTTACCTTAAGATTACCTTCTTCATCTAACAACAAATTCTCAGGCTTTAAATCCCTGTGATAAACTCCACGGCTATGACAAAAATCAATTGCAGAAATCAACTGCTGGAAATAGCCTCTTGCATTTTCTTCTTTAAGCTTACCTTTAGCTGCTTTTTCGAACAATTCACCGCCTTTAACGAACTCCATAGCAAAGTAAATCTTCGTTTTGCTTGCCATAACTTCGTGAAGCTCAACAATGTTTGGGTGTTTCACCATTTTCATAACAGAGATTTCTCGTTTGATTTGCCCCATCATTCCTACTTTTATCACCTTCTCCTTTCCAACAACTTTCATGGCTATGTTCTCCCCTGTTACCACGTTACGGGCATGGTAAACTTTAGCAAAACTACCTTGACCCAGGATTCTTCCGAGCTCATATTTACCATACAAAACAGCACATTTTTCTTCTGGCGCCATTGAAATCAAATCTGAGCAACTTTTCTGAAGCAAGATCGAAAAGGCTGTTCGATTTTTGAAAAAAAAAAGAAAAAGATTGATGGGTCTATATAAGAAGCGAAACGGTGTTGGGTAGGTAGGTGGGTGGGTGGTGGGTTCACTCGTCTCCGAAGTGTTCCCGGTGGAAACTCCGGCCGCCGGCGAAGGAAATTCGAAAAGGGTATATGGTTTTCGTTAAGAAAAAACAAATGGGGTTTATACCGGAGATGGAAACGAGGTTTGGGTTTGTGGTTTCACCCGTCTTCAACGTGTTTCCGGTGACAATTCCGATGGCAATTCCGGCGTCCTCCGGCGAGTGAATTTTGGGGCTTATAGCCTCCTAAAACGAAATTATAAACAAGGGATTTGCTTCTCATCTCTCTGCATTCCCAAAATCTGAACAAAAATCTGGAAATTATTTCTTTCTCTCTCTAGGGTTTTGTAAAAACTCAAAGACGGCTTTGTTTTTCTTTCTGCAAATTTCTGTAAACAAGTGGCACATAACGTGAATTTATAGTCGGTTCAAGGGTAATACCGTCTTGTCATCACCCAACTCGAGATGACACGTGTCCTATTTTTACAGGTTGCATGGAATTTGCTTGTTTTTAAAGCAATAAAAATCGGACACGTGGCATGAGCAGCATGGAATCAGGTTAGTTGGGTCTATCATTGAAGTGAATGTGTCAGTAACCGCCTCTTTGGAATCTAAATGACTATTTTGCCCCTGTAATCTTTTTCGGTTCGGAAAATACTTATTCGCTTCGGGTGATAATATGAATTGAATTAGATGTTATGTGATGCTAAGTAAGTTTGCTTTTAATATTTCGATGTTAAATATCGGGATGAATTAGTTGCTTCATAAAAATTATTGAATTCATGTAAAGTCAAGCTAAGTTATTCATGAAAAAAATAAAGAATTTTCACATATAATCACTTAAAAATACGTTAATTGTGCGTCATAACTATCGTTTCGATAATTACATTTCGTAACAGTGGTTATAATAATGTTTGTATGATTCACGCAATATTTGTATATATTTGTACAATTCACAGTTTTTGTCTAACATTTATATATTTTGTTATACAATTCATGCACAATGTTTATATAATACGCTATATAATTTATAATGTTTGTATATTTCACTATATAATTTGATTCATGCACATTTTTTGTATATTCGCGCACAACTTTTGTATAAATCTCGAGAATTGTATAAAACTCAAACTGTAATTATGGTTGATACTTGCTGCGAGCCGTAATTAATTCAAATTAAACTATATAAGTAATTAAATAGTATATATTTACTTATTCGCGTAATTTTTTCTAAACTATAAGTATTGTTATTAGTAGTAAATAACAATTGGTATATGTATATGTATTTTTATTTTATGGTATATTCCTCCTAAAATAATATAGAGCTTCCTAAATAGGTAAATTGCTCTTACTAGACATATAGTAAAGAATGATTGTTTTCTTTTCTAATCCTTCTAATATGGTTGGGTCAATACTTATCTTAATTAATCATTACAAATAGAAGGAAAATATGACATAATCATATTTTTCATGTGGTATAAACAATTAAGAAACTCCTTAAAAATTTCACTAATTTGAAGAATTTATTTATTTATTTTTGACTCGATAAGTAAAATATTTTGTGTTAACAAAGTTTAGATAAAGATTATATCTCAAAGGGCATAAGTACACATCCTATTCTAATGCAAATATTAATAATTATTTCATGATTCAAACATATCACATATAGTTAATTTTATTGTTTCTCTAAGATTTTTCTAAATTTTAAGATCTCTCAAACGAAAAAATATATTACTCTTTCTGTCTCATTTTATGTGGCATTCATTTTTTTTATTCGTCCCCAAAAAATATCACTTTACTCTAATTTAAAATAATTTAACTTTAAAAATCTCCTTTTACCTTTGATGAGATAATTTTCAACTACATAAATATTTTAGAATGATTTAAATTATAACTTTTAAAAAAAAATTCTTAAATATCGTGCGAAATTAAAGATCCTACGTAAAATGAGACGGGAAGAGTATAAGATCATATCGGTGGAATTTAAAAGAATTAAAGTAATGCAAGTGTGTAAAATTATATCATTATGTCATCATGAGAAAGTACTTACAACTTGTGTATGATCATGAGTGACATTACACACAAAATTGTACAAGTGTCCAAAAAAATGTTGTTGATTTTGTGTCTTCAATTTTGGAATCTCATGTACTATTTTTTTACTTTTATAATGTGAAATTTTTTCTATGCTTATGCAATAATTTTGAGTTAGAAATTAAAGAATAATAGTGTAACGATCCGCTAAGTCATTTTAAGAATTAGTGCTCTTGAATTCTTATAAGATTTATGACTATTTAATTTAGGGGTAAATTTGGATAACTAGTTTAATTAGGAGACTAAATTAGAGTTAGATAGCTATTTTAATTAGGAGACTAAATCAATAACATATTAAATATCTTATACCACTTAGCATATATAAAAATAAATTAGTTATTAGGGTATAATTATTTTAGAAGAAAAATAAAAGAAGAAGAGAGGGCTTACGGTTTCGGCGAGGTGCAGCGGCGTTCAGGTATGTCTTCACAGTAGGATTAGAAGCCATGTAATTGTATACATCTAAGTTAGTATCAAAGGGTATTATTATATGTATGTATATTTAATCATTAAAATGGAAAGAGAGATAGGGAGCTACATTTAATTATTAAAGTAAGTTAAAGAAAATAAAGTTTTGGCAGTGGGGCTATAATGTCATGATTCCACAATGGTAATTGTTGTTTAAGTACTTTCCCAGGGAAAAGTCAATTAAGAGGGTCATTAGAAATTCCTTGGGTTGGAAAGTTCTGTACGTCTGCCAGTGCTTTGGCGTTCATCCAGTTCTTCTGGTTCTCCAATAGTTGAATTTTTCGGATGCATATATATAGGTATATGTCTTTGTATTAATATTGGGGGTTCGTATTATATGAATAATCATGAGAATTATAATATTTGGACGAATTAAGTCTTAATTCTAGTCTTTAAATTTAGGAACTTGACTATAGAATTAGTTAGTTTTGGGGTCTAAACTAGACGTATAGTAACATGGATGTTGTTTGT
>JAPFFP010000012.1:3577615-3593853 GCA_026153255.1 Solanum medicagineum | reverse complement strand
TATATTAAATGTTTATTCAATCCAATACAAAATTTAAGAAAAAAATAAAACTTAAATGTCACAAATATTGTAATATTTATATAATTATAAAAATAACTTGTCATCATTAAGAATAAATTTTAAACATTCGAATTAAATATTTTTAAAATTTTTTAAAAAAATATTCTCGAAACAAATTATAAGAGAACAAAAGGGGTACTCCCTCCGTTCCATTTGAGTTGTTGGAATAAGGTTTAACAAAACTCTTAAGAAAAATTTAACAAGAGGTGCAATTTGATTAATATAACCCTATTAAAATGGTTGATACTTTTTTAAAATTATAGTAATATATTTTTTCACATTTAATAATGACTTAGTCGCTAAGGTAGAGTTGAAAAAAAATGATTACAGTATTTCTTATTATTTAAATTGACAATTAATTTGAAATAATTATTTTTAATAAACGGAGGGAATATATATTATTATTTACAGCATTATTGAGTTTTTGTCTTTTTGTTGAACCAAACAAACAAAACATACCACCTATTTTTATCTGTTTAGACAGGCTAATAAAATTGATGTAGATATATTCTTGCTTTTATCATTGAATATTGGGAGGTGTCATCAAGTTGAAAGGGAAACTTAGGTGTATATAACTGTCAAGTTTTTTGAAAAAAATATAATAATAATCGATTTATCATGTTATATGTTATATATATGTTTGTTATAGTAATTAAACAAATATTATTATAAAGAAATCTGACGGTATATAATGTGAGGATTGATAATAATAATCTGGAAAGAAAAATTTGTAAAGTAGAAATGAAGACTTCCTCTTATGTTACAATTTTGTATGTTCACTTGATTCAAACTCCATATTTATTTGATAATGCTTAACACTAATTAACAATATAATTAAAATTCCTAATCTACTCAAAAAGTTTTTAGTTCACAAACAAAAAATTTAGTCTAATGTTTTACGCATCAATGATATAAAATATTTTTTAAATTAATTATCAGGTCAGTTAAAAGATAGTTAATTACAATAATTCTATTTAATAACTTTAATTGATAATCTAAAACAAATGGCAATTAATATGCTATTAATAGCTAGGTTAAATTACGCTCATACTTAATATAAAATAATTACTATAAAATTAGTGTACATAACTTAAATTGAAAAAAAATTATATATGAGTCCTTATTGCTGTACTTGCATATAAACTAATAAACTAATAAACTAATATTGTTTACATAACGACCTAGTGCCCCGATGATATTGTTTGATTTGGGCCTAAGAGACTTTTAAAACACATTACTAGTAGGTAAGGTTTGTTTACTTATATACCTAATATCTCTCCCGTGTTTTGTTGATATGGGACTTCTACACCCCCTTAATGGACTCAACGTCCTCGCTGAGGTTTTCCCCAACATATGAGATTTGTCTAGACTCAGCACTGAGGTTTGCTCCACGTCATCAAAATTCGATTAAACGCAGTACCCCCTCAATGGATTCAACGTCCTTATTGAGGTTTGCCCCACCATATGAGATTCATTTAGACTCAGCATTGATGTTTGCGCTGTCTCATTGGAATTCGATTAAACTTGGTTGAACTCTGCTGAGGTTTGCCCCACCATATGGTATTCGTCTCGACTCAGTTGAACTCTGACCCACATTGACTAGGCTAAAACAAGAGCGACTCTGATACCATCTATAACGACGCAACTCTCTAGTGATATTGTGTGATTTGGGCCTAAGCATGCACGACTTAAAAACACTTCATTACAGTTTATTAGTAGCAAATTGCTTAGAAAATTCTGCAAGGTCTTGATTAAAAATATGAAAACTTATTATTTTATTTTTTTGGTCAATTTTCCTTAAACACATCAAAAATAGCCCATAGATTAATAATTCAGGATTAGACCAACCTAGTTTATCACAGATTAAAATATGGAAAATCTATTTAATTGAAAATTGTTGGTAGTTAATGGTCGTACCATTTTGTGACAAGTCACAAATTTTACTTAATCATGTTATTTTTTTAATCTAACAATCATTCAAAAGAGATTTGATTATATCTTAATCCTATGGTATTAGTTACATACTTGGAAGAATCCAATAGCTTTTATTAGATCTGTATTATATTGAAAAATCCATTTATTAAATAAAAAGAAGAAGATATTATCTATGAAATACATCAAAATTTATTGATTTTTATTTTTATTTTTCTGAGAAAAAGCATCGTCCTTCTAATTTCTATTGAATTAAGTCTGTCATATGTTTCATAGTAAACGTTGCTAAATATTTTTTGTTTTGGTTATTTTAACATTATTTGTTGACATAAAAAATATAATTAGCGAGAAAAATTATTGTTTAACGACAGAAGTTGGTATCACTAATTGATGATTTTTTTTGTAGTGATTAAGCTGGTATCACTAATCCATGATTTTTTTTTATAGTGATTATATATGTATATATAATTACAAACTCAATAAGTAACACGAGCTATGAATTAATGATAAATATAAAACTCGTAAATTTTTAATTTTGACTCCGATTCATCACATGGCACACACCAAGAGACGCATCATTTTAAAGGATAGAGTATGTTGTGATGTAACGTGACTAAGAAAATGTGCGAATGAATAAACCAATAAAAATGTAATTATGTAACTATTAATATCCAAGAATAAAAATGTTATTATTATGTTTAATACTTTTAATTTGATTGAGACTCTTTATTCAAGTTGATAAATTGGCCCAATAACAACAAATAAGTGATGGTTACTAAATTCGAAGCCAATTTCATAAGTTTAATTGAATTAATATGCATATACATAAAAAAAAATATTTAAAATGTATATATATGTAGTAGTATCTCATTTATTTTGAAAAAATTATCCAACTTATATTCATAACTCACTCATTTGACTAATTAAAATTTTGCATATATATGTTCACTAATTAAAATAAGAAGCAAACTCCATATATATATTTTTAATTTATAAATATTTTGTTTATTTTGAATTTATCAGCTCTAAATTCGTTGGTTACTCTCTTAGTGCTTTGTTTGGTTAAGTGGTCAATTTTCAATATAATATGTGTGGTTATGAGAAAACAAATTAAAAACAGACACACATGCATGTGTTTTTGCATGTTACGTGTATTTAATTTGTGCCATGTGAAATTATTACATAATCTTATTTCTACTTTTGAAAAAATAATTATTTTTGTCAAATTTTCAATTCGAATAAAGTCTATTAAAAATTAATTATATAAAAATAAATATAACAATAAAAACATTTATACTGAAAATAATTAAAAAAAAACAAAACACAAATATTCGAGAATTAATATATTTATTTGAGCATATAATATAAATATTTATTAGCAGGAATTTACTTTAGATAAATTAATATTCAAGAATTTTTCTTTAATTATAAATTTATGAGAAAACGTATCTTTTTCTGAAAAGGCACTTAGGAATCCTTAAAAGAATTTGATTCGTAAATCAAAAGACAATGTTCTTTTTTTTTTTTTCTCTTTTCATCTCAGATAAGAAAAACACCATAAAGAATTATCTTCAAGGTTTAGAATATCAATTTCTTCAATCAACTTCTTTAATTATTTTAATATTAGTTTACTTTATATGAGGTAATGGTAAGATCTGTGTATATTTTACCTTCTCTAGACTTCACTTGTGAGATACCACTGGATATATTATTGTTGGTTTTTTTTTGGTCGACAATACAAAAGGAGATATTATATATTAGATATGCATCAATACAAGTTAATGGCAGCCTTGGAGCTACTAATAGTGTTACCCGAAGGAAGGGGGCGTATTACAAAATAAGAGAAAATATTGTTCTTACGTATCTCTGGCTCCTGCAGCCTAACAAAAAGAGTTCTCACTTTATCTGCTTCAAGCTTCTTTTCAACAAACAATGAGGAAACTGCACACTATATCAAGGATTTACTTTCCTCAACTTCGCCCCTTCTTTGGACAAAAGATCTGCCATCTGGTTAGTTTCTTTGTAGTCATGTCTAATGCTAACACATGACCATCTAGTTGTTGTTGTTGCAAATATACACTTCATACTTAACAAACACGTGCGACGCACGTGGCAAGAAACTAATAATTTTTAAAAAAATTAAAGAGAATGTATAAACTACTCATGATAAAACCTGGCCTCCTCCTTCGTTTTTGTTTATTCCATTTTTGCAGTAGCGAAAATTTTACTTCTCAAATTTATAATCTAATGATTTCATTTTTCTAATTCCTTGTCAATATTTAATTCAATTATTGCAACACACTTTCAAAAAAAAATGTATATGTTTTCTTTCTATATAGACAAACGTTAGTAGAAGAATATGTTTTCTATTGAAACTGATAAGTGCATTCATTAAATATCTAAGGAATTTATTTTTTGATGCATTTTTGACTTTCGAATTTGGAGTTCTTTAATTATCATGAGACAATTATAATCAAATACATAATGGGTCTTAAATTTTTTATGAGAAGCGCCGTGTGACGTATCATATGTAATTTTATTTATTATTTCTTGTCACGTTTTTAAAATTTTATTTTTATTATTGCATTTTATTACTCATTATATGCATGTGTTCATAGAATTTTTTTCATTTTAGTTAATATATAAAAATTTACATGGGACACATATACAATGTACGTGTCTCGAAACTAGTATGTATAGTACGTGTAAAATATATTAAAATCTTAACAAATACTAGATCAAAACCCATAATTTTAACAAAATAATGAAATTAACTATATTAACAGTACAATGAATTAAAATAGGTCATTCTTTTTTAAAGTAATGAAATATAAAACTTCATCTTCTTAAGCCACTTAACTATATTATTTGAAATAAACACATCATGTGAATAAGAAGCTTGTTATGCTAGAGCTCTTGTAACTTTAGGCACTTGCACTTGGGCTTTGGGCAGACAAATCAAAGCTTAAAAAGAGTGTTTGTACATACCTATTGGGCTATAAAAGGAATTGTTGTTAAATGAAGCAAACATTACTGCCAAAAGATCTGGTGTAGTGAATGATGTTGTACCTTCTTTAATGAGAGATTTCATATTCGAAATTTAGATATGAAAAAATTCTTGACAGAGAGTGTTTTATCCCAAATAGGATCCTATGCAACATGAATCTGAAAATATCAAACTCCAATTCGAATATCAAACACCGAGTGAAAAATAAAAAAAATCATCGTCAATTTTTTTTTTAAAGAAACTCAATGCAAAGTAGCCCAAAGCCTGACTAATATGAATTCATGAGCAAAAATCAAATATTAAGAGGTAAACACACCCTAATAAAGACAAATACTTACGCCCAAAACTGAACCTAAAATCTCTAATTAAAGATAAACTAATACTTACCATCTCACTATCATCCTTGTTTAGTACATGATGAGCAAACAATATATCTTTTCTTTTCTTTTTTATATATAGCAAAGGAAAGCTGCAATTACTACTCTTTGAGTGTGTACAAAATAAATCCCACTCCTATGCAATAGCTCGCAAACCACATAAGAAAGATAACCTGCACCAGAAAAGCCTGGTGCGATGAGCTTGACCTAGAAGACAGCAAACAATATACTATTGGTTAATTTGTGTTGGCACTTAGGCTACCAACATACCAAAAGCAAGTTAAAAAAATAAAAAAAATGATATTTCATTTTTATTGCTAAAAGAATTATTAGCCCAAGTTTACAATGTACAATAAGAACAAAAATTTCTTCTATCAACACATAATGATTGGCAAATGGGTAACAAGAAATGTAGAATATATGTAAATTATCTATCACCTACTAATAAATTTTTTTTTATCATAGTTTCAAATATTAATCTATCATTTTAACTTAAAATGCTTTCTTTTGCTTTCTAGCATCCATTAAATTGGACTTTTTCCCATTTTGTCTTTGTTCTCTAATTTTCCCTTGCAAAAAATCATCAGCTTTAATAGTAGTTGTGTCTTCTCTCATCAAGGTTTGTTGATAGTACCTAAAGCCAACATACAACATGAACACTGCAAAAAGTAAATTGTAAAATTTGTCAGTGTGATAATAATATTTTCTTGTTTTACCAAAATTTGAAAAAAAATTAGTGATTATGCCTTCTTGGTGTATCGGAAACATCGTAGAGGATAATGTTGTGTACACACCATCCTCCCAGACCCAACTTGTAGGATTAAATTGTGTATGTTGTTGTTATGTAGTCAAATAACTCCCTTGTTCCAAATGGTTTGACACTATTCTTTTTAATTTGTTTAAGAATAAACGCATTTTTGAGATGAGGGTCTTTCGGAAACAACCTCTCGATCTCTATAAGGTAGTAGTAAGATTTACGTACATTTTACCCTCTCCAGACCTCACCTGTGGAATTTCACTGGATATGTTATTGTTCTTATTGTTTTAAGAATAAACGCCACATTTCTATATTTGATAGCGATTACTAACTTTAAAAATCGTATTTTAGCCTTAACGAGAAGCTTTTATAGCTACAAAAATGTTATGATATGTTTAATATCATATGTCCACTAGTTTCTAGTCTTATAGTGACAAATATTATGACATGATTACAAGCATCACAAATTACTTCATGCAAGGTCAAACTATGTTTTGCTCTAACTCTATAAGAACGTTGTTGCACTCCTGTCGCATCCTCGAAATGTAGCATTTTTGGAGGATACGACACACACCTGACGATATTTTTGAAAAGTCTAAACAACAAAACTGCCAAAAATTGAAAATGAGGGAATATGATGTAAAAGTTATAGATACTATTTTTACCTGCCCATATTCTGGCAATGATTGAAGAGAAATTCCACACTAATATGAAGATTGCAAATCCAACTGCTTTTTTGTGAGTACATGATTCCCAAACATCTCTCGTGTATCTTATAAAAAATGTACCTTCACAGAAAACTTATAAACCGCAATAAGTTCCAAATTCGGAAACAGACTAGTCTCTCTATCTCATATGGTAAGGTTTTTGTACATTTTACCCTCCCCAGACCCCACTTGTAGAATTTAACTGGATATGTTGTTATTGCAGTAAGTTCCAAATTCCTAGAGCTAATCATGATCCACATAATGTATATTATTAATTCATCCATTCCATGGTCTATACAACATAACAACAACAATAACATAGTTAGTGTAATTCCACAAGTAGAGTCTAAGGAGGGTAGAATGTACACAGACATTACTCCTACCTTTGTGGGGTCGAGAAGATGCTTTTGATAGACCCTCGGCTTTGGTTTAACAAAATAGAACAACATAAACAAAAAATATGTTCTGCCATTGTGTACAACAACTTTCTTAGATGTTCCAAAATTTGATTATGGCCAAAGCCCCACATGTTGTACTAGCTCTGCATACTTGTGACAAAAATTGCCTATTTAATTATGGCAAATTAGCCCCACACCAACGGTATAATTATTTGCATACATGCATGAACTTTTCAAAAAAAAATGACATACACTATCAAATCAGAGATGTAGTTTTCTGAATATACTTTTAAGATTATGATAGATTGTAAAAATCTAAATTGCTCGGACTCTCCAAAAATGTTGTCGCACCCATGTTAGATCCTTTAAAAATACACTATTGTTGGAGGATCCGACACACACCTATCGGCATTTTTGAAGAGTCCGAGCAACATAGGTAAAAATAATTATTAAGTATAACGGTAACAGGCTTTCTACCGCTACAAAGGTAGGGGTAATGAGGTAAGATCTGCCTTTTTCGATCTATTTGTGGGATTACACTAAATATGTTGTTGTTGTAGCGGTGGTAAATGTTTAAGAAGCTAAACAAAATGAATAGTCAAGTTTTTTCTTTCTTACCCTGAGAGCTTATCTGTGTGGAATAAGAAGAGCAAACTTTTGGTACGACGAAAACACCAAAAAAGCCTGCAAAAAAAGGCAAAAACAAAAAAAGAGAGAAATTATGACTCGATTGAAAACATCAATAAGTTTATATCATATTGCACAATACTTTCTCATTTTTTGTCAGCTGAAATTTCGAAAAAACTAGAAGAAGTCATTTTTATTTGAACTGTTTGTTAGATGTAAAATTTAGAGAAAAAAACTCACCCAACTTAGACAGTTTCCAAATAGTTATATAGCTGCCAAACTTAGCCAAAAGAAACAGCAGAACTGCCATCTGCCAAAATTAAAATTTTGTCAAATTCCCATAACTTCACAAGATTAGGAAAATAATTGAAGTCACATGGAAAAACAAGTAAAACTTATTGACACTTGATATTTATTCTGACTATATATGCACGATATACGTTTGGCATATAGACTTCTTTCCTATGATGCTCGAATTTTCCAAAAATGTTGTTGCACCCGTATTAGATCCTCCATAAATGCACCAGTTTTGCAGGATCTATCATGCACTCAGAGCATTTTGAAGAGTCCAAGCAACATAACTTCTATTACTTAACCATGGCTAATTTTATGTAAAAAAGAAAAGATTGAATGGTTGAGAACTACCAATTCTCAACTTCAAATCCCTATGGAGGTAAAAAAAACACTGTATGACTAGCTGTTGACTTCATTCAACCTCTCCTCGGCTCACTCACTGCCTTAGCCTTAAGTCTGAACCTTCACTCCAAAAGTTCCTTCGTTTTGTTTCAGTAAAAGCTAGATTGCCGCCCCTTACTCTAATCAAAAGACTAAAGGCCCCTACTGAAGATAGGTCACCAAACTACGACCGAGACTTTCACCTTTTGAAGCGCCAGTCGCGTAGGACGACCGGTCTTCCGTTCGATTGTGTTAGTCAAAACCTATGTTGGTGGAAGATAGCAGGTACCTCGTGTAATTAGTCAAGGCGCGCACAAGTTCGCCTGATCGAATACTTAATTGTAGTAGCTGATACGATTTGGTGTAAACATCATGTGTGGACAATTGAAAAACTAAATAGGACATTGAAATCAAATGGAAATGTATGAACTTTTCTTTACCTTCATTGTAGTTGAAGGATCCCCAGAAAAAAGGGCTCTGATTTTCAAAAGAAACTCATTTACTAAAGGAAGTATCAATTCCAGTATCCACAGTGCTTCTTCTTTCCCTACTACATATTCACTTGATTCACCAATATCGATGGCTCTCCTATTTACACAAAGGAAAAAAGATAATATAAAAATCAAAACTGTATATGGTAGACAAAGGTTATTGAATAATCTCAAGATTTGGTAATTTTATAAGAGCTTAATTTTGTGCACTGATGGTATATAAGTTTTTTATACCATATAACCTATGTTGCTTGGATTCTTCAAAAAAAGTTGACAGATGAGTGCTGAATCCTCCAAATATAGCACATCGTTTAAGGATCATACACGAGTGACGCAACATTTTTAGAGAGACCGAACAACATAAGTTATAACAATGGGTAACTCTTTATAGCAAAATATGATATGCAACCACAAAAATACGGTAATAATAACAGGTTAAGTTGCATCCATAGTATAAACAAATTTTACACTGCCGATCCATATATTTTAAATAACTTCACAATATAATACCTGTGAATGAGGGATCTAAAGAGAAAGGTTGCAGCAAGATAGATCAGACCCAAGTAGGAGACCGCAGAAATGAAGCTGTAAAATGCCATTATTAAGAATAGTCCACTTCAATATTTTTTTGTTAAAAATGATTCAAGAATTAAGAAATAGAAATCTGATTTTTTGAGTTAAAGGTCCTAAATTACCTGATATTGAGATCTTGAGTATATGAAGATGAAATGATTACAAAGGTTCCAATTCCAAAGACTAAAGCTGATTTTGATACGTTTCTCCACATGACTAAATCAACTGCATAAAATGTTATCATAGAAAAGCAGAGCCAATAGTTGCAGGGTAGTTACTTACCCCGACGGACATGATGTTTATACTAAACTAACGAACTTAACTTGAGCAATTAAGAATTACAGTGAGATACATAATACACTTCCCCTCCACCCTATTATAGGTCAGTCTAAAGTGAGTGAGTCGGTCAATCCTGATCAAAAGTTAGTGCTGGCTCTTGCTCCAATATATGTAGGTTGGAAATACTAATGAAAGTGAATCTGCATTGTTTCGTTTCCTTTTCTCTTTGAAATGATTAGCAGGAAGGCAGTAGCTCCTCCTAAATACTCGTATGTAGATTCCAAACTAAGGTATGATTGCTAACATTAGTGAAGTCAGCTGATGCGGAAATCGATCGAGTAATCTGTTTCTTTAGCTAAGAAAAAGCATTTCTAGTTTAAACGGTCCAATCATTGATCCCGAAAAGTTCTACAATACATTGGGTAGGTCGCTAGTATAGTTCCCTTTTCTGATTACGGGTAATAGGCAAATGCCAAAGTCCGAAAGGTACGAGCAGCTTCTACTCTGCACATACTGAATACCAGTAATTCCCTACCACTTGCTCAACATTTTAGTAGAAGGGCCAGGGCAGTAAAGAGTGACGCCCTCGGACCAATAAATAATAGGCACAATTAGCTTGAAATTTAAGTGAGAAATGTATGTACGAAAGACACATGTCATGCATTCATTGGTTTAGTATAAATATCGAGTCGAAGACATTAAGAGATTGAACTTACCTAAGCTTTGCAATTTGCTATGTTGTCTAGACTGGAATTCATCTGAAATTGGAACTGAAAAGGCAACAAGATTGAAAAAGGAATTCAGAGGATGTGTCAGGAGGATGCAACACGTGTACAACGTACATTTTTGGAGAATCCGAGCAACCTTGAATGGAACAAAACATAAAAGGAAATGCATTAACCTGATTTGGTTCTTGTTGTAGCATGGACTGAAGTAGGAGGGAGTTGTTTCTTGTTAATTGAAGAAATTGGTATTTGTCTTTTATTTGTGTACTGAAATTTCTTTTCTTCAATCACAATCTTTTTAGGCTTATTCTGTTCTTGTACTCTAATTTCTTTAACATCAACATTTCTCTTTTCAATTCCTTCATCAATTTCTTCCTCCAATACATCATCCCATTCTTCATCATCTTCATTATCATCTCCATTTTCAAGATTCTTTTCTAATTTATTTGCAGATTTGGCCTCAGATACCACATTGCTTGTGATGAATTTCTCTTCACACACACCAAACTCCCCAATTGATCCTTCAAGATTCTTACTGGACTCCTCAAGATTGGATTTTTTCACATTCCCATTAACAGACTCAGATTGCGGCTTTCTTACCTCAGAACTTTTCTTGATCTGAATTGGGATTCTTCTAGACACGCCATCAGCAGAACCACTCGAATCTTTAAACTTCTCATCCAAATTTTTGTTCAAATCAGATTTTTTACCAGCAACCTGAATTCCAGTCTTTCTCATTGTAAAACCAACAACCCCATCAGCTGAAACACTCACATTTTTACTTTTTTCATCCAAACTTTTGCTCAAATCAGATCTTTTACTAGCAATCTGAATTAGAGTTCCTTCAGAACTCTCAGTTTTCCAAGTTTTCTTTGGAATCCCAACAACCCCATCAGCAGAAACACTCAAATCATTACTTTTTTCATCCAAATGTTTGCTCAAATCTCTATATTTCTCATCCAAGTTTTTGCTCAAATCTGATCTTTTACTAGCAATCTGAATTGGGGTTCCTTCAAAACTCTCAGTTTTCCAAGTTTTCTTTGTAATCCCAACAACCCCATCAGCAGAAACACTCAAATCATCACTTTTTTCATCCACATTTTTGCTCAAATCCCTACATTTCTCATCCAAGTTTTTGCTCAAATCTGACTTTTTACTAGCAATCTGAATTGGGGTTCCCTCAAAACTATCAGTTTCCCAAGTTTTCTTCTTAAACCCCACAACCCCATCAGCAGAAACACTCAAATCCTTACATTTTCCATCCAAACTTTTGCTCAAATCTGTTTTTCTACTAGCAATCTGAATTGGGTTTCCATCAAAACTCCCAGTTTTCCAAGTTTTTCTCTTTCCACTCGCTACCCCAACATCAAGATTAGTCCTTTTTGGTCCCATGTCCAACTTTTTATCCACTTGAGTGGTGTTTCCACTAATAAAGACACAATCTTTATCATCACTTTCATCTGGGGTTTCTTCACTGAACACTTTGAATCCACCTTTTACTTCATCAAGTTTCATTCTATTCTCCCAAACAGAACCTGTAGCCACAACACCATTATTTCTTGATGATTTGCTCCTTCTTCTATTGCCCACTTCCATTTTCTTTCTTTTTTGTAATGAGTATTTTTGGTTTGTGGGGTTTCACTGTTTATTGAAGGAGTAATGATAGATTAAAGAGCTTTAAGCTAAAGAAATGGCGTTCGGTGAGAAATGGAAGTACGTGAAAACTATGAAATACCTTCTTTATAAGAAGTTGTACTTCATTACAAGTAATAAAATAATAATTGGGTTATTTATGTTTCTTTTCCTCTTTTTATTTCTTCTTATTCTTTTGCACCGTCTCAAAAGACACAAAGAAATGGGATATAGTACTAATATATATATCAATAGCTTCATCATTCACTATGAGATTTATTAGATTATTAATTTATTGTTATTAGATTATTGAGTTTACAGGTTCTAAATGATGTTATTAAAAAAATATTGAATTATCAGTTAGAACCATCAAGAGATTTGATCGCATGGTGAGGTGGATCAATTTGAGAATGAACGATTAAAATCGTATTCTATACTTTATATAACGCTTATAAATGAAGCTTTTTATTTCAGAACAATTCTTAATTACAATTGCTTCAAAGCCTCTTCAACTAAGAAAAAGGAACATCTAATGCATTTCAATTATTAATCAAATTTTATAATCGTCAAAAATGGCCTTGAAATAATTTCTATATCATGAAAAAAATTTTAAGAAAACAATAATTGTCTTTACTTATGTGTAATAAGAGTGAGTAATTCAAATGAAGAATTTTTTAACATGAAACATTTTATTTTTTGTAATAATGTGAATTTATATTAATGTGCCTAAAAATATTGAGGATGAAGTTCAATAAAAAGACGAAGCAGCTACAGAATCCTATTTTATTGTCCTATATATGGAGACCTAACTGACAATGTAATATGTACCAATATATTCCTCCCTTCCAAAAAGATAAAGGGTGCAGACTACAGAGACAAAATCAAGGTATAATTATATTTTTCTAAAATTAAAATCACTAAAATAAAATTATATTTGATCATGACTTCAATTCAAATAATTCTAGTCGTAATCTCCCCCCACCCCCACCCACCCACCCACCACTTCATGCCTTAAAAATCATATTAGTCTTGAAAATTGAACTTATGACTTTAATCTTGATATATCATAATATTACTTGTTAAAAATATTTTAACGAGACTATGATGGTTTGGACATGTGGATAGAAGAAATATTGACACTCCTGTTAGGAGGTGAGAGAGGTTGAAGTTAGAGGCTATGCGGAGGAGTAAAAGTAGACTAAAAAAGAATTGAGAGATGTGATTAGACAGGATATGACGTAACTTCGTATCACCGAGGACATGACTTTAGATAAAAAGGAATGAAAGTCACGTATTATGATAGAAGACTAGTAAGTTAGGGTTAATAGGGGTGTATAAATAACAACAACAACATTACCCAATGGAATTCCATAAGTGGGGTCTGGAGAATGTACACAGACCTTACCGCTACCTCATGAGGTAGAGCGACTGTTTCCTGGAAACTAGGGGTGTATAAATGTGCAAATAAATCAACAAAATACAATTTCCAAAGGAATAACTAAGAAAAGCAAAAAAATAATACTTTAAGTGGGGTTCGAACCCTGAGCATGAGAGTTCATTTAAAATGAAACCTATCATTATGCTAAACTTTGCTTATTGTTTTAAGAGTTCAAGTTTATATATATATACACACACGAAAATATAGAAAATTTACCTTACATACACAGTGTAATTTTTCACCGAGGGAGTTCGGATCCCTACGCTAGGTTCGCCCTTGATAGCTGGTGATCTATTGCCTTGTGACATAGTAGGATTGTAGGGTTAATCGTGCCCTTATATATTGTATTGCTATTAATCGTCATTTATTTTGTTACTCGTATTGCATTTATAAGTTTTCAATTGCTTTCCACTATAATTGTTTTCGTATCTACTATTTTCTGCTTTTGGGCCTCATATATTTGCGTTGATGGTTTTTCAGAAACAGTCTCTTTATCTCTATCTCATAGAGATAAGGTTTGCATACAATTTACCCTCCTCATACCCCACTTGTGAGATTTCACTGGGTGTATTGTTGTTACCGTTATTATTATCGTGTTAAAAATTATAACTATATCTAATAATAAAGGCATAATTATATTTTGTGAGTAAACTCCTCAAACAAGCACGACATCAATTCTAATTTCGACTCCCATTATCTCCAAATCACTACATGAGTAAGTAAAAAATAGTTTCATACATTCAGTTTATTTTATGTGCTAAGTTCAAAAAAAAGTTAGATCATTAAAATTTATTATACACAATCTTATTCTTCATGTCTATAAATAATTATTTTCACATATTAGAATATTTAAATTCGTGATTTTCTAAAATACATAACAATAAATTTATTAATTACGTCAAAAATTATGTCTCAAGGAATCTTCGTTCCTTATTGACAGTACCTTTTTCTGCTATGTGAATTCAACGATCCAAATTAGTCACATGAAGCTGCTCCCTTCCCTTCCACCGACACTTGCTATTTATAACATTTATTAATAAGAATATAACATGAGAAAGTTTCTATTTACATTTAAATCTTTCATATACTATGATTTTCTTTTTCCTACAAAAGATATATTTTATATTAATGTACTACCACTTGTCGTTTGAACGTCAAAGTACGTGCTTTTGTAAACTCCAAAAACAACCCTTCACCTATTTTTAATATTTTTTTCTCCACAAACTTGATGTCCTGACCCCCACGCACTAAGCTCTTGTTTTCCTTTATTAAAAAATAATAATATTTCATGTCGATAATATTTATATTTAATTGTCAATAATGAGTATTTTATTATTCGACTGGAGTAATGGTAGGACATTTCATGACATTTAGTTATTTATATATATTTAAATATCTATTTATTCATACTATTAAACAGTATAGATATCATTTAAAATCAAATTAAGACATATTTATATTTCTGAAATATTTTATCTTTTTTTTTTTTTTGCAAGTTTCTTGAACTATCAGTTGTTTATATTTCCACCTAAACTATTATCAATTATTTATTACAACACGTTATAAAATCTACTTTCTCCGTCCTATTTTATGTGTCATCCTTTGACTTGACACGATGTTTAAGAAAAAAAAGAAGGTTTTAAAAATTTGTGGTATAAAATCATTCTTAAATATTTGTATAGCTGAGAATCATTTTATTAAGGGTAAAAAGGAAATTTCAAAAGTAAATTGTTTTCTATTTGAATAAGGTGACATTTTTTTTTTAACGAACTAAGAAAAAAAGAGTGCCACGTAAAGTAAGACTGAGAGAGCACTTTTTTGTCTTGCTTTTGCACCGTCGTTTAGTTATGCTTATGTAGTAGGAGTAAATGTGAAGGTCCCATAGAATGAGTTACCGTATAATTGAGAGTTGAATTAAGTTGGGATGTCCAGATACGTGCTTTTAAAACTAAAATGTGCACTTTCTAGCTGACTAGTATGACAATGAAATATGTACCAATATATAATGTCCCAACTCCCACGTAATGAGAGGTACAACTACTATGGACTTCCATAATACTCCATATTTAGGAAAAATGACACTTCTAACACAAAAAGAAAATTTATTTATAAGTCGCTATCTCTTTATTTTTATATCCCAAGTTTTTATTTATTTTTATACATTTGATGCAATGAAAGTATATATATACATTGGTGGTATCAAAAAGTTGATTTGTACTTTGATGATATCAACAAGAAATTATTTGATATCATCAGAGTATATAAATACAACAAAAGTTTAAAGTTTAATAAATAAGATTGCAACTTTAATAATTTTCTCTTAACTATTTCTTATTTATTTTTTTAAAAAAGATCCAATCTTATATGATACTAATAGGTATCAATATACCAATGAAGTATCATAGAGAATTAAGCTCAATACTGCATGATACTGCTATGGTATCATACATCGATGGAGTATCACGGAGTAGAGATGATGACATTATGGGCGAAATAAGAACGGAGAAGGGGAAATTACATATACAAAAAGGTAAAAAGTTTACAAGAAAATAGCTAATAA
>JAPFFP010000012.1:3552649-3565001 GCA_026153255.1 Solanum medicagineum | reverse complement strand
TATTACTATTACTATTACTATTACTATTACTATTACTATTACTATTACTATTACTATTACTATTACTATTACTATTATTATTACTATTACTATTATTATTATTATTATTATTATTATTATTATTATTATTAATGAGATGATAAGTTATACATAATTATTGGGCCCGTGTATTACACAGAATTTTCATAACTAGTATTTCCTCTGTCCCATTTCATTATGTGACACCCTTTACTTTTTGGTCCATCCCAAAAAGAATGTCACCTTAGTAAATAATTTGGCTTTAAAATTCCTCTCTTACCCTTTATGAAATGAATCTCAACCCCACAAAATTCTCAAGATGATTTTAGGTCACAAGTTTCAAAAGTTTTACTTTTTTTTATAACCGATGTACCAAGTCAAATAGTGCCACATAAAATAGGACGGAGAGAGTATTTTATCAGAGAGAAAATAAAGAATAAAAATATGTGTATTAGCAATATAAAAATTAACTTAATTATTTTTTTAATTACTACTTATTACCAAGGAAATAAGAGAGCAACTTATGGTAGTGAGGGCATTTCAGGAAATTCCAAAGCTGGGTGTGCGTCTACGGTTGCCACATCTTCCTGTCGCAGCTTCCGATTGTCCTATCTGGTTCTTCACTTTTATTATATAGAGTCAATAAAAAATATTTCGTGAGCTTTTTAATTTAATTTTTTCAAAGCAGTTGTGTATTGATGTGTTTGCTTCAATTACTTCATAATATTTCTTTAGTTACTTCAATTATAATTTTACAATAATTTTTAAAAATATAGATAAATCTATCGGTGTTACATAAATCGAGACTAAAAAATAATTTGTATTGGTTGCTTGCTTGAGCAACTCTGGTGAGCCAACCAAAAATAATTTGTGGGTTTTTTAACTTAATCTTTTCAAAGTAGTTGTGTATTGACATGTCTGCTTCAACAAGTTCATAATATTTCTTTAGTTGTTTCAATTATATTTTATGATATCTTCTAAAATATATAGAAAAAATCTATCGATATCACATAAATCTAGACTAAAAATAATTTATATTGCGACTTTCGATGAGCTAACATAAAATAATTTGTAGACTTTTTAATTTAATTTTTTCAATACAACTGTCTTTTGGCGTGTCCGCTTCAATCACTTCATAATATTTCTTTAAATGCTTCAATTATAATTTTACAATATCTTCCAAAAATAAAAAATATATATATATTGATATTTTATAAATCAAAACTAAAAAATAATTTATATTAGGCTTGTGCTAACACAGACCTTCGCCACTAATGTCTAAATAAATTCATAACATTTCAACTAATTTCATTTCTATTTTTGAAAAAGTGCCATCTCTTTTATATTTTTAGCAAGAATCTTGACTAATTTAAATAATTTTTTGTAAGAATATTGGAGAAGGAATGAGATTCTCCATGAAGAAGGGGTAGAAATAATCCACAAAATGATAATGCCAATTCAAGGAATAATTCCTAATTCTTGTTCCATATCCTTGTTGATGGATATCTACCCTCTTCTCTATTATATATATATAGTCGATTTTTATATGATTTAATATTTTTGATAGAAGAATTTTTTTTATTAGAATTTGAAATTTTTGAACGAATTTTTCTTTAAGTAGTGTTTTTTTTCTTTTAACGAAAATTTTCAGAGAATAAATTTAATTTAATCGAGAATTCAAATATCGAACATCGGCCAGGAAAAATTTTTTGAATAGAAGTCCGCACCGTTTTAATTTCCATCGTTATCTTTGTTATATGAATAACGTCACATTGAGTTTGGCCATTGTCCATTTATTCTATGGTCCATTTTTAGTTAATGAATATCTATCCTCAAAAATGTGGCAAAATTTAACAATTACATAAAATGGATTTCAATAATTATATGGTTCATTATTTGAATCATATATTTTCTAAAATTGTGATGGTGAAGTAATTTTATGCATATATAATTAGTTTTTATGGGGTATTAAATATTTTTTTATCATCATTATTAAGGTTTGAACAGATGAAGAGAATCGTTTGGTACTTTTTTAAGGCTATTTTATTTATCATTAGGTCATAGACTCATAGTTAGAGGTGAATTTTAAATTTGAAGTTTATAGGCAAAAACATTACGTGGGTAAGAAAATATATACCAATTAATTAGCTAACATAACTATAGTTTGAATTAATTACAGCTTGAGGTAAATATCTAGTTGTTATTACAATTTAAGTTTTGTATAATTCATTCGATTTATGCAAACATTGTGCGCAAATCAAATTATATAGCGAAATATATATTGCGAATTGTATAGTGAATTATGCAAACATCGTGTACAAATTGTATAACAAAATACACAAATACTTTACAAAAATAGCAAATTATATAGCGAAATACACAAACGCTTTCGAATATTTATCAAAATTTGAAAGTTTGTGATTTCCAAATTTACTACTTTTGGAGAGGCCAATAAAAGTTCTTTACTTTTTTAAGTTAATGTGAAATGATTAAAGATATAGAGGCATACAATATTCTTAGAACATAATGATTATTTTCCTTGCTCATATTTCCATCAATTGTTCCACAATAATTAGTTCACAATATTGAAACTTCATTTTCATGTTTGTAATTGAATCTCATTAGTGGATGGGGTGTGAAAATAAACATGCTACACTTATATATTTATAAATTTTTAAAAGAATCTAAAAATATAAGGTCCTCTGATCAAAAGAAGAAGAGTGAATATAACACACGTGAATTCAAATACTCTTCTAACATTACTTTCTTGAAGATTTGACATGATATTTTTTTTTAAAGAAAGTCGAAACTCTTTATCTCTAAAGTCTAGTCCTGATATATTTTTTATGAACAAAATTACGAAGTAGCATATATATGTTCTATTTTTAAACAAGAACTTCCTTTATTGACTATATATCATGATTACTTGAAACACAATACACTATATCATGAGTACTCCATCACTTTATCAATTTATTCTCACATAAACACACACACACACACTTAGTAACTCATCAATATAATTTCACAAAGTTTTCTTAAGTTGAAGGAGGTGGAGCAGCTAATGGGCTAATTGCACATTGATTTTTAATCATGATATATTCATAAAACTTGTTGCATTCTTCATGACCAAATTCAGCAATAACCTCACAACAACCATAGTTCCAAAAACATCTACGATGAACGCAAATTATACATCGTTCAATGATTGAGGCACATGATTTCTTTTTCAACACACTCTGGCCATTGACCAAGCTTATTTGATCAAAAGTTTTTTCATTACTAGGGGAAAAATGTGGCAAAAATCGCGGCCATGGAAATATCGATCTTGTGAATGGAAATTTAGGAAAATAGCCGGTTGTTGGTGGTGGTGGTGAAAAAAATGGCCAAATATGTAACCATTTTGCAGTATTATCATCATCATTAGAATTATGATAAGTGGCTAAGCTATTAATGAAGTTTAAAGCAATGATGAGAAGGAGAATAGGAAAGTATAA
Source organism: Solanum medicagineum (assembly GCA_026153255.1). Lineage (NCBI taxonomy): Eukaryota > Viridiplantae > Streptophyta > Magnoliopsida > Solanales > Solanaceae > Solanum > Solanum medicagineum. Next base: position 3,561,486 of record JAPFFP010000012.1, on the reverse strand, counting down.
TGAGTTTTTTTTGGTCATGGCTATAATTTAAATGAAACTAGAACACTTTCTATAGTTTTTTTGTTTTGAGGATATAAGAGTGATTGTTTAGTGAGGTTTTTATAGTGTTTTGTATAATTAGTTGATTAAGTTTGGTATAATGATAATTTGTTTTTTCAACTTTTCAAGATTGAGTAGAATTAATTCTTTGAATTTTGATGTGTGATATTTGATAATTATTGACTAAAACTCTTGCAATTGGAACTTACTCATGTGATTTGTTCTTGACTTTATGATATACTTAACAAATAATTATAAACTCTGTGGAATTAAACTCTTGCAGAAATACAATATAAGATTGTGTATAACAGATGCTGATGATTTGATGCTTCTTCAAACTTTGTGAATAGCGAAAGTTTATTGTATTAGACTGTCCTGTTTACCTTTTACTAATTAAATAAGTACTCTATTAAATTTTATTTTGTTAATATATCAAACTTTATATTTTGTGTTACCACTTAATAAAGCTTTCTCAAACTCTATCATTGATGATAGAGTAAAAATAGCTTCTAATTTGATTTTTGCTTAATTCGATAAAAATTATTTGAGGAGAAAACTTTTGAGTTGAGATAGTATTTAACATATAAATAATTAAATATTTTTTCAATTAACTTTTATGTAATATGAAATAAATTGAAAAGTTAATATGTTTTTTTTTCCTTTTGTTAATTTTTACTTATTGTTTCATACACTATTTTATAATTTTGTTGAATTTCACTTAATTATGTTAAATATCTCATGATTTCTAGTTTTGGCTATGTTTATAGTTGACTACCATCCCTAGGGTTATTCGATTTGTGGGAATAACCTACTAATAAGTATCGAAAATACATCATTTTTTTTTTTGCGTTCTCTTTTTATTTTGATTTTGATTCAAGTCGTCTCGTTGAATTTATTATTGTGCCTCTCTTTATTGCTTTAAGTTAATAGCCTTAAAAATTATATATGAATTATATATAATTAACAATAGTTTTCCTTTTTTGATAATTTCTCGTATTTCTATTTTAGCTGAATTTTTTTAACCATAAAATTAGCCAAAAGAAACATGTAGACACTCCAAATGTTTAAGAATTCAAAATCATATATATATATATCCTTACTTGTATTAGGTGAAAAAAATACTAATACTTTTAGAAGTTTAGAATTAATCATATATTACTAATATTTAGAACTTTATTCAATAGATACAATAGTTATTTTAATGTCAATTGCTATTTTTTAATAAAATTTTATTGACTAGCACAATATACATGTGCAAAATATGTATACTCAATTAGTTTTACTGATAAAGTTGGGTTATCATGTTGTCTTGCACTAAATTAAAATACTATGAAATATTTAACTAATTTAATATTAAATAGTATTATATTATATTATTATTATTATGGAAAATACTAAAAGTATGAAAGTGTTTGAGTCGTAATATTATTATTATTATTATTATTATTATAGAACACACGTGTAACACACATGCTCAAAAACTAAATTAGTAATATTCATCGTAGAAATTTAAGTATAGCTACCTTATAAACAAATAAGTAAAGCTCCAATAGTTATAAACCACTAGGAATATTATTTTTTTAATTAACTATGGGCTATTAGGCCCGTTTTATTGCTCTAAATAAAACTCAAAATGAAATGTGACTCGAAAGCCCAAAGCCTCCGGCCTTTACACTTAACCCCTAAGAAATAGGGGTTTCTAGAATTGAACTCACTATCCTTTCCCCTTTCCGTTTTTCTCCTTTCCCAATGTGTCCCTTCAGCTACTTCTTCAATGGCAGATTGCTCTATCGAACGTTTCCCCTTGTTGCTCTCTTCTTCATCCTTATCGTCTTCGGCATGTAAGTTTCTTCCCCTTAATCTCTTCTTCCATTTGTTCTTTAAGCTCTGTTGAACCTCTTTCATTTCCAGCATCTCTGGTGATGATCTGGCATGATCGACTTCGCTCCTTCTAGAAAAGAGGATCTGCTTCTTCTTCAAGATTGATGTGTGAGTTGTACCTTCCTCTCCTCTCTCCTCGAATCCTCATTTGTTTCTAGTTAAATTACAGAATGACATCAATAGTTTTTTAAACTTAGATCTATGTTATCGCAATATTATTTTATGAAAATTCAGTCATTGACAAATCAATATATCGGAGAAGTTAAAAAATTGGTACGACGAAAAGAAGAATCATATCCTTTTTGGAAGAACTACAATAAATTCTCTCAATTATTTTTCTTTGTAGGATTCTTAATTGGAATAATTAAAATAAATTAATTTTAGAAACATAAAAAATTACAAATATATAAAAACATCTAATAGACCAGTTTTACTCATTCTAATGAGTTTAAAAGAAATTAAATAGGACACACACGTACAATGCACATACGTATAAACTAGTTAATGGTAATATTCGTCACAAAACTTTAAATAGTAACCTTACAAGCAATAAACAATTATTAGTAGCTACAATAGTTATGAAGCAACTAGGAATAGTATTAATATTGGGATTTAGAAACTTTTGTGTACATTAAAGCCTTGCATTACATAATGAAATCATTATTTTTTTAAACCGTAGGTCTATTTATTGCAATATTAATTATGAACTAATTAAAATTTCACTTAAAAAGTGTTGAGTTGGAATATCATTTTAACTAAAGATTCTTGTGGTTCGGAAGATCCAATTACAGGAGAACAACGAAAGGAGGATTTTCCACCTTTCGGCCCGACTTTTTTTTCTTAATAAATAAATATTATCCGTGAAGATTTTATCTTTTCTCTTTTCTGCTATCTCCATGTTTGTAAATTCTATGTACCTGTTGCCTCACCTTTTCGCCCAACTCTTTGGTCTGAAGAACATTGATTTTAAGAATGAGCCATTGCTCTTCTTCGATCCTGATTTTTCAACTGAAAGCGGACAGTTAATATATTCACTTATTGAATCGGATAAAATTCAGTTACTAGAAAAACAACATATCGATGAAAGAAGAAGTAAGAAATAGGTATGAAGAAAAGAAGAATTAAAATAATTTCTCTCCCAATTATTTTTCTTTTTATGAATTTTAATATATTGAAATAATTAAAATAAATTACTTTTAAAAACATAGGAAATCACAAATATAAAAACATCTCATGAACCAATTTCACTCATTCTAGTGAATCTAAGAGAAACGAGTGGGCTACAATACTGCCTCTTTACACCTTTTTTGCCTTCTTTTGTGTCTCTCTCTATGATTTTCACGTGTCCCTTCACATAATTATAATTTATAAATTACTTGTAGGTGAAAATTTTACTTATATTAAAATGATACACCTAAAAATAAGAGTAAATAAATTAACATAATTCACTAAAATTGTAATTTTGTTTCATTGATATTTTAGAGAAAGCTACATAGGACCTAATTATTTTTTTTGCAAATCTTAATTAAAATAGTTAAAATAAATTAATTTTAAAAACACAAAAAATCACAAATATAAAAACACCTCATCGACCAATTTTACTCATTCTAATGAATCTAAAAGAAATTATATAAAACATGCGTGCGACGTACGTACCTAAAAATTAGTTAATAGTAATATTCATCATAAATATTTAAGTATAGTTACCTTATAAACGATTATTAGTAGCTCCAATAAGCTTTACTTATAAACCAACTAGGAATAGTATAAACACTAGGGTCCATAAATATTTTTTACCTTAAACCCTTAAATTACAGAATGACATCTTTTTTTCTTTTTTAAAAAAAGATGCATACGTTGTCGTAATATTATTTTATGAAAAATTCAATCACTAATAGAATAATGAGTATGTATATATATATATTAAAATTAAATTTGAATTCATGACCGATATTATTATTTTAAAACTCAAATATATTCAATAACAAAAAAAAAAAGAACCCGATCGACCCAAGGCCTAGTCAGATGTTTAAGGACCTCTATAATATAAGGTTCCGTAAAAGTGACTCTATTTCCTTTGAGACTTTCCATCTTAATATATTGTTCTTTTTCTGATTTTGTATACGCCTAAACTCTCTTTTATTTTTTTTTAAATTTTCACTCTTATGAATCCTTTGAACATCCAAAAACTAGAAAAGCTAATATAAATAGCCAACAACAACGACAACATTAACCCAATGCCTCAAAGGCTTCCGTCCATTGCGGGGTAAGGGGAGTCGGATATATGCAGTTTGACCCCTATGTTTGAAAACATAGCGTAATTGTTTCCGGATGACCCATGATGAGCGTCGAAAGTTACATTGGCAAACTACTATTTCACAGTGCAGACAGTTTAAAGAGCCATTTTGCTTAATTCCATCATACCCTAAAGCCAAAAAATAAGAGCCATTTTGCTTTATTCCATCATACCTTAAAGCCAAAAAATATTGAATCTTTGGCTCCATTCAAAATAGTAAATAGCCATCCATCCAAAAAAAATAAAATAAATGGAGATGCATAATATATATATATACACTAGTTCTGAATACGTGTATTCTCCGTTAATTTGTGTACACTTATTAGAAAAATATACATTAAATGCAACATATTTGTATTCTATGTAATAAAAAATATAACTCTGTGAAGTAGAATCTTAATTTGCACAATAATTGATGTGTTCTAATGAGCAATAGAAACGGTAGCTATAAAAATTAGAATCTCAATTCAAGGAATAATCGTGACGTTTAATGAGTTAATAGTTGATTCATAATTGAGTCAATTTATCTACACCTTCAAATTAAACCCATTTGATTATATTTCCTCCGTTTACTTTTACTTGTCACTATTTCAGTTTTCGAGGTTCGTTGGACTAAATTTAAAATTAAATTGAAGTAACTAAATTTAATATTTAAAATCTAAAATTTAGATGATTGAAAACGATACGAAAAATACTATAAGTTGCAATCCTTTTCATTTGAAATCTAAAATTCTGATCCATTTTAGTTGCGTGTTGTTTTTCAAAAGTTAATAAATTTCACTTCAATTTAAAGCAACTATATTTAAATATTTCAATTCTTTGAGACATTTTATAAAATATTTCGAGCTCAAACTAGTTACATTATCAAATAATTAAATTTTAAAAATTGTTTTCTTAACTGTGAATGTTTTCTAAAGATAACAATCCCTGTAATATTGATTTTTGCAATTAAAAGTAATACAGAATATGATATAAATAAAAAAACAATACTCTAATTCGTATATTCAATCAAGTGGAATCTTAAATAACTTTTAAATACTTCTAGAGAACTATTGATAATCTTTATAATAACCGACTCTATTAAAAAAGTTTTTGAAATAATAATCAATAAGAGAGATTTAAACATTTATGTTGTTACATAATGTACAATAATTTATACATGTTTATTCTTATCTTACAAAATATTACAAAAAAATATATTATCTAGTCAATTAAAAAAAATTAATAAATAAAATATATGAAATATTTAGCTAATGGAGGCATGTCGTTATTCAATGCATCCATAGGGGAGTGGTGGTATACCTTTCAAGTTATAGATAAATCATTTGTCTAGTACACTAGAATTTGGCTCGGATAACAAGTTATTCTCGAGTTGTGATACTTATGGCTATGATTGGGGGATTGATGTTTGGGATCTAGTCACAATTGTTTTTAAAGACCACCTCACTTCTCGCGTAAAAACGCTTCCAGGTTGCAGTGGTTACATGGTACCAACTGTTTGATGGCCCTTTATCCGAGTCCAGCAAATGATGTCTGCCTGTTTGATGTTAGATAAAATGATATTATTTGGAAATTGCGTATGAATTACAATGAACATTGCTATAAAGTTATTGCTGATGCAAGAGTGATAGAGGAGAGTAGTTCAATTTGTTTATTAAGATTGAATGAACATCAGAGTTTCTTGGTTTTGAGGACTACTGGGCAACTATTTTCATCAAATAACTATGAAATTTCGGTGTATTGTACTTTTGACTGCCTTCCAACATCACAGCTTAGATGATGATCGTCTTTTCGCTCTTCATAATGATGAAAATGTCATTGATGTATGGAAGACCCCTCGTCCACCACCAATGATATGAATCTTGATTATTAGAGTTGGTTAATCGAAAACTCCATAGCTGATTATGATGTTGAATGGTCCATATTATGGAATGATCAAACTAGTTCTTTAAATATTGATTGATTAACATCATCTTCAATGTGGCTTTGTTTCTAGTACATAAAGTGAAAATGCAATCACACTTGTCATGGTATCCTTAAAAAATGCACTAATTTGGGAGGACTAAATAGGCATCAAGTGATATTTTTGAAGAGTTTGAGGAATATATAATATATGTTAATCTTCAAAATAAAGTAAATTGGAAAGTCTTTTTCAAAATACATAGTCAGTCAATCAGATATGTTTTTCAGGTGCATGATGTATCAAAGGTTTATTCTTTATGTTGTAATTCTATAACATGGTTCTACAACAACTACGATGATCAGATTTTTCATAATTAATCACTAGGTTATACTTCTTCCGTTCCATATTTATTGTCAAGTTTTTTTATTTTCTTATTGTCTAATTATGTAGATTTTGACAACACTTAAAATATATTTTTTTCATCATATTTATATGGAAAAAGTTGCAATCGATAATATCTTTTTAATAGTTTTTTAATATCTAAAAAGTCAAATTAATTTAATCTAATTAATCTTTCAAAATTAAATAAATTAATTTTTGAATACCGCAACATGACAACTAAGCAGAAAGTCAATAATCTCTCTCTCGACAATAGTTGTTCGGGGATATCACCAAATCATTTTTTATATAATAAATACAATATCATTAAAAGTATAATAAGAAAAAAGACGATTATTAATTAACTTAAAAATTAAAAGTAAAACTATTTCTTGATTTCATAAATTGAATAAGTATCATTAGATATCTATTTTTTTGATTTGTATAGTGAACAAATAAAGATGAACAAAAAGAGTAATCCTCTAATTGTAATTAGTTTATAATTGTTGTGACTTTTTGGCTTAAAAACACTTTTTAAAAAAGTATTTTTTAAAATAAGCAAATTTTAAAAGCTTTGATCAAATACACTATTATTTTAAAAGAATCTTTATAGTACATAAATTCACTGCCTAAGAATTCTACCAGTTATAGTATTATGAAATCCAGCTAAACATAGAACAGGGTGTTTGCAACTTAATTCTGTCATGAAATCACCAGTATAGTTGCTCAATTCGCGAACTATGAACTAACTATATCGAATTCTTGAAAACATCATGGAAAAACCAAATCAAACCAAATCAACCCAACAAACATAGTTCACCTTATGGTAATCAAGATTGATCGTAGGGCATTCTTCTAGCATCCGGTCGTATATACATGAACCATACTACAATGAGCCACACAGCACCAGCCACTTGGGCTAGCATGAATGGACCGACAAATCGGACCATTCCTTACTGACCGTGCCAACCGCGGCCTATTGCCATCAAACTTATCACACTCAGCTGACCAAACATGATCCAGAATACCATAATATTCTGCCTCTTTGTATAGGAGCTTTTTATCAATCTTTGAAGGAATACAAAGCTGCCCGGTTCTGAGCAAGTCCAAAAGGACACCAAAACAATCGGGATTCCTATCGATGAAGTGTTCAGTGATTGATGAATGAGAATGCAGGTTCTAATTCTCATCTAACATGGCTCGAAAGAGTGAATCTTGGCCAGCAAAGTCTAAGGTGGTTGTTGTAGTTTCAAAGATTCTACCACCAACATTGAGTTTCACCCTATTGTTAGAAGTTCCCATTATTGAAAACTAGCCAATGAATACTGAAATGATGTTGAAATTGTGCTGAAAAAAAACTGTATGGTATATAAAGACCTTCAAAATGGTCGGTCTATAGCAATTCCCATAGGGAACATACAAAGAGCTTTTTGGTGTCTGTTTATTTTCCCCATGTTTCAAATGTGCTGTCTCGTTCATCTTTATTTGTCTCTTATATTATTTATTTTGAGATGTTATGAAATTAAAAAATAATTTTACACTTAGTTCATAATTTATTCTTATAATTAATTATAGTTATTTCTCAATTACGTTTTTTAAGATATTGTACTTATTATATTTAGGAAATAATTTTGTAAAATTACCTATTATTTATTTCTCTTAATCCCTATGTCAAATCAACAACGAACAAGGAGGGAGAGAGAGTAAAATTTTGGTCACCATTAGCTTGAGGTGTCCTCTTTTAATTGAACTTTCAAATCAATTTTCTTTGCTCAAGTCATGGTCATTAATACTAAAATGTTTGGTTTGAATTGAAAACCTTTTGGCACATAAATTAATTTGACTAATTTCATGTGGTAAACAAAACACAAAATTTCGTTAAAGTAAAATATATATGATTTTTTCACTTTTAATCAAACATTTCAAATTTGAAATGATAAAAGCATTTTTTATTTTCTTAAATAAGATCTGAGGGAAGAACACCATCATTGTTGCTACGAAGGAAATCATTAAATATCTAATTTTGAAAGTGTAATCCCCTTACATATGCAAATTCGAAATAGCCAACATCTAAATGCATATATTGTTAGCCTCACAACTTGTATATTATATATTTATCGACTATTGTTTTAAATGGACAATTATTTAACTATTTATATACTCCATTATATATCTCCTCGGTGGTTTTTTTTCTCTTTTTTGGAGGGGGCACTATTTATTTAATTTCTCATAAAATAAAATTTAAAAAATTGCCATTTTCCCGGTAAATATTGTGCCATTTTTTCCACGACAGTTAAATTGTTCTTCAGCTTGTACTGTAAAATTCTCCTTTTTCTTGTG
>JAPFFP010000012.1:3534887-3546346 GCA_026153255.1 Solanum medicagineum | reverse complement strand
TGGCTACAAATGACAAAGACCACCCTATTTATACTTATCTAGGGATGGTTCTAGATACTCTTACAAGAATAATCTAGACAAGAATCTAGACTATTCTATTATTTTCTATAAATATCTTCTATAAAATATCCTTAAGAAAATTCTAGTACATTTGTTTTTGTCCTTAAAGTATCTAGATATTTCTTCAAGATAATTATTTAAGTTTCTAAACTAGGACAATCTAGAGAAACCTATCATCTTCCAAAAAATCAACTTCAATATTTTTCACATACTTTTGATACAGTCATACAAATAAATTTGTTCCCGATCAAATTACAAGTCACACACACAAAAAAAATGTGTTATTGTGTATACGTAAGTACATGTAATCACATATACAAATCGTAATCATGAATTATAGCTCGTTTGGTCAAAATTCTAAAATCTAACTTATTTTGATAGGATGTTGATGAAAATATTATATTTGATCAACAAATTTAGAAGTTACTCTTTAACAGTACCTACTATTTGGAAGTGCTTATGGGAGAAGCTATTTCCTTTTTAGTCTTTAGAAATTAGTTAATTATTTATCAATTTGCAAATATGTTAATCAAATACTAAAATATTTTATTAGTATAACCAATACAGAATACTTGTATATCTGTTAATATGTATTTTTCTTATTTGATTTTTCATTTGGTGTTTGACACCCACATTAGAGTTCGACGAGCAAGTTAATTCAACACACTACATCCTTTACAATTACATGTATTTTCACCTTTAATTTTAGGGTGACCCAGTGATTTGGCCTTGAGACTTTCATATTAAAGGTCTCAAAAAGGGGTTTGACTTTTGGGTCGAGCTCGTTGCACCGAGCTTGTCTAGTGCAGTTACCTCTCATATGTCGAACTATTGCATAAAAGTGAAAATTTACCTTGTGACGCCGTGCGCAATCAAAGAGTAACGGCGACGAATTTTCCTTTTCACCAAAAATAAAAGCATGTATTTTTTTTAACAATGATAAGTTTTTAGTCAAAGCAACTATCTTCACTTCAATGTTAGGATGCTACCATAGGGGAGGTAACAACATTATCGTAAAAATGACAATTGTTTGTATGATTTAGCTAAATATTAATTTAATTTATGTTTTTGGTACGTTCATTCACTAGGAAGAATTATGTTCGGAAATTTTGATTTTCAATATTTACAAATAGTATATTATTATTATTGTTAGCGAAAATGTAAAAAATAAGAGCAAGAAAGAAAGAAGAACAACGATATTTAACATAGTTCGGATCGGAATGATCCTACGTCCATCAGAGAACAATGGCTTATATATTAACACAGAAAAGGGAGAGATCCCAAATACATCTAAGAGATTTTAGTAATTCTCTACTCTTCTAGTGTACTTTTGCTACAAGAGAGAAATATAATGCCTTAGGAGAGAGGAAGACAAGTGAGAGGTGATGTTACAAATGAATCAAGAGCTATCTATTTATAGGAGTGAATTCTTCCTCTTGATGTCATCCATGACATCACTATGTGATAAAAATGTCAGGGTAGGTGTAACTAAAAATTACCTACCAAGACTTTTAATACCAAAGAAGGAAAGTCTTTCCTACCAATTTTTCACATATTCATTTTTAAATCTTGTCAACTCTAATAAATCTCCAACTTTGCAAGATTTTTCAGTTTGATTTTACTCTACAAAGACCAAGTCAATTCTTTCAATCCCTACGTTGATTTGCATTTCGAGCTTGCGTATGAACGTGCAACTTCGGTCAGAACTTCTAAGCTTACTGGGCAATCCCATTGTAAGAAACAAGAAAAATCAAACCTTTATTGAACATACTGGCTTCACCTAGCAGTTGTTCTCCTAGAGTTGCCTTAGTTGATTCATACTCCAGCCAAGTCCTTGCAGTGCGCAAACTTGGCAAGTGGGACTATCTTGGTTAGCATGTCTGCAGCGTTATCTTTTATGATGACCTTCTAGATCTTGATAGCTCCCTCTTCAACAGCATCTCTAATGAAATGGAATTTGAAATCAATGTGTTTGGTGCACTCATTAAATCTTTGATTTTTAATCAAATGAATAACACTTTGACTGTCACATCTTATAGTTGGTTCCAGCTGAACCAAACTTAATTCTGCCACCAAACCTTTTAACCTGATTACTTCTTTTACTACCTTTGTTGCTTCCATATATCCTTCCTCTATTGTAGACAAAGTGACAATCAACTTTAAAGTCGACTTCCAACTAATAACACTGCCAACAAGAGTAAAGATGTATCCAGTTGTGGACTTCCTTCTATCGAGATCTCCTGCATAATTATAATCCACATAACCGAGAATGAAATATATATCTTTACCCTTTCAAAAGGTTAGGCCAACATTAGAAGCTCTTTTGAGATATCTTAATATCCATTTGACAGTTTCCCAATGCCTTTTTTTTTTGGATTTGCCACGTACCTACTTACTATACTTACAAATTAAGCAATATCTGGACATGTGCAAACCATAGCATACATGATGCTACCAACTACGTTAGCATAGGGGATCTTTGATATATGCTCCACCTCATCCTTAGGCTGAGGCATTTGTGCTCCGAAAGCTTAAAATGAGAAGCTAACGATGTACTTACTAGCATGCTCATATGCATATAGAATCTCTCAAGAACCTTTTCAATGTACCTCTTCTGAGAAAGATATACAACACCATCTTTTCTTAAAATCTCTATTTCAAGAATATTCTTTGCAGCCCCCAAATCCTTCATGTCAAATGCCATGGTCAATAGTTTCTTCAGATTGTTTATCTCTGTGATGTTGTTAGAAGCAATAAGAATATCATCAACATATAAAAATAAATAAATCATACAGTTACCAGAGATCTTTTTGTGATACACACAACTATCAAATGCACTCCTAAAAAATCCATGTGTAGTCATGAATGCATCAAATCTCTCGTACCACTGTCTAGGGGATTGATTCAAACCATACAAAGACTTCTTCAGTTAGCATACATGGTTTTCTTTTCCATCAATTAGGAAGCCTTCAGGCTGATTACAAAGACTTCTTCAGATGGCATACATGATTTTTTTCCCCTCAATTAGGAAACCTTCAGGCTAATTCACATAGATTGTCTCTTCTAGATCACCATGTAAGCAAGCAGTTTTGACATCAAGCTATTGAAGCTCCAAGTCAAACTGTGCAACCAATGCTAGTAGCACACGAATTGAGCTACATTTCTATAATGCCCTATGAAATTACCCAAATACGGCTAGAATAGAATCACGCACATAACGCGTCTTCCCAAGTTCCAATAGAAAAATCGAGACCTGGTTTGCAATCAATATGAAAAATTGAGTGAAAAAATAGTCTCAATCGGATTTTAGAGTGATCGAGTCAAAAGATAATTTTTCGTAATTAAATTAGAAAATAGTGTTAATGTGTACGAGAGAGCGACGTGCCTAGGCTGTGCACTTACACTTTTTGTTTGAATCTTTTGACGGGAATTAAAAACTCGTTTGAATTTTTTTTTTTAAAAAAAACACTGGTCCGCGCCCCAGGCACGTCGCGGACCTATGTAAATTTCGAGATGAACTTTCTTCCATTTTGTAAGGGGTATTTCAGACCTTTACCAACCCCTCATATGTTCAATAAATGAGTATAAGAGATCTTTTACATCAAGTCAAGTTCAAATAATAGATACAAGGATCAACTTCAATTGATCATATTTCCTAGAGTACAATGATAAGTTAGGTGACCCATAATATATCAAATCGAAGATATCTAAATTAACTTTCCAATGCATCCAATTTTGCGTTAATCAGAGTTTGGAGTAGAAAGTTATGACCATTTTAGTGAAGGAGTACAGAGCTGTCTGAAGGTCCACGCCCTGAGCATGTCGCGGACCTGACGCGGACCCTTACTGGATAAGCTAATGATATTTTTTTTCTTTTTATTTTAAGGATACTTTTATCCAAAAACCTTTGGGGGTCTATTTAAGGTCGCAAAATGTATAAAACGTCAATTTTCATAATTAAAACCCTCTCTCTTCACTCCTAAACATAAATGCTCAAGAATCATCAAGAAAGTCATCAAGTTAGGATTAGCTTTCAAGATTCTTCCTCAAGGTGAGTTATTCTTCATAAATTTCAATCTACCCAACACAAATTTCTTCATCTATTAATGAATCTCTAACAGAATCTTAAATCATAACCTAGGGTTTAGGGTTTCAAGAAGATGAATTCAAGAATCCCAAGAAAGGATTTCTTAATTCTTCTTTTTCAAGAATGTAGGCTTCTTCATCAAGAATTCTATAAATTCTAAGTCAAGAATTCAAAAATCAAGGAGAAGCTCCTTAAACAATGTTTTTCCAAGTTCTTCCTCTCTAAAAGAACTATCGAGATCGAGGATTTTCTCTAAGAAAGCTAATATTCATCAAATTTTGATTGTGATATCAACTTTTTAGGTATGTAAGGTTAAACTAAAAGCATGAGATTGTTCTCCCATGTGTCCCGTAGATGGTGATAGGTCAGTTGAGAGTCCATGAGTCCTTATACATGATTCTTAAAGTATTATTCTGATCAAATTCTTGAAAACTATATTACTTACATGTATATTCATACGTTGATGATCATCATAAAACTGATTTTCTCGAATTGAATGTTTTCACATGAATTATTGCATAAACCCTACTTATTATTTCATAAAGGTTGCATGAATGAAGATAGGGATTGAGACTAGAGCCTTGACTGAGAATGTTGATAGAGATTATGATTGTGAATGTGAAAATGATGATAGATTGATAGAACGTGATAGTCCTTGAGTCTCTATAAATGAACTCTAACGATTTATTTGTTCGATTTTTCACTGACGATTGTTCTAAGCCTTGAGCTATTGATTGAGATAACTTGATTGAGATAGTTTAATTGGATGGATTGTTTTATGAGCATTGAGTCATGGGAGGAGTATTGAGCACTGAAATAAGTAAAAGTGAGTCCCACTCGCACTCATTAACTATGTGGTCAGCGTAGGAGTGGGTTGGACAGTGAAAAATGGATGTATTTATGGATCTACCGATAGAGACTCGTCCTTTACCCCAGTAAGATACTGGACTGATATGGCAACAATATCGCTTCATTGTATCATCACCGGCTCATAGGTGATGGTTGTTAGTTAGAGAAAACCTTAGATAGGTTTCTCATTGATAGTACTCTGATGTTGATGGGATGGTATGAGATGATTGATGTTGATGAGTCATTTTCTACTCTTTATTCTTGCTTTAAATAGAATTTGACAGTTTCATTGGTTATCTTTTTGAGTTGATGTTGTTTCATATTATTCTACCTATTTTGATTCCACTCAGCTATTTTACATACCAGTACATTCCACATACTGACGTCTCCTTTTGGGACAACATCATTTCAAGCTACAGATACAAGATTTGGAGATCGTCAACAGGCGCATCATTGAGGATTTAAGACGTTCAGCTAATTGGTGAGCCTCCCCTACTTCGAAGGATTCATTATATTTATTTCATCTTGCTTTAGAGTTAGATATTTATTAGCTTTATTTTGATTGAGGCAGCCGTGAGTCTACCATTGGCACCACCTGATAGTGATAGAGGCTTCATAGACTAAAGTCGAATGTCGATGTAAGATTATGAGCTAGTTCTTCCTACTAGCCTTTTTTATAATATTATTTCGAGACTAGATGATGATGTGCTCATTTATTTCCTTATGTCTTCTGCTGATTAATAGAATGTACGAATGAATGAATGTGATGAAGCCAAGTGGTTCGCTTAGGGACTAGCAATAATCTCTGAGTGCCGGTTACGTCTAGGATACCCTCTTGGGGTGTGACAGTTTCACAACTGGATAGAAGAACTCATTATAGTCAACTCTCTCCTTCTGACTAAAAACCTTTGCAACTAATCTCGCCTTGAACTTAGCATCTTCCGTTCCTGGAATGCCCTCTTTCTTTCTATAGATCCATTTGCATCCAATTGTGCTCTCCCCCTTTGGCCTTTCAACTAAGACCCATGTCTCATTTTTGTGAAGAGATTCCATCTCTTCTATCATGGCTAACCTCCATTGTGCAGCATCCTTGTAAGAAGTTGCTCTATAAGACAAGTTTCATTACTGCCTATTACTTCGGTTCCTCCACTTGTCTCATAATTGGTAATGAACCAATCTCTTCGAAATATCATATGCAGAGTGCAACTAGAGTCTAACACCCAATTATTGTTATAGACTCTACTATTTTGCATGATATTGCTAGTACATATCATCGTCAGAATCATGTACCCGCTCGATAATAGATGAACTCGCTTTTTCTTTTGACTTTGACATGGGACAATCTCGTTCAAAGTGCCCTTTCTTGTGACAGCCCCAACACTCTGCATTCTTCCTGTTCACACGATACTTTAATCTGTGCTTTGATTTTCCCTTTACTTGTTTGTTAGTATGACCTCTCACAAAGAGCCCACTAACCTCAACGTCTTTATCTCCGTCAAGGTGTCTTCGCACATCACAAGAGTTAAGTGCCTGTCGCACTTTCTCAAGAGTGATAGGCTCTTTGCTATACATCATTGAATCTCAATACCACAAAATTTTGAAGTCAATAAAAATAGCAAGACACATGCAAGCGTCTCCTTGTCCTTTTTAATCCCAGCAGTTATAAGTACATCACAAGTTTGTTGAACTCATCTAGATGGTCTTGTAACAAATTACCTGGCTCCATCTTAAATGTGTGAAGATGCCTTTGCAACGACATCTTTGTTGTCACCGATCGGTCCTGGTAAACCCTTTTAGCTTTTCCCATAACTGTTTGGCCGCCTCCTTGGTACTTGTACTCACCTCACAAAGCACCTTAGGTGCCAGGGAAAGTTGGATTACACTTAATGCATCCCCTTCAATCTTCGCCTTGTCGGCATCCGATGTACCATCGGGATATTTTCATCAATAGCATGGATTGAACCTTCCCTCCGCAGTAACACCATTATCTGGATCTTCTAGATATTGAAGTTGTTTCATCCACTAAATCTATCAATTTCAAACTTCATGGAACTCATCATTACTTGTTTTTCCTATTCCATAACAAACAATTTGGAAATATCGAAAATCAAAGTAGTCTTTTCTAATGTGGAAGTTCAGACTGTGCTTTAACCACAGAACATACTCAAACAGAACTTTGGCTTTGATACCAATTGTTAGCGAAAACGTAAAAAATAAGAACAAGAAAGAAAGAAGAACAACGATATTTAACGTGGTTCAAATTAGAATAATTTTACGTCCACCAGAGAACAATTGATTAAATATTAACAAAGAAAGGGGAGAGATCCCAAATTTATCTAAGAGAATTTAGCAATTCTCCACTCTTATAATGTATTTTTGCTAAAAGAGAGAAATCTAATGCCTTAGGAGATAAGAAGACAAGTGAGAGGTGATGTTACAAATGAACCAAGAGCTACCTATTTATAGGAGTGAATTCTTTCTCTTGACGTCATCCATGACATCACTATGTGACAAAAATGTCAAGGTAGGTGTAACTAGAAATTGCCTACCAGGACTTTTAATACCAAAAAAGGAAAGTCTTTCCTACCAAATTTTCACATATTCATTTTTAAATCTTGTCAACTCTAATAATTATATTAAATGAATTTCATATAGTTAATTATTATTTTAAAGTTAAATTCCGATCATTTGTGTTATCATAAATCGATAGTCATAGTTTGTTGATTTACAAATACTTATATGATAAAAAATTATGATTTTAGTTTTTCAAAATATGTCTTAGTTATATCATACTAACATACATATGTAGAACTATTCAAAAGAAAATCTTTGAGCAATGCCTTTCATTAATCGATTACCCACACATAAAAAAAATTCAACCAAGATAAAGTTATTAAAGTTTCATCATCTAGATACTTAAATTTGTACAAACATACCTTATATATTTATATATATTTATTAATACTAAAGTTAAGAGTAAAGCACATATTTAAACTATCACATTTTTGTAGTTTCATATTTAAATTATTGAGAATGTGAGTTTTCTATCTGAACTATCATCAAACAGTTAGTGAAACATATCATGACTAATTTCTGATGAAGTATATGTGTACACTATCTCAAAATACGTTTTAATTTTTTTTTTTAAAAAAAAATATGTTATGTTAGCAATACTGATAAAAAAATTATCAGCTACTAAAATATAAAAAAACAAGTAGAATAAGTAAAACTTAGATTGAGTTGGGTTTTAACTGTTCGATAATTCATTTAGACTAAAGTAAATTTGAATAAGATTAAGTCTTCACCCATTTATTGTCTTGACTCATTATGATCAATCAAAATGTGACTTGTCCAATTAAATGACGAACGAGTTGTTAGCCTTAGATGGACACTTGTTAGTCAACTATTGCTTTTTACTTACAAATACATTTCCCAACAAAAGGAAACAAAAGAACTCGCTGCACTAAAGATAAATTTCAAGTATAACCACTCCTCTCATTAATTCAAAGTATAAATTTCTCACCTATAAATAATAAAAAAATTTCTTTTTGGAAGGAGATATATGGAGAGAAAAAATATGAAGTGTGGATAAAATACTATAGTGTGTAGTGAAGTGTGCAATAGTGAAAGAAAGAGTTAAGACAGAAAATATTATAAGTCTTTAACTATATTCACTATAAAAAAAAGAGTAATTATATGTTAAAGGAAGGTGTTCTTTTTGTGGAGCTTTGGACTCTTCAACTAATTTGGAGTTGTTTTAGTCATACAACATTGTTGGGTTGTTGAATCCTAGAGGGAACAAGTCAAGAGATATATTGCTGGATTGGTGTAAATTATGTCGCTGTTGGTTTGAATCTCCTTAAAAAGAGTGACATATCGGTGTAATTTTGATTCAAATAAAATCAACCACTATACTCCTCAAGATTTCATTAAGACATCTTAATCTTGATTAAAATACATATTTTAAAGACAACATGACTTGAAAAAATTCTTGTAGTCTCCATGAAATTTCATGTGGACACTTGTAATAATTTAAACATACTTTGTTGAACCCCTTTCACCATTGATCAAGAAAATGTGGCAAATTAATTGTTGAGTCAATAATATGCGTGCATTTAATGCGTATAGCAAATAGCAAGCATGACTATAAAGATATATTCAGATTGAAAAAGCATGACTTGAAGGGAGTTGAGAGTTAAAAGCAAAATCCACCATTATTATTGAAAAAAACTTAGGGCATTTCGAATGACAAAATTTTTCAAAATTGAACTTGAATGTGTTGAAGCTGAAGTTGATGACTGTTGGAGTCAATTTCGAAGAATGCCCCATTATTGTCTTTTGAGTTAAGAATTTGTAATTTTTGAAATGGGTTTCTGAAATATAAATTGTAGTTGATAGTGTAACACCCCATAAAATTACCAAAATGCCCATAAAATACATCATGTGCACAACGCATCTTCCAAAGCTCCGATAGAAAATTCGAGACCGAATTTGAGACCAGCGCAAAAAATGAAGTCAGAAAATGGTCCCGACCTAACTTAAAAGCAACTGAGTCGAATTACGAAATTACACATTCTGTGCAAAAACAGTAGCAAATCCGCGCCCGCTCTGCGATGCGCTAGGGCTGCGGAAATGCACTTATGTTTTTTTGTGGTTTTTCGATGGGAATGAAATTTTCGAAAGTTTCAAAAGCGAACTGGTGCGCGCCCTCTCCGCTATGCGCACCAGTGTACCATATTTTAGATTTTTTCTTTTACTTCGAGAAGGGCATTTTTGTTCTTCCCAACATATTCTAAAGTCCCAACAACGTATATCTAAGCCTAAATACGTACGAAGGGTTTCAAAAACTCATTTTTTAAAAAGTTTCTATGAGAGTTCTGAGAGAGGAGAAGAGACAAGACTTGAGGATTTCTAGAGAGGTTCTAAATTTTTGAAGAAAACTTGTTAATTCTTTACTCCAGGTATGTAAAGGCTACCCAGAACATGGAATTGTTCTTCCATGTGCCCCCAATTTATAGACTAAGATGTAGAAAGTTACTGATTGGCCTTGTATTTAAGTTTCTTGAATATTTTCGTGAAGTTATCTTTAAATCTTATATTTTATGTTAAATTAATGATCATCATAGACTAATGAAACTGTTTAGACGTATTATTATGTGATTATGCATCTTTCCTGTGTGAGTCATCTGTTAGAGACTTAACCAATGAACCTAGGGGTAATGTCTCGAGCGTTGGTTGTTTGATTGTGATGATTGGTGAAATCTGAGTCTTGAGATGAGTATTATGATGGCTCAAATAGATGTAGATTGATATTTTTTAGATTTAACTGAGTTCTGATAGAGGTGAGGGAAAGAATTCCTTTCTTGAGTTGATAGAGTGATAGATGAGATAAGGGCCCTATTTGAGAGGGGAGTTTGGTTGTGTAACAGTCCAACCTTGATAGACTTATGAGCATATTGAGTCCTGAGAAGAGTATTAGCACCGAAATAGTTAATAGTGAGTCTCACTCACGCTCATTAACTGTGTGGCCAGCGTAGGAGAGGATTGGACCCTAAAAGTGGATGTTTTCTTTGTCCCGTAGAGGACTTGACAGACTTCTTTGGGATCCTTGACAGACTCGTCCTTTACCCCGGCAAGGTAATGGACAAATGTGGCAACGACATCTCTTCGTTGTATCACTGCTGGCTCATAGGTGGTGATTGTCGGTTATAGAAACTCCCAGATAGGTTCCTTATTAATAGTACTCTGACATTGATGTGATTGTATGATGTCTTGATAGATGGTGAGATGATAGAGTCCAGTCTTTTACTCTGCGTTGAGGATGAGTGGTCGATGAGCGATTGTATCTTATATTGTTTACTTTATCCCATTTTACATATACTACATTCCACGTACTAATGCCCCTTTGGCACTGCATCATTTTATGATGAAGATTCTCTATACAGAAGACTTCAGCAGCCCAATCTTTGAGGTTCAGAGCTCAGTATTTCAGACCGTGGTGAGTCCTCCCCTGCTTTCGAAGGATGATTATTTCATTCGCTTTATTTCAGTATTTTTCTTTGATTGTGGTAGAAATGGCCTGTCATGGTGCCTTCCTAGATGTTAGTCATAGAGGTTTTATAGACATAGACAGTTGATGGATAGTGACGGGATTGCTTGTTTCCCATTCCCTTTATTTTGAGATACTTCTTCATATTATCTTATGATAGGGATTGTGATAGCCCACTGATAGTTATTTTTTTTCTATTTAATCTTCCGCATATGTAACACCCCAAATTTTTTTTAAGCTAAGACTGAGCCATTATTCGTAGGATATAGCATTTTAGTTAATGATTTTTAATTGAGTATAAGTGTTAAAGTCAAATTCTTAATGTGGGAATAGAATAGGAGAAGATCTAAGGTCACACGAACCCTCTAGTACGAAGCTAAGCTAAAAACTTTCTTAGCGTTTGAGTTCTAACGT
>JAPFFP010000012.1:3512342-3529638 GCA_026153255.1 Solanum medicagineum | reverse complement strand
AATACACATCTATAATAATAGAAGTTATTATAAATAGTAAATATTTGTACACATAATATATCTAAATAATAAATAAAAAATATTTAAATATTATATAAAAGGAACTCAAAAAATAAATATCTCAACAACATACAATTTTATTCCTAAAATTTGTTGGCCCAATCATCAACAAACGTGTGGATACATTTTTTTTAAATTTCCCTTTCCCTATCAACATTATTTTTATTATTATTATTTGTATTTATATATTCCTTCTTTTTCTTTTCTTTCTCTTTGTCTATCCCTTTGTTCTCCACAGCCAACAAAAAAAAAAAAAACAAAGTCCATAACAGAGGAAGGGAGATTTAGCCATAACTCATAAGCTATGTCTGATGAAGAACACCATTTTGAGTCCAAAGCTGATGCTGGAGCCTCAAAAACCTTCCCTCAACAAGCTGGTACTATTCGCAAGAATGGTTATATAGTTATCAAAGGCAGACCTTGCAAGGTGTTTTTTTTATACCCTTTTGTTTTTTTCAATTGAATCTGGTTTGGGAAGTTCAGATTTTGTATTTAATCCATGTTTTGAGACATGGGGTTTTGTTATTTTTGATTGATTTGAATGAATCTAGTATAAAAATCAGATCTTGATGGATTCCTGCCCTTTAATGCCTTTGCTGTTTTGTAAATCCTTGTTGGTTGTTGTGTTTGTTTCCTTGTGTTGCTTGTTTTCATGGATCTTGAAAGTGTTATGTGGTTGTAGGTAAAGGTTAGGTCGAATGCAAAAGTATGATTAATGAAGTAGGTTGAGAATCTCGAGGCCTTGGTTCAAGCCTAATGGCGGCGGAGGCAAAAATATGAGTGATTTGTTTCCTTAGTGGCCCCGCTCATGTTTGATTACACTAAGTCTGTTGTTGAGTAGAATAAATGTCATTCATGTCAAAGCAAGGTTGTCAAAAAAATAAAAATGAACCTAATATGTAGTTAGCTTATAAGATGCTCGGACTCACTAAAAATGTTGCTGCACCCATGTCGGATCCTTCAAAAATATGCTTTTTTTGCAGGATCCGACACGCCCCCGTCGACATTCCTGAAGAGTCCGGGCAACATAGGTTAGCTTAACCACAATCAACTACCAAAGTCCAAACTACCCTGATGATTCTCTTTACATCAAAAGAAGGGAAGGGTGTGTTTGAGCTGTGACTATTAAGCCCTGATTTGTTTGATTTTTATGTATGCATATGTAGTTTAGACAGTAAACTTCTCCAGGATTGTTTTCCCCACGTTTTCTGAATATTACTGGTCGTGTATTTTCTCGCATTAGCTATAGTTGATATGAGTCAATAGGTTGAACCTTTTTGAAGTCTTTTTGAGGTAAAAGGTTACTTGTATGATCCAATAGCTTTATAGGATATGTCTGACAAATTTTGTGAATAGGATTAGTTTGGTGACTAAATATATAGCTCGATATAGCGTTTTCCATAGTCTGAGCCCTGAAGCTCTTTGTTTGATTTGATTTCAACCTCTGTGAACTCCTTTAGTTGGTAGCTTCACCCTGTATCTGACTTGTGGTCTCGTTTTCTTTGGTGTTGAAGTGGTTTTGTAACCTTCTATCCTCGTTACTTCCTTCTGGGTATTATTGCTGTTTGCCTCTGACAATTGTTGGTTGTGTACGGCTGTATGTACATACTGCTGTAAGTTTATGTTCTCGATAAATATGCTCTAAAATTCTCTTTATATTCTTGATGTTAGATTCTCTTTCTAACTTTATATCTCTGAACCAATAGAGAAATAAGAAAGAGGGGTTAAAATCAACTAATGGAAACTTTTCTCAATCAATGAATTTTGATACATATTCGTTATTGATTGTCAAGTAAATTGATTTAATTCTTTAATCCGATGAAATCAAAGGAAATGGGTGATGTCTTTTGTTGTTGAAGGGTTTTTGTTAAGAAAATATACATCTGGATTCAATAGCATTGTTGTATCAGCTCAAAATACTGAATCATTGTATAGTCTTATACCTTGTTATTGCAAATAGGTATATTCCATATTCTTGGTTCACTGTCTTCCCTTCTGGCTCTTTAAAGAGTTTTTTTAACTTTTGTCCTTGGAAGCAATTGTTCTTTATACGATGGTAATCTTGAACAGGTTGTTGAGGTCTCCACTTCCAAAACTGGCAAGCATGGACATGCAAAATGTCACTTTGTGGCAATCGACATTTTCAATGGGAAGAAGCTTGAAGATATTGTTCCTTCATCCCACAATTGTGATGTAATGCGTTGTTTCTTCCCTTTTTTTCCTATTCTACTGGTGTATGTTCAGGTTCCCCAACGAATAAATTATTTTTGTCTGACTTTTAAAATGTTCTCTGCAGGTGCCTCATGTCAATCGTACAGACTATCAGCTCATTGACATCTCTGAAGATGGTTTTGTAAGTTTTCTATTAACTACTCTATAAAGAGTATCGGTCATCCTTTTACTGGGGCAAAACCTTAAAACAAGATAATGCTACATAGTTTTGATTGATGATTTTTTTGCATCACGTGTGAAATCTATGGTAGTTTCTAAATGAAGTTGAGATGCGAATATTGATGAAAGTTTTCTTTTACCTTTCTTTTATGAGAAAATTCCAGGAATGTGACTAGGGGGTTAAGGGGGCCTGGTGGGTTAACTGACGTTGATATGTTGAGCCTGAAATCTATCTCATTTTAAGAATGAAGTTCAATTTATTGAGAGACTACTTAAAATGGTGCAACTATGACGACCGATTGTTCTTTTCCACCTTAGGTGCGAAACAATCGTCGTACATTCAAAATTTAATACTAAAACCAAAGACTTGAACTTTATAATTGTTCATCCCACATATAGTCTTGAAACTGAAGTTCCTTTGCTAATTCTTGTGTTGTACCTCTTTTGAGTGTTATGATGTGTTCATTCTTTTGGCCAGGTGTCTCTTCTTACTGAAAATGGGAACACCAAAGATGACCTCAGGCTTCCCACCGATGAAACCCTACTGAGCCAGGTACACATTTTGGACGAAGAAAAAAAAACTGAGATCCTTATTTTCTAGTTTTCATATATCTGAGCAATGCTCTCGCCTTTTGTAGGTTAAAGGTGGATTTGAGGAAGGAAAGGATCTGGTGCTGTCTGTGATGTCTGCAATGGGTGAAGAACAGATTTGTGCTGTGAAGGACATTGGTACCAAGAACTAGTTGCGCGCTTTCTGCAGCATAAATAATTGCTTTTAGCCAAAAGACATTTTTATCTTATTGTGGCACTTTGAAATCCGTTTTATCATGAATTCCCCTTATTTCTGTTGGCATGGTTTGAATAGTTGAAAGTTGAACTCTATTTTTGTTTAGCAATGCAATGAACTGGATTTGATAGCAGAAGTAATCCATATGCGTGCCACTTTTTTTACTTGTTTCATTCATTATTGGCCTATATTGTGCTTAATAGTGCATTCATATAGTGTATTCTGCATTTGGGGATTGATATCTTAAAGATGAGGATTTTCTGGAAACAATTTCTCTATCTCTATGAGGTAGTGGTAAGGTCTGCGTACATTTTACCCTCTCGAGATCCCACTTGTGTGATTCCATTAGACATGTTATTTAGTGTATTCACATAATACTGTTTGGAAGATATTCAAATGTGGTGATTCAATAAAGTAGGTAAAATGGTCAAGTTTGCCCCTCTACTATATGTTGAAATTGAGCAATTTCGGAAGTTGTTATACTTTGTTGAGTCAAGTGTTTATTGAAATAGTCTATTTATTCTCATAAGATAGGAGTAGTAAGGTTGTGGATAAACTATCCTCTTTGGACTCTATTATGAGATTTCACTGAGTGTGTCGTCGTTGTTAGTTCTAATATTTGAGCGTCAAAAACTTCACAATTTCCTTCATTGAACTTGTAAAACAACTACTACTATACTTCTAAAACTCTATAATATCCATTGTTCAACTCATCTTATATTGGCTTATCTACATTTAGTAGGCTCATAATTTAGATTAATGAACATCAAATATAATACGAGCAAGTATTTACTGCAATCAACTCATTTATTCGATACCCATAATTGAATGATATGGAAGTATTACATCAATAGTTGCTACTTTCAAAGTGTGTTGTGTGATGAATGAAATTTCTTAAGTCTCGAGTGTGAGTTCTGAAATAAAGAAACTCTTAGTAGGGAGAGCTTACATCCCCTTTCCTTTCCGTAGCCTACTTGATTTGACTAGTTGGACCGATGAATTCAAGAAATTAAAGGGAAAAAAACTACAATTAAGATAAATTATATGTTGGGAGCCATCAACAAACAAAATCCGTTGTAGTCTAGTTGGTTAGGATACTCGGCTCTCACCCGAGAGACCCGGGTTCAAGTCCCGGCAACGGAATTTTTTTTAGGCATATTTAAAGATAAAGATTATTCAATTTCATTAATTAGACAAAACAATTGAATTAAATTGCATTTACCTTATTGATAAGAGCACAACGCATGGTGTATCACAAGTTTGAAGTCTCCCTTGGACAATTCGGTATTTAATCTAATGATAAGAGTGCAACACATGATGTACGAGTCAGATGCACATCAATGATTTGAAGACCCCCATAGACAAAACCCTAATACTTAATATAGTGGTAATAGCACAATACATGATATGTGGATTAGACATATGTCAACCATTGAAGTCCACCGCAAACAATAGCCTAGTATTTGATCTAGTGGTAAAAGTTCAACACCTAATGTGTAGGTTGGGTGCATATCACCAGTTTGAAGTGTTCCGTAGACAAAAACCTAGTATTTATTATTTAATCTAATGGTAAGAGCACAATGCATGATACATAGGTTAGGTGTATGTTACCAATTCAAGTTCCCGGTAGAAGAACTCTGTATTTAAGAGAAATGAACCAATTATCCACCAAATTTAGAAGGGACCCATCATTTAAGTATAAAGGAATAGAAGGGCAACTCGATCAAGACAGTTGCCCTACAAGCAGTTGGCGAAGAAGAACTCTGTCAATGAGTTCTTATTTTGATAATCGTGGTGCCCCGACCAACTTACAAGTACCTCGACTAAGTCCACGGAGTACCTTCTACGTTTCACTAGTTCAGATATCAAGTAACTCTATTCGCCAAGACTTGAACAGATGAGATCTAAATGGTCCAATAAACATTGAAACAAAGCTGCACCTCTTTAAAAATAGGGCCCTTAACAGTTGGTAAACTTGCCTTGAAAATTGGAAACAAATTTCACAATCTATCCCCATTTATTATAAAGATAGTTCTCAGTTGTCAATCTATTTTTGAGCTGTCCAGCACAGTTTTTGAGGCATTAACAGATAACATAAGGTCCCTACATGTAGATGTATGACCTAATTTCACGTACAATAACCAACACACTATGTTACTCGCACTCTTCAAAAATGTTGTCGCATCAGTGTTGGATCCTCCAAAAACCACACTACTTTTGGAGGATCCGATATGACTCATCTTTTGAAGAGTCCAAGCAACATAGCTAATAGATGCCAAGTCGGTGGACAATGGGTCCACCTCTCTTCTCCACTTAAAATACTAGACTTTCGTATGCGGTAGGTCTCAAGCTTGTGACGAGCGCCTAACCACACATCATACCTTGCACTCTTACCACTAGGCCAAAGCCATGGGAAATTATGGTTGCTATGTAACTACATGCATAACTTTCGACTTGCAAAAAACTTCATTCATCTATAGACATGAACAGAAATTACCCCTAGCTAATCTTGATCTAGTAACCTAAAGATCTCAAGAATTCTATGATATGCATAGATATTGACTCATTTCTGTACACAACAAGTTCTGCTAATCTATGTGAATTTAACCAGTCGTTACAAGTCTTTATATCACCTGAATAACACATAGATGAAAATCATTCCGAGGAGAAACTCAAGTCATCGATTGATCTACATATCTCTGTTTCATTTGCTCCATTGGCTTGTGTTGCTTCAGCTTCATCGTTGTTTGAATTCTTCTCTTTACATTCAGCAGATTCAACACAGTCATGAAATCTAAAGCAACTAATAAGATGGTCATTTGTAATACCAGCAACCTGCATGAAAGAGTAGACCACAGTAGGTCCCACGCCCCGAAAACCTCTCCTTATTAGGTCCTTGCTAATCAGATCCGCCTTCGCTGTCTTCACTGGAACTTGACGAGGATATCTAAATCCGCTTACTATAGGCTTGTGGTTCACAAAGCTCCAGATATACTTGTCAAATGATCCAAATTCATCTATAACCTGATATAAAACAACACCAACATGAAATCCATATTAATTGCTATATAAGCTTGTGTTTCACAAAACTTGTCACTAAGCCACACACAGGCTATGTTACTCGGACCCTACAAAAAAGTTATCGAGCTTTTGGAAGATCAGACACACACACGGTGCAATTTTCAAAGAGTCAAAGCAAAATAGCACACTGGCATTAAGAAGAGGAACTACTTCCTCCGTTTCAATTTGTTTATTCAAAATGTCACTTTTCATTTTTGGGAACTCTTTAATTTCAACTTTCCACATGGCATGTTTAAGACCGCAATATTACAGGAAATTTTGATACATTCAACACATCCTCAGTTTAAGACCACAAGATTCAAAAGTTTTCTTCGTGTTCTTAAACTACATGCCGAGTCAAAACCAGACAAAAAAATTAAAACAAAGTGAGTACTAGGTATTACCAGCTGGCATTACTTTCTAGTTTGAAATATTAAGGTAAGACTTCTCAAGTGAATTTGCCAGTTGTCGGTACAGACCAAAACAGACTTATCACCAGGACCACCATTAACTTACTTCTCTACCTAATCCAACAAACCAATAAATGATTGAATATCCCTACTTTTAACAGAAGTAAAAAGCATCGAGAGTGGTCCACGGAAGTAAGAGACTCTGAAAAAAATCACAAATTTTCTTCAGAAAATTGACATTCGCACTGATTTTTTTCATTAATTTTGTAAGTGTATGTTGGAATTCATATAAGTATTTATCCTGAAAAGTTGATGTTAGCCGAAGGACCACCCTATACAAATTAGTAAATGCAAACAAATTGAATCGATGTGGATAAAAGAGTAAGTATACCTTCAACATTTGACGAGCATTTTCAATGATGCCTCGCAGCTTAAGTTCTGATAATAGTGTGCATGCTGTACTTCCAGGAGCTAAAGTCTTCTTTTCATTCAACTTGGCCACTACTATGGGATCAAAATCTGCGAATACTTCTCTGCATCACAAATTGTTTATTTGTTCAAGTTATGGTAGAGAGATGACAAGGCAATATAAAAAATAACACGGAAGACAACACAGCAGTCAATCCTAGCCCATAACAGAGGAGAACTAGAATGTGTTAATCCCTTTTCCAGACGAGTAACATGAATAATTTAGGTATAACTACATAAACAAACTCTCAAACTTGGCCTCAGTTAACAAGTAAACACTTAACTTTTCTTTTTTTGAGACTGGTAACTTTAGTCTATTTATCCACAGGTATACTACAACAAAAGTGTAGTTCCCCTTCAAAAGTGTTAAAACACTTCAACTTTGAGTATGCACATCTAGACATCTCAACTCGTCTCCATGTGTCAGTTGCACATTCCACCTTACAAAATTATCATCTAGACACCTCCAAATTGTACGTGTCATGTCAGCATCAGGTGTCCACAAGACACAATGACAACAAGTTGGAGTGCTTTGCTGTCAGTTGGAACCAAGTTGAGGTGCCTCAACGTGCACTCTCAAAGTATGAGTGCTCACTTGTCAGTTGGGGCTAAATTTGAATGTTCATGTACTCTGCCAGAAAGTTAAACTGCTTTTCCGGTGAATAAGTAATACTTTCCTTTATCAAGTCAAAGAACTGATCCCAAAGAGTACCTGAATATGTGCCTCTTGCAAAGAATCGAAGGCCATGTGAGTTCGGCCAATGCCCCGCAAAGGACAAGGAGCTCGAATAGCTTCCTGGAAGATTCGTTAAGAATTAGAATCTATAGTTTGTGCAAGAATTCTATGGACACAAATCTGACAACTTACTTGTCGTCATGGACTGAAACTCCCCATTCTTCATCATGGAAATTAACATAAGATGGATCTGGTCAAAAGGAGAGACGATATAAGAAACTACAAGTTTCAAAACTATATAGGTCATCTAATAGAACATGGATTTTAATCCTCAGTTATATACTCTCAAAGATATTGAAAAGTTTTCTGCAGCTTATCAAATTCAATCTTACATTTCCTATAGCCAACAGTACTGGAAGTCGAAGATAATAAGGTGTTGCTATAGCCAATTTGTATATTGTACAACCCAGGATTTCAATTATACAAAACAAACACTCAGACTTGGCCTCCAGCTAGCAAGTAAGCACTCCAACTTTGAAAGTGCACACATCTAAACACCTCCACTTAAACACTCTAACTCGTCCGCACAGTGTCATGTGGACACCCAACAATGACGTAACACATAAATATCTAGATGATCATTTTGTAAGTTGGAGTATTCAACTGACACGGTGAAAACGAGTTGAGGCGTCTAGATGTGCGTACTCAAATTTGGAGTGGTAGTTGCCAATTAAGGACAAGTTGAAGTGTCTATCTATGTATTATGCTTTTATTTGTTCCATATTCAAGACATTAATACATAAAATTGTTCCAAGTTTCACATTTTTCTTCTTGAAACATCTCTCGAAGGTTCACCCCGTTCTTGGTCACCTTCAAAAATGATGGTAAAGGGAAACAGGAAATATCAGCTATCAGGCTGCAATTAACCTTCTAATGTAAAACATTTCTTGATTCACGACGATAATTACTTACAGTTTACACAGAGTAATATCGGAAGCAACAAAGAATCAAAATCTGGAAGTTGTAAATTTGGAAAAAGAACTACCAGGAACACACCTGTATTACGTGTCACCCACGCACATCTTTTCTTGGATTGTGAACAGTCAATTGAAGAGTCTGATATATCATCTGAAACTATCCTTTTGGACTTCGATGCCAACTGCTTCCTTCTACTTGAGGTACTATTCATTCTATATATCCTACCAGTTGAAGCACTGCTGTGAAATGAATCCGTCGAGGCATCAGATGAACATGAAGCACTAAGTGAAAAGTTGGAATACAATGACTCCTGTCGCCTAAGTATTGAAGGAACATCAAAAGAAAGCAATGAAGGGGATGGTTGGTGACCATTTTTATCTTCCATCTCAACCTCCTCTTTTGACTTCACTATCTTTCTCGTGGGTTTCGAAACTGACTTTCTCGAACCAGGTGATCTCTGTGCCTTATTCCCAGCGAGTCCAAGAACTGGCCTTGCTTCTGAATCAGCTACATTCATTGACCTTATCCTTGAAGCTCCTGACATTGAACGAAAACTCCCCTCTGTTTCTGTCACCTAATTCAACTTTAGGCCTCCAAATCCTCAAAATTCCATACGTCTATCGCCTCCTGCAGTAAGCCAAATTTCAAAAATACTAATCTTAAGAGCCTCTCAAGATCTTACAGAACCACACATTGCTAGAACCCTGCAAGAACTCAACAAATCATACCTAACAGTGCTTATGAATCCTATCTAAAAATAAAACTCGGGATCTAAGTAGCTCAGTTAGTTGGCTTGGCTACCAAATTTTCACCTTGTTGGTGGGCGTTAGACTCCCCACCTTGTAACCCTCACCCCCATTTCCCCCTTTTACGAAAATTTTTTAAATCTAAAACTCAATATCACTCTGTATAATGTCTAACCTTTCAACCCCAGAACCACAAATCTAGCATTAGATAACCATCCTTCACAAATCCAAGAAAAACCAAACAAACCCTGTAACTTAGATGTATGAAATGGCATGTATTCATTCAATCTTGACTCTCAAATTGCAAACATCTCAATAAAGATTCAATCTTTCCATACAAACACTCAAAGCCCCACAATTTATTTCCCCTCAAAATTCAATCTTTAACACAAACTTCAACTTAAAACTGTCAAAAACATCCTCATACTTGAAATGAAATGCAAATATCAGCATAAAGGTGCAACCTTTTCAATAAACACTCAAACCCCACATATTTATTTCCCCTAAAACATCTTCCAAGACCCCAACAAAGTTAAATCTCTCAGAGAAAAACATCAAAACATCCAAAAACTGCAAAATGCATAAAAAATTCTTATTTGTCTTTGACTAAACATGAGCTTCCAAGACACACATTTTAAAATAAATAAAAGATTTTTACTTTCCTACTTGCAAATATTAAAAAATGTAGAGACAGCTGTAAGTACTATTGAAATTAAGAATGAACCTTGAAAGATACAGATTCCATTGAGCATTTTTTTTTCTATCTTTTAGAAAGGATGAAACTGAGACTTTGTCTTTTCAGAGCTTCATTATCCCATGAAGGACACAAAAGCTGTTTCTCAGTGATACTAATGATGCTTTTTTTCTTTCTTTCTTTATTTCTCTCTCTCTCCTTTTCTTGCTTTTTTTTTAAAAAAAAAGATTATATTTTTAAGGGAATTTATAGAAGGAAAAGAAAATGAAGGAAATGTGACGGGGTTCTTGATCTGGAAACAGAAAGAGTTTTTTTTTTTTCCTGTGAGTTTTGGAGAGAGAGAAAGTGAAGTACAGTGAGTGAGAAAGAGGAAAAGAAATGATTTTGAAGGAGAATTGATGAAGGAACCGGTTTGAGGTGACAAAACGGTTGGGTTGGTGACCAGCTTGGGCCGGTTGAAGCTTGTGGTCGGGTGCAAGGCAACAGCAGGATGTTGAGTAGCTTTTCGAAAAGAGCAAACACTTGAAATATAATGAGGTAAAAATAGTTATAGTTTACTAATCATGATTTATAACAACATATTAGAAGGAGGAGAGAGGCGATCGACATTGAAGGAAAAAGGTGAGAGAGTTTGGGAGAGGGAGGAGAGAGAGATTACAAGAGGGATAAGAGAGATTGGAAGAGAGGGGAGAGAGGCTGGCCAAATTAGGGGAGGGAGGAGAGAGACGAGCGATATTGGGGGAGAAAGGAGAGAGGCGAAGGAAATTGGGGAAGGAGGAGAGAGGCGAGCGAAATTGGGGAGAGATGAGAGAGGCGAGGGAGATCGGAAAGAAGGGGGCAAAGAGAGAGAAAAGAGAATGACAAATTGTATTTGTATATCTACCGAATAATCTAATATATATGTATCAACACTTATATTTATATATTTACCGGATATATAATTGTATGCATGTAATTAGTATGTATATGCCTCAATGAATACAATAGTGATAACTATTCAATTTGTATCAATGAATAAATTGTATCGATAAATATAATTGTATCCATATTATATCAAGTTCAACATTTATATTTGTGCAACTGATCGTTATCGTTTAGATCAATTGTATAAACAAATAATTTGTATCCAAATACAATTGTATTAATGTTGTCCCAAGTTCAACATTTATATTAGTATAACGGATTGTTGTTATTTATATTAATATTGTATCAACGAATACATATATATTTGTATTTTGTATGAGTGAAAAGGATCTGCATGACTGACACTTATCATTTATATATATATATATATATAAACAACTTTTATTGTTCATATTTAGATAATTAAACATTATAATTCATATTTGTATTGAGAGAAGATAGGCAGAAAGACGCAAGAAAGGAGGGACATAAAGAAGAGAGAGACGAGAGAGAAATGACAGAGAGAGAGAGAGTAAGGAAATAGGCGAAGAAAAAAGAAGAGAATATAACAATAAAACTATAACTATGATTACAAATTATAATTTTTTTTAAATAATAATCAATTAATTGTGTATTATAAATACAAATTACAAGTCTACCTAATTGTATAATTTATTCAAATTAATTAAACTCATAACTATCATTTAGAAGACTCTTATCCTAGCAAATTTAGAAATTTTGATGAGTTGTTGAAAATTTTATTCTTTTTTTAATTGATTAAATGAAAAAGATTTCTATAAACAGGCAAATAAAAAAATAAATTACATTTAGAGTATTTGATTTTTCTTGCACTTACCCTCCATAAATGTATCCCTTAGGTGTCAATTTGGTTTATTAATATCTTCAAATTCAATAATTTGAAGCATAGTAGTGGAAGGGGGAGTTAAATGCCTAACCCATTTAGGTGCATTGACCATATTGTCATAATCCAACCAATTTTGCTATTTTATCTTTTTCATTAAAGAAACCAACTTAGGTAATATTAATATTTTTTCTTTCCTCGATATTTGATATTTGAATTGACGTGATTTAAATTTAAATTTTGCACTAATAAATTTCTAAATGGAGAGTAAGACATTCTTTATCAAAATTGATTTCCTATTTAGGGTTCGAATTCAAAACTCTAATAATCAACGTATTTAATATATATACCCTTATTATATAAAAAAATGTGTCCTCTTTTAACCATTTGATACACATAATTTACCAATTTAATTGATTTAACTTCATGCTAGATAGGACTTTTTACCCTTTAGTGATTCACGTTGAAAGGTCCTCAATTTCTATGATTCGAACTTGAAATCTTTAATTAAAATTGTAGGATTTCTAGTTAGTCATTGTGTCATAAAGTCATAAAGTCAAAAATTTTGATAAGAGTATTTTAAAGAAGTTCGAGCATATAACATGCAGCAATGTTTGTATTAGTTTCGCGATAATAAAAAAGATTTTTTATATCAACGAAATTCAAAAGTTTATATATGCAGGGAAAGAAATCTTTTGTGCTCTATTTGCGCCATATAATTTTTATTCTGCCATGAAAAATCATTTATTTATTTTTCGGATTATTCTTTTTTGAAAAACATTTTCTACTATATATAGTCAAGCTAAACTATGGCATCTTGTATTGGAATTTTCTTGTTTTCAATAAATGTGTCTCAGCACTCTTCCATACACCCACTCTGTTATTATTGTCCTTCTTGATGAAATGTGTCCTTCGTTAAAAAAAAAAATGATTTAATTTAATTTGGTATAGAATTTAAGAAAGTAAAAAATAGACTTTTTAATCTTGTGATTTTAAATTAAAATTATGTCAGATGTATTAAAATATTCTTTAATATTATAATCTTAAATGTGTCACGTGGAAAGTTAAACTCATGCATTGCATGAAATCTTGGTAACTAGCAGATGTGTAGGTTTATATTTATATACAACAACAATATTACCCCAATGCCTCAAAGGCCCCCGCCCACTGCGGGGTAAGGGAGGGTCGGATGTACGCAGCCTGACCCCTATGTTTAAAACATAGCGCAACTGTTTCCGGATGACCCATGATGAGCGTCGAAAGTTGCATTGACTAACTGCTACTTCACAATTGAAAGAAGCGTAGACAGTTTAAAGAGTCATTTTACTTTATTCCATCATACCCCAAAGCCAAAAAATAGTGAATCTTTGGCTCCATCCAAGATTGATGGAAATTAGGTTTATATTTATATAATTTGTGTATATTGATTAAAAAATAAATTAAAAATTAATCAATTATTTGTGTAAAAATCCATTTTTTAAAGCTATTAAACACTTTATATATTCTAGTATAGTTACATGTCAATGGAAGTGGAGCTTTTATGCTCTATAAGGATGTGCTTGGGCCAAAGGCCCTAAAATACTTGACAACTTTGTATTTCTTTCACTTTTTAGTATGGAGTTTGTTTTAAAATATACTCAATAATAATATTGGCATCTTAATTCTAAGCAAGTTGGGTTAATTATATAGATTATATGCATGAATTTTCACTAATCATATGACTTCTTTTAAGAGTATCTTAAACCCAATATAATGTTACATTAAAAATAGTTAAATGATGACACGCTTGAAAGAAAAAGAAAAGAATGAGGAATAAATAAGCATAAATAGAGCTGGATAAATTCAAACTCCACTTATAGTAGAATAAATTTAGACTCCACTTATAAGATCGCACTAAGTTTGTTATTGTAATTTAGTAGGATATATAACATACCACAGAATGTATATAGGCGAAATGTATAAGATATAATTATGTAATTCTATATAAAAGTAATGTAACATGTTATTTGTATACATTAAACATCATGATATTGCACTTATTATGTTTATATATTTCTATTTAACAATCTTGTATTTTTAAAGTATTAGTCCGATCATTTTGAATTTCACTATATAAACCGACTCACCTATTGTTTCCAATACATCACTACCTATCAATCATTTTTCAAAATAAACACTTATACCGAAATAATTTTCAAATAACTCATATATTTAATAATATTACAACCTCATACGTCTTAACCTATCTTGTAAAATGTATTATATAATAACTCACCAAACACTTTATCTTGTTTGATAATGATCATTAATTTGATTAATCCAGGGTAGTTCTTCCTAATCCACATTTGTAAGCATGATTTAGATAACAAAAGATATATAACTTGTATTAAATTTAATCATACATATACATATAATATATTATAGTATATAGCATATTTAAATCACACATATAATACATTACATGCATGTATACACACATTAATTCTTAGAGTCAACTAATTATTCTTCTTCAAACATTTCGAGTTTTCTCAAAGTTTGATTTTTTTCATCTGATATTTCGTATTTATAACAGGGTCGAGTAATTTAGGTCTATACAATATAAAGCTTAATTAAGAAAGAAGCAATCTCTAATAATTTTTTTTTTTATATTCAAGCTCAGAATTCAAATATTTATGATTGAAAATAAAAATATCATATTCATCTTACCGAAATTTGGGGTAAAACATATTATATATATATATATATATTCACTATTGCACCATTTTATTCTCATTTAAGAAGTCAACTCCCTAATTTTGGAGGTTATAGTCAGGCTTAAATCAGACCACTAATTAATATGAATAATATGTGTCATGAGTTTGGACAATAATAAATATAATTTTATAATTATCAAATAAATCAATATTGAGTTGTTAAGAAAATAATAATATTTACATAGTAATTTAATTTATAAACATTGAAAATCTCTAGCTATTCATCATTTGAGAAGAGAATTTAAATTTTTGACCAAGCATAAGAATAAGTGTTATAATAAGATGATTCTTTATTTATAATATAGTGTTTAAATTTTTACTCCTGATATTGTTATTGTTATAAACTATAAGAGCAAAAGTTATGGAAGATAATTAGTAAGTAATATAGTATTTTATTTTGTTTCATTATTTGTTCATATTAGTAGTCATTATGCTGCTCTTTTAGTTACTTATTTTTCAATTTCTGTTACTATATGTTATTTCTATTTTTAATTATTATATTATTTTGTTGTTATTATTGAAAATATTTTTTATGTTTTTGTTTCCTTTAATTTTGATGTAAAGCCAAAAGAATTACACCTACATATTTCAATTTTTTGAATTTTGTATCTAAAGAAACTATTAGGCGTGCGAGTTTTCTACTTGAATTATCATCGAATATTTATCAAAATTCAACTATCAGTTTTTTATAATTTCTACCTGAACAATTGTGATATTTCACATAAGAAAAGAAAGAATTGATAGTTGAGATGTATTTTTTGATAAATAGGTACTCTCTCTGTTACGATTTATGTGGTAAGTCAAGCCGTTTAAGTTTGACAACAAATTTACTCATGGAGTTTTCAATTTTTTTGAAATATAATTTATATATTTGTAAACTATGTAAAAAGTATTATAAGTCATAATAATTGTCAATTAAAAATGTTTATAAGATACATAACAAATTTACGATCAAATATAGTCTTGTTTGAATCTGAAAATTTGAAGGGTGCCACACACGACAGTAGGATTAGTTGGTAATAGTTTCATATTGAAAAAGTAAATACATGATCATTAAAGTAGAAAATTCAAAAAATTAAATATGTGCTTTT
Organism: Solanum medicagineum; assembly: GCA_026153255.1. NCBI lineage: Eukaryota > Viridiplantae > Streptophyta > Magnoliopsida > Solanales > Solanaceae > Solanum > Solanum medicagineum. The sequence goes on along the minus strand of JAPFFP010000012.1, from coordinate 3,513,759 downwards.
TGATCTTGCACTTTTAACTTTTAGTTTTTTTTAGATCGAAGGTCTATCAAAAATAATGATGAGTGTAATATTATTAAATACTCCCTCCATCTCAATTTTTATGTGGCATATTTCAAAATTTTGGAAACTAAGTTTTTCTAACCATGTCAATATGTCAATTATCACAAAAGTTATGTCATCTTTATATGATGAATATATTCCTTGATATCCTTCTGGCTCAAAGTCTGTATTTCAATAAGAAATGACAATATATTCTGTGTAGTTCCACGAATGAGATCTCATGAAGGTAATATATAATCTGATCTTATTCATACTTTGTGAAGATAGAGAAGTCATTTCTGAAATCCCCTCGACTTAAATAAAACATATCAAAACAGATTTCAATAAAAAATGCCTTTGCATATGAACAATACTTGCAAAATGTATTGAGAAAATCTATACTTTATTCTTTTTGGTTATAATCAACAATCTAATTTCTACCACAAACCAGTGGAATCTATGCTATATCCCACCGAATCAGTTCATAAGGAAAATTTCTTGCTGAAATAGTGAAAAGTTTCTTAATTTTTTTTATATAAAATGATTATATTTATTTTTTTCATATCAATTTAATCAAAATATTTGTTAAAATTATTATTAAATATTTTTCAGAGAAAATATTAATTAAAAAAGTAATTTTTATTAGTATATCACGAATAAATGCTAAAAAAAAAAACAAATCCGTTTGTTATTAACTAAGAAAAAGTTTCAAGCAAGGAATCAAATCCTTTATTGCCTTGTGTGTTTTCAAACTTAAATTGGTGGAATTAATTTGTGTAAAAAAGTAACATTTTAGCACATGATTTTGTTATATATGGATGATGAGATTTTATTGATTATACATGGATGATGGAATTAATATGGATGATTTCATTTTATAAATAGTACTTACCATTAAACTAATTATAATATTTATGTAAATAAAATTCAATAAATGCGATTAATTTGTTGCAGTTTAATTTATTATAAACGGGTAAAAATGAGAAAATCAATTCAGTTATTTATAACATAGAGATATATTAATAGTTTATGAATACATAGAGTAATAATTTGGAGTTTTTGGAGTTAAAATTTAATTGATTAAAATTTAATTTTAAAAAAGATTCCTATATAAAATGTGTAGTTTAATATTTTCAACGTAATTTTATTTTTTTTTTCTTTTTAAATATGTTATATTACATACTTTTATTGACAAAATATTTGATAATAAAATATTAGTTAATTTCTGTAACGACCCCGAATTTTTACCTACTTGAGTGGAAATTATTTTATGGTCCATTTTCTTTATATATATATTTTTCAACTATTATTGCTCCACTTGGAGCCAATAAATAATTGTAAACTTTTGTCTTGGCAGACAAACTTTTTCCTAGTGCCT
>JAPFFP010000012.1:3462443-3483839 GCA_026153255.1 Solanum medicagineum | reverse complement strand
AACACGTAAACAAAGAAATGTCATTAGTACAAGTTTACCAAATAACGTACAATAGAATTTTAAAACCAAAATAACATAAATATTCATTTAATTAGTTTCCGAACTCCAGCTTAGTCGCTTATTTCTTTTTCCTCTTCAATTTTCTGGGTAAAGAACCAAAAGAAGAGAAAATCCTACCAACAATATTGGTCTAGCCAAACAGTAAAGACAATATGAACTAAAAGAAGCATATAATACTAGAATATATCAATTCGTGTTGACATTTAATAATAGGATGTTATGATTCAGTAATAGAGGGAAACACTACCCCTCATCAAACCAATGAGTTGATACACAATATGAGCTGAAAAGGCAGTGGGAATAATAATCATTTAAATACGATGAAAACACATGACTAGCAGGAAATTCCTGTTGTCCTCGTATTTAACAGAAAAAAGTACTGTCACTCTGGAACTCTTGACCAATTGAATTAGGAAATTCACTTGGTTTTAATAACTGATAAATCTCTGAAGGACATTGGTGGACAGTCCGAAATTCCATGGATAATGGGTTCGTCCCTCCACCCTTTTCTACTTAAAAATACCAGGCGTTGCAGTAGGATTTGAACTTGTAACATGCACCTAATTCACACATCACAAGTTGTACTCTTACCAAGTACCACTGGACCAAAGTCCTATCCGTATTTGTCTTATATATCCTCTATACTCCCGCAAAAACCTATAATCTTGTTTTTTATAGCCACCGTATAATCTTGTTACCTTAACACAAAAAAAAGTCCAGTTCACGTTGAATTACACCCTATCAGGTAGGGACAGATAACCTAAGCGAGCACCAACAAGCAAAAACAACACGCTGGGACCAGTGGAGGGTTAACGTGTACGCAGACCTTACCTTTACCTTGAGAGGTACAGATGTTGTTTCCGCTAGACCCTTGGCTCAAGGAAAAGCAATTCAACGCAGTTCGAAAAAGAAAAGGGGGAAGTGGAGAAGCCATGTTAAAATACTATAGAGACTATGACAAAGCACCAAAAGGAAATAGTCATAATATGCAAAACCTTATGCATGGAGAATTTTCATTCAACTTTCAACTAATGTTTAATCAAACATATAGATTAGCAAATGGTGAACTACAATGGAACAATTAGGCATAAATTTACACTTCAAACAACAAAAGAATTTAGAATTAGAAAATTATGTGATGGAAAATTAACAACTTGTTTATGCTTTGTTTTACATTACTTGGGCATTATCCCTGAAAGATACACGAGAGACTAAAGCAAATGAGATTAAAGGATGTCAGCTGGGCCGAAAAGTAAAGTCACCTTAAATTCTGGAGTCCCCACCACAAACAGTAGCAATATTTGGTCACAAACTTCATCGAGAAAACTATGCCAGATGACAAAGCATGCTCAAAAATTCCAAAATCAAATGGTGGATTGTCACTACTCCGAGGGCATGCTCCATTTAAAACCGATTCACTGATATTGCTCCAAGCAACATATCCTGTCATGCCTTGATTGCCGCAGTACAAGAAATCAGGTTGGCATGTTGAATTATGTCTACAAGCTCTTTCCCAGCATGTATCATAGCGTTCCACAGAAAGCAAATACCAAAAGGAGCCAACAATCTGAAAAGAACCAACAAGAATGGAAGTAAGGAAGTTTGTTTTCTTAAGGAAAAAGAAGAGCACTGTAATACATGTGAACCGAAGACCTGCAATAGAAGCCCAACAATGTATTAAGAAATAGTAGAAATAAATACTGTTGAAATGTATGACCATCTCATCTAAAAGCTTAAACTAGTATGAGAGAGCGCTCTTTCAGTTGTTTAATTGTGTCTTTTAACACGCCATTCATGCGTGGACCTTATTCTTTTTCATGGGTCAAGCATCCACTCAGATACAATGTTTAATTGTGTCTTTGTCACACTCTTCACGTGCAAGCCTGATTCTTTTTCGAGAACCTGCTCTGAAACCATGGTGAAGTGTGTGACTATCTCATCTAAAAGCTTAAATTGTTAGAGAGAACATACTTTTAGTTCAGTTATACAAGACCTTCACATGTGGGTCTGATTCTTTTTCATGGGCCAAGCACCTACTCTGACACCATGTTGAAGTGTGTGACATCTTATCTAAAAGCTTAAGATGCTAGAGAGAGCACACTTTATTTGTTCAGCTATGTCTTTAACAGATACGTGAAGGGTAAAGAGGTTGAATACGTTAAATGGATGAGAACCAGTTAATTCCCACAATTAACATGTATGTGCTCATTTGGCCCGAGTTAAAAATTCCACCTCAAGATAACCTTTGCGATGGTCTTGTAAAGATGATCACTGTGAAATTCCAAAGAAAAACCACATAATTTGCATATGCTTTGCAGAACAAGTAACAATCTTTGCTAGCTGGAAAATGTAACAGCAAACTCTGTACAATTGAACCAGAAAACAAATAGCACGCTGCATTCTTTTAATTAATATAACAGATATAGTTGTTGAAAAGTTCTCCACATATTTTCAAATAATCGATTCAGTTACAAATTAATTTGACTTTACGGTGTTTTAGCTCTACCTAAGACGAGGAAGATGCTATTTACATAGATTGCATATTAACAAGGATTTTCCCTCATGAAACCAGAACTTCCACCTCCGCAGAGAAGAAAATTTGACATAAAAAAGAAAAAATAGAAAAAATTACATTTTAAAACAACACAATGAGTAGGTTATCTTAGTAGAAGAACCGATAGAAAACATATCGCCAACTTAATAAGTAGCTTACGTGACTAGCAAGCATGTACAACAGCAAATAGGATGCAGCACCAGCCCATGCAGTTTCAGCAAAGACACCAGTAGTTCTTTTCAATTCCGACGTTAAGGGTATAACTCGGACGAATCTGGGAATATACTGAAGCAAAATGATATAGAGCAAAGCTTGTTTGGTAGCCAGTACATCAGAACCTGTCGATCTCTGCAGGAATCTCCCAGCTACAATCTGCGTAGACCAATAAAATGAAAAGCAAAGTGAATGGTGATAGAACATTCATCAAAAGCAGCACCATGGGCTGATTCATAAAGAAAGACTTTAAGAAAAGACAAAGCCTATCAAAACATTCATCGACAGTATCCTAATATGGAAAGGAAGAGAATCGGGATAAAAGTTCCACACAATCACATTAGAACAGTAAGAAGGAAGAACCTTAAAGAAAAAGCATGATATAGCAAGGACGAGACATTCATTTTACAAAGCATGATATAGCAAGAAGGAGATATTCATTTTACAAACACATGCTCCCTCTATCCCAATTTATGTGGCACACGTTTCTTTTAGTCCGTCCCAAGAAGGTCACCTTTCTATAATCAGAAAAAAATTAGCTTTACAATTCACCTTTTACCCTTAATAAAATGATTTATAGTAAATTATAGCCAAACGAATGGCTAAAGTTTGTTTTAGACCAAAAATGTCACTAGTCTACCTCTCTTTTTAAACTTTGAGCCAAGTCAACCAGTACCAAAAATTGGGATGGAAGGTGTATAAGGTCAGTGACCATAAGAGCCACGGTAGTTTACTAAAGGAAATGAAGTTTCAGTTTAAAGAGACAAACAAATATAACGCAGTTCTTTAAAACCTGAGGCAAGGGAACTATAGCAAGAAGATCGATGATAAAATAGGATCGCAAGTATCTTTTAGCAATCTTTCCAGGATCTATCACAAGTTCACCCCTTCCAAAAACTCGAGATGATGGTGCAATATATGCTGTACGAAACTGAAGTGAAATGTGAATAAGATAGAAAGCATCAACAATAGTACGAAGCGTTGTGGCTATCACAGCTAGCTTTCGATCAATCTGAAGGCAATTTGATTTGTCATCGAAAACTGGAAGGTAGAAAAACAGTGGATCCACAGAAACGGCCAGAATGCATGATATAACAAACAGCTTATTCCACAAGAGAAGGAATTTATCTTGAGGATCAAAAATCTTCTTCTCTGAAACTTTCAGATCTTCAGGAAATACTGCCTTAGAGACACCAAATCCAAGTGATCTACCAATCGACTTTAGTCCTTCAGATCCTTTTCTCATTCCTCTCTTAAAAGACCTTGATGGGCTGCTAGTTGCATGGCCAGAATGTCTTAAAGCTTCCATGATGCAGCCACATTTATTTGCTGCTACGATGTTGACGCTGAGGTTAGTCTGCAATCCAAGTCATCCAACCTAAAAAAATGTGAAGAAGCATTATTAGCTGCCAAAAGGAAAGTAGAGATACCCAGAGAAACCATCAACGATTCAACAAATGGCCATAAATACATTGTTCATGTCAAACTGCCTTATCCATCAGCCATAAATTGCTTAAATGCTAAACAGTAACATTTTATGTATAATCTTTAACTAATAGAAAAATGTCTACTCCAACCAAAAGAGTGTGTAAACAATGCTCAAAGGCAGTGAGGGTAAGATGTAATCTGCAAAAATAAACTAGAATGCAGTGATTTACAACAATTTTTTCAATAGTTCACTGCATAACACAATGTATTTAGCCCACAGCTCTGACTGCCATTTCATATGAAAAATTTAGGAACCTACAGCTTCATCCGTTTACCCTTGATTCCTCATTAAGAACATATAATCCCCAATATATATGTGGAAAGAAATGAACTGAAATAAAATCTTAATAAAAATAACAAAAGATATTTTAGTACCTTACAAACTTTTCTTTCCTGCCCATCCAGATCTTGGGACTTGGAACCATAATCAAACATTTTGTAAAGTCAAACACATATATAGTAACTGCAATAAAGCAAAAACTTCTAGGTTCAGGATTTAAGTCCAATCTATAATTTTATTAAACTTTTGGCCACGAAAGACTAAAACAGTGACATTAATTCTGCCTGCACAGAGCTATCAGGAGTCCATGTCAGCAGCTTTATTTTCCAAAATGGAACCATGAAAAGAGAATCATATATTAAGCTACTTCGACAACAATTTCTGACATGTAGTTCAGAAAAATGAAGAAGGCAACTGGAATAAATTGAATTTTTAATCTTCCAGATCCTGCTTGTTCAAGGAAGTCAAGTGCTTTAAAAAATGAAACAGATGCTAAAAAGATTATAATTAGTCACTCTCACAAGATTTGTAACAATTAATGCTCAAGTTACAAAACAAACGAAATTTCTGTAAAGCTTTGCTGTGACATATCTACCTAGCAGATCCATCCTTCCTTCTCCTACTTTCTTCCCCCTTTTTTTTGATAACCCAGGTGTCCAGCATGCGCGCACCTCAACTAATTCCACGGAATACCTACCACCTCCACCAGCAACAGGTACCAGGTTGTCTCTGTTGGAATTTGAACTTGAGATCTCACAGTGCTCAACCCAATCTTTCTTCCCCTTTTTAACTGGGGAAAGACAGGGAGGGTAACAAAGAAGCACAGTTATTGCTAAGTCTCTTCAATTACTGTCTCATTTCCCTGAAGCTCGTCCTCCCTTGTGGCGAGTTAAAGCAAGGAGGGAAATCTAGAAGATACTATTCCCGAATCCTCCCAAGATGTCTTACTTAGTATATTTCTGTAGTTGCTGCAGAAGCTACGTGAGACCAATCCCTTAAGATAGGTTGGAAGTTTTGAACTAAACGATATTAGCCTAGGTTTTGCACAAGTCCTATGCGGCTAAGCTTTCTGCCTGTGAGGATTTAGCCTTGGCTAGTTTTAGCAATTATGTGATCCTGAATTCTACATAGTCAGAGCATCATTGAAACAAACAGTGCCCATTTCAAAATACGTACAAATACATTAATCTGATGCAAAAATACTATAGAATTTATAGAACAGAATTTTTTTTGTCTTCACCCAAAACTAGGTGCTTTGATCTTCCATATTGCAAGTGACTATGTCTCCTATTACATAATCAGATAATTATGTAGCTATGACAGTGTTGTTATCACATCATTGAATTTCAGAAAATGGATATATGCTAAGCTTGAGCTGCAAGCTGAAATAAATACCAAAAGAGAAACTTTTCTTGTACCAGACACATTTTCTGCGCACCTAAAACCACTAAATCCACGACATCATAGCTGCATCAAGTTCCCAAGCATTAGGTTATTGTAACAACAACCAGTGTTATCGAACTCGAGAAGTTTACAAATTTTCAACTAAAGTGCAAAGAGGTCACATCCATTCCATTGCAACTCCAATATCCAAAGCCTCAGACATTAGTTAGAAAACCTACTATCTCTACACCGTAAGTTTAGTATCTTCTTCCAACAACATCATATCAGTAGACACAGAAAAAGATCTTGGTATTGGCCTTGTTTAAAATCTCAAAAGTATTCCTCAGATACACGATTTCGGGGATAAGAAAAGAGAAACCTCTCACTAATCCAATATCATGTTCTAGGACATCTTTTTCAAATAAAAATGTTTGCATTTGACCAGGAAACTGGACGTTTCATGATTAAACCGCTAGCCCACCCGCCAACACACAAACAACTTAACCACCTCTCCCTCTCTCGCTCTCCTTCTTTCACTTTTATCCAGAACTGCTCCAAATGAAACCTTCCAAATCCCAGTTTCATTTTTATGGATGACACATTTTTAGTACTATCTACAAAATACTGACATGTAAGTGAACAGATAATCAGAAAAAAGCCACTAGTACATAGTAGTTAGTTCCAACATCATTCTACCTATAAAAAAACTTTTAACTTTTTTCATTTCCACCCCAGAAGGCACAAATTCCCAAAATTTAACCAAATAGAGATTGACTCTTTATTTAACACCTAAGCCATAAACTTGTATATAAATTCACACAAGCATTTCATACAGCAGAAATAGATGATAGCACAACCAGCAAACTAATCAAGACTAATTTAAGACAAACCCCATAAATTTATCCAATAAAGATTGACTCTTTATTGACCCCTTAAGCTGTAAATTTGTATATAAGCAATTCATACAACAACAACAAACAATAGCATAACCAGCAAACTTATCAAGACTCATTCAACTAATCACAAAAGTCAAAAAAAGAAAGGAAAAAACAAAAAAACAAAGCAACAATCTCTGTAAATTTGTATATAAGCAAAAAGAGACAAACCCCATAGATGTTAACCAATAAAGATTGAATCTTTACTAACCCCTTCAGCTATAAATTTGTATAAAAGCACCTTTAGACAACAAAAACAGATGAAAGCATAACAAGCACACTAACCAAGACTCAAATGAAAGAGAAAAAAAAAGAAACAGAAAACTTAATCATATTGGTAATCTAATGAAAACCTTTACAGAAGTAAAGATAATGGATCAAGAAAAGGGACTTACAAATTGAAGTCTTTGAGGTTAATCCGTGAACTAAGGTGCAAAAGTACAGACAAGAGGGGAAGAAGAAAGTTGAGGGGTTTTGTGGGGTGGGATGAAAGCAAAGATGAAGTCAAAGAAAAAATAATGTTAAGCATATAAATATCATCAAACGGATGGCACAAAAATCACAAGTCAAAAGTAAGGAACAGAGCAGAAGAAGTTATTAATAAAATAGACCAAGTTGAGAAATGAATGCAGTACCCACTCACCCACCAAAAAGACCCCATTTTTCTTCAAGATCTTTTATTTTTTCACTTTTTATTCTTTCAATAACATATTTCTATATTTAACCTTTTGATTTTACTCCTCATAATTTTTTTGGTTTTCCACTTAGTATTTGGTGTCAATATTGGAGTCAGGGATGGACCAACAATCGATATTTATTAAAATTTTTATTTTGACCATTATATAATTATTATTTTTATCCTTAAAAAAATTAAAATTTATTTTAACACAATTACAAAAATATCATTATCGGCACATAATAAAAGTAAAAATACACATGTATTTTTTAAAATTTTTGTTTTGACCATTAAATATACAATAATTATTTTACCCTTAAATAAAGTTAAAATTCAACAAAGGGCGCTGCAGCCCGCTCCTGATAAGAGACTCACCATTCTGAATTCATGACACATAACGCCTCATTCGGGAGAAAACACTTCCTGTCAAATATATTTTTATACTTAAAGTTTGGATTTGAGATTTTTAGTTAAAAAAATATAATTTCATTCACTACATCACATTCTTTAGTGCTCTCCTAATAATATATTTATTATTATTGTCATCATATTATAAAGACTTAAAAGGTGAATATATTTAAGTATTTAACACTACAAATTCCAAGAGTACTTTACTATGAGCCAAAAGTTGATGATTCTTTTTTCTAAAAAAGATGTGCCTAATCAAATACTCTTATATATATTTCATTACTTTAACAATATTTATTGTTGAAATTATTCAATTTTTATTTTTATTTTAATAAATATTGAAAAGTAGTTAATATTTATATTCTAAATTGTGCAAGATTTTTATTTATCATTTTTATAACTAGATTACATATGGAATTCCACTGAATATGTTATCGTTATTGTATAACTAGGTTATACGATAATACTTACCATGAAATTTTACTTATAAATTATAATTATCTTATCAATAATATGATTGTGTAAATATACTTTTCATTTTCATGAACCAAAAAATGTGGCCATTTTCACAATGTCAAAGATAACCAAAAATCACAAAAGAAATACTACTAATAATAAATAAATTAAACAATAACATATTCCAACAATAATGTACCCAATGTTAATGTATCCAGACCTGAATATTATACTGTGGAGGTAAAGTGGTTGTTTCCAAAAGACACTCAGACAAATTTACCAACCTCAGGCAAAAGAAGATTGAAATAATAGATAAAGTATAACGGTTAAAAAGAAAAGCAATGTAAATTCTACAAGGGAAAAAGAACATTAGCAATAGCATAATAATGTGATCATCGAAAAGAAATAACAACACAATGATAATGGCACGACTAATCCTATGACTGACCCTAAATTCACAAGATAAGACAACATTCTACTCCTACTAGTGTTCTGCAATAATTCACAACCTCCGCTCTTCCTTATCTACTGATTGTTTTCGAAAGTCCTACTCAAATATAGCATATCCAAGTAGAAAGAAGAAAAAATATAGTTAATTAAAAAATAATCAAGGGGCAACAAAATATTCATAAATAAATCATGCACTACATGGTTAAACTAAGAAACACTATAATTTAAAACTTAGCCAAATTAATTAACCTATGCTACAACAATAAAACTTGCTAACATAACAATAAACCCTCCAATGATCCAACTTCCATGCCACTACTTCCACTCGCCGGAGCCGGAGCGGACGCCGGAAAATGATCCTTTGATGAACTATGTAGAGGTGACAAGACTTTAATTTGAAGTTTTTGGCCATTTTCACAATGGCCATTTGCTCCACTTATAAAGAAAAATGGCCTGATTTGTCAAGTTTAATCTTGGTTTTTCCATTTTGATATTGATTTAATGGGCAGGACCTTGTTGCAATTGTTGTAATCTTCTTCATTCACTTGTAGTACTGAGTCCAACTTTGGATCATAGATCAAAACTAAACACAACAAGATTATAATTAGTAGGGTTAAGAGTGAAACGGTAAAATTATCTTCGTTGCTAATCTATAAAGTCTAGAGTTCAAGTTGTGAAATAAGTCAGAAATTCAGAATATTAGACATTGTTTAATAAAGAGAGATTTGTTGAATCAACAAAGAAAAGAAAGATTTGTACTAAGTCAAGGATTCAAGTTGTGAAAGAAGTCAGAGATTCAGAATATTACACCTTGACAAAGAGAGATTCATTGAATTAACAACGTAAAGAAAGATCCATATTAAGTCAAAGAGTCAAGTGATTAGATAAGTCAAGAAATTCGGAATTCGACACATTGTCTAATAAAGAGAGATTCATTGGAGTAACAACGAAATAAAAGATCTATGTTAAGTCAAAGAGTCAGGTCGTGAAATAAGTCAGAGATTTAGAATAGTACACCTTGCTCAATTAAAGAGAAATTGGTTACATTAATAATGAAAAAGATGGATCCCCCTTCTCTCTCTCTTTTTCTTTTTTCAAATGAAATGAAAAGAGATACGATTCGCGAAAAGATGATTAATCATTTGTTTTTGGAAGAAATCAAAGAATTTTTAAATAATCCTATAAAATATATTCATTCATGATATATAGGTTCTCTATGTTACACTTAACTTGAGTGTACTATTGCAAAAAGAGAAAATTAAAAAACATCAATTTGCTAGCATGAAATGAACATATATATGCATGCAAGCTTTATTCTAGTTTTAATGAACAAAGGATTTTCCAAGAATTTTCTTTTCCATCCACAACAAACTCTCTTGCTTCACTAAAACAATTTGTGACAAAAATAATCACAAAATAAGCCAAAATAGAATAATTATAAATTTTCATTTTCTCCCTCAAGAAAAAATGACATTTTTTTTTTTACCAAATATAAAGTTATATATATAAGTTTGATGAGAGAAACGTAGGGGGTTTTGGCAATTTTTTCTAACTATAATATAATATATACTCAAAAGAGTTTTTTATTTTGTTGAGGAGTCTAGGTTCGGATGAGGTTTGGAGTGAACGAAGCTGTGTAACGCTGACACGTAGGCATCAAGATAAGCCAAAAAGAGGTTTGGGATTTTTCGAAATATGGTTATTTATAAGAGGATTTTATTTGTTAATTTAATAATGAAAAGTATCATTTCGAGCAAAATTTAAAAATATACAATTTTTATTTTCATGCGAATTCAGACTAGTTAAACTTCAAAATAAATATTAGATATTATATAACGTAAAAAATTTTACCTTCTTTGTACACGATATTTACGTCTAACTAATAAACACGTGTAGTGTTGCACATAAACTGCAAAACTTAATCATGATTAGAAAATAAAAATATAAAGAATAAAATAAGAAAAATACAATTTTCATGAAACACGTGTGTACATAGACTCTAGCAGTTAACACGATTAGGAAATGAAAACATTAAAAATAAAACAAAAAAAAACAAAATTCCGTTGCCGGGACTTGAACCCGGGTCTCTCGGGTGAGAGCCGAGTATCCTAACCAACTAGACTACAACGGATCTTGTCATTCTCTAGCACTTGGTCATATCAATTTTGAATCATAAGAAGAAGTAGGGAGTGTCTTTTCCTTTAATGTCTTGTATACAACACGAATATAATTTAGTCAGGTTAGTACATGTTTACCTCTTCCTATAGCATTTACTCCATTAATGGATAGGTAAGGGAGAAAAACATTTAGAAGGTTCAAATTCAATCCAATTGTGACCATTTTGGGTTCTTTTTTCTCACAAAACGCCACGCCTTTCGAGATATGATAAAATAATACATACTCATCCATCTTTTAATCGAGTAATGTACACTTAGTATGAAAGGTAGTAAATTGCCTCCAAGCTTCACCACCAAATGATGTGACAACATGAATTAGAGTTATTTTCACCAAGAAGCGCTTTGCACCCCAATGTAGAATTTCCCAGATTAACTGAGATTCAAAGCACATATCAAAATCTGGGATGGGGAGATCAGTAGTTAGTACAACTCCATTAAGTCAAATAATTCACCATCAAAATCAAATAGTGAGAGATCACAGATGGGAGTATACAAAGTTGCAAACATAAAAGAAGAGAATAGCAGCAGCAACATCCAAAGTGTTCACACTTATTAAACAAACATATTAAAAGCCAAGCTTAAATGTAGAGACAGATTTGTGTTCTCATTTGAGGAGTGTCTTCACTATGGATTTGACATTCAGCTTCTTCAAGTCTGTGTAGGACTGACCACATCCCACAAACATGACCGGGGCTCCAGATATGTAAACCATGGACAGTGCTGCTCCCACCTGCGCCAAACGTTGACTATAAGAATACAACACCACCAAGTAACATGCCTTGATCTCAAACTCGAGAGAATCGGCTATATGAATCTTGCCGCTCTCTATTGAAGCTTGTCTCAAGCCAATATCATACAAAAATAAGGTAGATATAAAAAATGTACTAGAAATTCTCTCTATTTTCTACTGGTATATATCTGATATGACTAGGAAGTCATAGGACCTAAAGTAAACATACTAACGTGAACAAGATATATTTGATATTAACATATCGATGAATATCAGAATGATAGTCACGAACTTGGTAAAGTAACATAGGCAGGCATCAAACTTGTTAATGCAAAAAGACCATGACTGTGTACCTTATCATCAATGGTGTCAAACTTGGTAAGGAGAATTCCATCAATCAATCTTGGATTTGATGAGGGTGAAAGGTCACCTAGTTTCTGCAGAAATAAGAGAACGTGTCAAATGATGAGACAAATGTTAAATTATGGCAAAATTATCATCACCATTAGAGGCAAACCTGGTTGAACTTTGATAACTGATCAACTGCATCATTTCCAACAAGTGCCTCGCCAACAAAAAGGATCAGATCTGGACTGTTCACATATATAAGCTTTGAGAGTGCTCGCATCAGTGGTTCGTTATCCTGTGCAATATGACAGTTGTGCATAAATGTTACGTGAAAGATAAAATAAGAAACAAGAGTAGGTCAGCTTGCAAGGGTGGATGTTGAAACTAACAATAGAAACCCCTATCTAAGTCCAACAATACACAGTATCCAAGAAAATATTCTACATAGTGCTCCTACAGGGACTTCCAAAACCTGCGAAGAAATCCAATCATACCTGCATTCGACCGGCTGTATCAACAAGAACGACATCTGAACCATTTCGATTAGCCTCCTGGATTGCTTCCTTGGCAACAATAGCAGGATCCTTCTCATAGCCCTTCTCAAATATGGGGACCTGATGAGGCAATCCAATGTCAGAAACTAGCTTGTGCAATCTCTCCCCCCAGCGAAGACCAAGAATTTCAACAAGTATAAAATTTCCAATAATGGCATACCTGAAGTCTCCGAGCATGAGTGCGCAACTGCTCTACAGCTCCAGATCGAAATGTGTCGCAAGCCGCCATCATAACATTGACCTTGTGCTGCTGAAGCCAATAAGCTACCTGCAGCAGAATGACATATAAAGAACCCCATCAGAAGATATACAAGGGCCCTTGAAGTTGAAGAAAAAGAGCTCTTAGATTACCTTAGCAAGATTGGTTGACTTTCCAACTCCATTAACTCCTACAAAAACCACAACATATGGTTTCCCCTGTTCCTTTGCGGCATGAACATCCCTCAAGATATCAATGGAACGTTTAGGAGTTAAGATGCGAACAAGGGCCTCCTCCATTGCTGCCTGGTTTGATCAATTCAACACCCCATATATTAGTATGTTCAGACTTTACAACCGCCACCAACATACCCAGTTTAATCCCAAAAGAGGGTGGGAGTGGGGTGGTTTGGGGAGGATAGAGTATACGCAGACCTTACCCCTACCTTGGCAGCTAGAGAGGTTGTCTCTAATAGAGTCTCAGCTCAAGAAATGTTTAGACTATACCAAAAAAGTTTTTTAAAAAAATGGAAGAGATTTTTCAAGTTTCGGCATGGGTATGATTTCAAAGATCTTGGACTTGAACACTTCTTAAATGGGCATTGTTCCTACAAGTTCAAGTACTTAAATGCAAGATAATGCTCAACTCTGTAAATGAATAAAGGTTCCAGCTCTCCTACCTGAACTGTTGAAGAAACTCTTGTAAATGAGCCAAGCTTTTTACCCTCCAAACTTGCTGCCACTGATTCACAAAGCTTTTCAGCAATTTCCTCAGCCTGTAAGACATGCGTAACACTAATCAACCAATTATAGAATGGAAAAAGAACTGATAGAAATATGATCATCAATTTGGGGAAGTTAGGGTTTACTTTCACTATTCCGTTTGTGATTTCTAAATTTTGGGTTCGATAATTCTGTAATTGATAGTTAAAAGTCGATACCAAATACCAAATTTTTAAATTTTAGTTCAATAATTCAGTAATCGATAAACCAAACTGCAGTTCGATACGGTATTCAATAATACCATATTGAAGTTGTAGCCGATTGCATTATAAAGTAAATACTATTGCCCCAATTATTTCTATTTTTCTATGTGGAGACACGATATAATAGAAGATCACCAGGTAACAAGACATCAAGAAAAACAAATCGACAAAATTAAAAGACATGTATTTAGGTTGTTTAATTATGTTTAGTCTTTAACTTTCTCTTTGGACTTTTACTAATGAGTAATGAATATGTTGATATATGGGCTTCATTAAATAAATAATTTGGTAAGAGAAAATACCGAATACCAAGTGGTACTAATGTCTCATACCAAACTCAAATCTGAATACCGTAAATTCTTTTACTCCTAAACACGAATACCAAATTACCAAAAATTTTGGTTCAATTCGGTAATTCGTTTTTTCCGATATTTTACACCCAGCCATAGGGGAGGCTAAGGAGAACGAACGAGAGAAGGGAAGAGTAAAGCAACTGTAAACTTACCACATTCTTGGCCATCAGCCTGTCCTTAAGAGCTTTTAAAGCTGGCTCCAAATCAGCTTTGTCCAAATTTGCCTTTCCTGCAATACTGGAGACACAACAGCAACCCAGGTTATGCTCGGCATTTAACAGTCAGAACCCGAGATCCATTATCTTGAAAATAATCCCCCCCACCCCTTATGACAAGGAAAACCCACAACCACTATCCTGGGTAAAACCTAGCTCCTATGACATAGCTCACAAGCCCGGTACGACGAGCTCAACCCAGAAGACAAACCTTTGCTTTTGCTGACCAGGGGTTTTGAACTTGGGACCTCCAACATGGAAGTCCAAGGCACAAACCACTAGGCCACCCCGAAGGATAATTTTTTTCCCATTTCTATTAAATATTTATCAGATTTTCATATAAAACCCCAAAACAAAATTATACTTCTTTAGTGTCTGATAGTGATTACTAACGGAGGTGGGTGAAAATCATTCTGATCTTTTTATACCCATTTATCCATTTTGTGAGGACTATGTAATAGAAATATCAGCCATCCCATTAACTAATTTTCATAAAAATGAACTCATTTGATTTCATGAACAAGGAGAATTACCTCTGGAACATGGATGAGAACCAACCTTTCTTCTTTGCCTCGACCTTGCTGTCTTTCCCTGGTTCCTCATCCTCCTCAGTCTCACTATCACTACTCACAATCTCCTCTTTGTCCATCATACTCTCACCTTGAACTGCTTCCACAACTGCTGTATTCTCATTTGCATTCTCACGCATAGGATCCGTGAAATCCAATTTTGACTCCTTAGGTGAATCATCCCAGACTCTGTTCTTCTTTGTCTTTTTTGTAGGCTCTGCCTTGGAATCCTTTACAACAGTATCAGTTTTCTTTCCACCTTTAGCCCTAAGCTTCTGTAACTTATTTACATCAAAAGCCCCAGAACCGGAACTTCTGTTCTCTTTACCATTAGCCTGCACTACTCCATTTCCACTACTTCCTTTAGGACGCCCATTGCCATTTTCCATGGCACGGCTATTTACTTTATCACCATCTCCACCATTATTTCCTGATTCAGCACCACTCTTTTTTTGATTACCTCCATCCATATTGCCCTTCTGCACTTGTCCTTGCTTCTTACCAAGATTATGGTTGACAGGCTTGCTCACCTGCTTTGATTTCTTCATTTCCTCTGCACGTGCCTCGGCCTCCTTCCTAAGCTGCTGAAATACATCATCAAATTCATTGTAAACAGTCCTTTTCGGGTCATAAATCTCTGAGAATTCCCGCTTAACCATAGAAAGCAATTCATCCACATACAAAAGATGAAGAATTTTCTGATACACAGCAACAAACACAAGCCCCAGATCATTGTGAAACGTCCATTTAAGAGTGTATGCAGCTCCTGGTACATCATAGTTAAATGAAGCAGCACCTGAACGTTCCTCCAAAAGACATGAACGAATCAACGTGTCAATTGGAGAACCTCTGAGAGCATTTCCAAGCTCCTTACATGTCCAGAGGATCAAGCCCCCTCTAGTGAATATCAGTAACTGCTCTAACATCTCTGGTTCTAAATATATACCCCTGCAAACAAAAGATGGAAGTTAAGAAGATACTCACCTCTCACCCCAGCAAATTAAACCCCTGAAAATAAGACTTGCAGTATTGATGAAGGTTAGCTTCAAATATTATCAAACTTGAGGTTACATAACAGATTCAACAAATGGTATTTTCTAACATAAATGAGGAAACTGAAGCAATCAAGAAGGAAAGAACGCTAGTCCCCTATCTCTCACTTGGGTGGAAAAAAGATTCTCAATTTTTTTTTCTAGAATTTGAAATCTTTACATTTTTTAGATGGGAGGAGGGCAAACAAACCTCAAAAACAATAATCCATCAACTACACCACAAAATCTCAAACTAGTTCAGTACATTACATGAATTCGCTATATTCATTTCATTCTATTCAGACCTATTTAATTCCCAAACTGGTAAATGTTTTGTCTATTAAGGAAAATTAGTGATTTCCTAAACTAAAACTCTAAAAGTTCACAGATTGCGAAAAAAAGAGCATAGACAGTAATCAA
This sequence comes from Solanum medicagineum, assembly GCA_026153255.1. Taxonomy (NCBI): domain Eukaryota; kingdom Viridiplantae; phylum Streptophyta; class Magnoliopsida; order Solanales; family Solanaceae; genus Solanum; species Solanum medicagineum. Next base: position 3,467,355 of record JAPFFP010000012.1, on the reverse strand, counting down.
ATTCACCACCTTGAACTTACACAACATATCATCAATAAAACAAGTCGGAAATCTGAAGTTTAACTTAAAAGAGAAAAACATAATCCTTTTTTGGGGTTTTCTATCTATGTCTGGTACCCGCATTAGAACCCAACTAATCCGGGTTCGCACCGCATTTGGGTTGTACTGTTAAAAACAATCAAAATTGATACAACCAAATAAATCCTCAAAGCAACAAAGAAAAACTCACTACTCCTTTTTCACAATTCAAGCAATCAAAACACAATCGATCAATAAATACTGCTTTTTTCTTCAAATTTATTTCCTCAATTAAACAAAAACAAAGAAAACCCAATATAGATCGAACCTCAAAAACCAAATCAAAGCACTCTTTGAACAATTCCAAAAGCCCCAATAGTCGTTTTTCACAATTCAAGCAATCAAACAACAATCAACCAATAAAAATCCATTTTTTTCCTTCAATTAAACAAAAACAAAGATAACCCAGTGTAGATCGAACCTCAAAAAACAAAATCAAAGCACCCTTTTAAGAAACTTTTAAAACACAATACTCATTAACCAAGAGTATAATCCTAATTTGTTTAACATTTGATATTTACCTAATTCACATTTGTTTTTCGATTTATGTCCTAAATTAACCAAAAATACGAAACCCAATAGAGATCGAAATTCAAAAACCCAAACCCAAGCTCCACATTAAGCAATTTTTGCAAGAAAAAGAACCCAGATCGGAAACAACGTATAACAAATCCAGCTAAACCGATAAAAGAAGACAAGAATTACACATAAAATAGAATATCTGTAGCTTTATGCAGAAGAAAAAGAGCCTTAGTTATTCATACCTATCAAAGTTTCTTGAAGAACTCTGAAGGAAAAAAAAAAAAAGGAAAATCGATTGAATTGAAAGGGAAAAAAATGAAAATGAAAAATTGGATAAAAAGAGAATTGTTTGGGTATTTATAGGAGAAGAAAGCTTTGACTTTTTGTCAATATATGCGACTTTGTTTTGGTAACCAAATTCCATGTGAAAGAAGTGTTGATAAAGATTTTTTTGAGCGGTGATTAAATCGTCTTGTTAATTAGGAATAAGATTATTAGGTTGAGTGTGAGAGTATTTTTGTGGCAGATAAAATGAGGAAAGCGGGATTGAGATGATTTAGATATGTGTTAAGGAAGTGTTTCGATGCCCTAATTAGGCGATGTAAGAGATTGGAATTAGGGGTTTTCGGAAACAACTTCTTTATCTCTATGAGGTAGTGGTAAAAGTACATTTTACCCTCTTCAAATTTCACTTGTGGGATTCCACGGGGTATGTTTTTGTTGTTGTAAGAGGCTGGACGGGAGTATGCGGAGGGGTTAGGGTAGACCGCAAAAGTATTAAAGAGAGGTGATAGACAGTGCATGATGCAACTTCATATTTTCGAAGACGTAATTTTCAGATAGAAAGGAGTGGAGGTCGTTTACTAGGTAAGAAGCCAGTAAGGGTTGTGTATTGTCTTGCCTTGCCATTATAGTTATGTAGTTATTGCTTTTCTCAATTATCACATTATTTTGTTATTGTTATTTGTTTTTCTCCGTAGAATTTACATTGTTCTTTTCTTAAGCTGTTAAAAGGGTCTTTCAAAAATAATCTCTCTATCTTCATAAGATAGTGATAAGATTTGCATACGCTTTATCCTCTCCAGATCCTGCTTTGTGAGATTTTACTAATTATATTGTTGTTAACATTCATTCTTGATTAAAAATTTTGAATTCAAATATGAAGTCATCTTACTTCTCAATATAAAATTCCGACGTAAATAAAATTTAGTGGGGCCTTTAAATGAATATTGAATCATTTTGTCAGTATGAGTTGATCTTTTAATATTTATCCTTAGCAGTCGGACTTATCTTTGCGGAGCATAAGTTTATAAAAGTTTGTGATACACAAAAATGACTTTGAGATATTATAATATAAAATTATATACTACCAAATTATTATAAGGGCAAATATAAAAAAGCTATCATAAAATAAAAATAATCATGCAAATTATTTAAATTGAATACTTTGAATGAAACATGCACAAAAGAAGAAATTAATTTTGAAATGCATAAATAATAAAATATTACGATAAATTTTTTTGATCAATAAATTTCAAATATCAAATCATAATAAGAAAAGAAAAAGGATCGTTGAATTTACTTAAAAATTAAAGTCAATGAATATCAATAAGCACATTAATATATTTTCTATTTCAAACTTTAGATTTATTTTAATTAAACTTAATGCAAATGGAAAGGTTGACTTATATTTTTGGTATACAAGTAAAGTTCTTTCCAAATAATTCAAACTTACTAATTATGGCTTGTAAGGTTCATTAATGTGTTAAAATATTTTCCTTTTTAGTTAAAAAATTGAGTTCTCGTGAAAGAAACAGTTAGGGATAGCAATTGGGCAGAGCGAGCGGATATGGAGCGGGTTTAAAACTATGTAGTGTGGAATAGGTTTAAAATTATGTGGGGCAGGATGGGTGTGGGTTGATAAGAACAATTTTTAAAATTAATGCGGGGATGGGCGAGTTGCGGGTTTAAAGAACCAAATAAGAATTCGAAGAAAATTAAATTTTTATGATTAGTCAAAATCAAAGATATAAATTATTTATATTAAACATTGACTTTAATTTTAGTTTTTTTTTCTAAAATTTAAACTAGACATGTATGGTAAACTGTTAGTTGTTGAAATGTTAATTAGCAACTTTTAATTAACGATTAAGAAACAACTGTTGAAATGTCAACAAAAATAGTTAATTAGTTTTTGAGATGTTAATTAGCGAAAAAATTAAAAAAATACAAATATTTGTTTTTAATATTAAATTTAAGAAAAAAATAAATGAACTTAAAAGTTTAAGCGGGGCAAATTTATGCGGCGCAAGACGAGTTGAAAATGAAAAAAAATTATCATCCAAGGTCGGGGCAAGGTGGTACAATTTTAAAAAATTGCAGGTTGAGCCGAACGCACCCTGCACGTGCTCAGTGATCAATCAAATATTTTCATCAAATCAAATTATATGGAAGGTATAATATGTGTTATACACAGTATAATACGAATCAATTCGAATGTACTTCAAACAAATTATCGCATAAGACACGTAACTATTGTCCAACTTTTATACAAATTTAAGTACCGACTTATGCATATGTAAAGTTTGAAAAGCATTGATATCAACTGAAGTTAAATTAACGGACAATGTTTTGCTATTCACGGTAAAAGAATTTCATTTAAACCTTCCATTCAAAATCTTTGAGTGCATGATCTTACCAATAAACTACAATATGATAAAATTGTCTTCATAATTTTAATGGAAATAAACTTGTGTCTGGTGGCTATACTGCTTGGACTCTTCAAAAGTGTTAGAGGGCGCGTGTCAGATTCGTCAAAAATAATGTATTTTTGGAAAATCCGACAGGGGTGCAATGTTGAAAGTGAAGAGTCTGCGCAATTTAGTCTGGTAGTATACAAAATTAAAATTCAGTGGAGACAATGTCACTGCTTGAATCCTTCACCAAGGCCTGCAGGCATTCCCAAGCTCTGAGCAAGATCACTCATTCTTTCCTTCATTGCCTGAAAAATAACGACAACAAAATAACAAGACGTACGAAACAAATAAAGATCCTACATGAAATAACTAATACTACCAAATAGAGTGAACACATACGGGTCATATTAGAAGATAAGAAAACCGGAGGATCTTAGATATATAAGTTTGAGGTGACGACGAGTGAGGATTACTCAATTGGTGAAGTGCCCCTATGTCCAACTGTTAGAACGGAGGCTCATGTCAAAATAGAGAATCATTGTTTTTTTTTTTTTTAATTGTGGTGTTCGAGCCAGCTTGCGTGCATCTCGACTAATTTCACTGATACCTGCTACACCCCACTAACAAAAGTACCTAGCTATGTTGATTGACTCTCCTAAACATTGTTGCACCCTTGTCCGATCTTCCAAAAATGCACTATTTTTGAAGGGTCTCACAGTGTGTTAGCATTATTGAAGAGCCCATGCAATATAGTTACGAGGTAAACTTTGTCAACCAAGGTTTGGAATATACAGAACCATTGTTAACCTCCTTTGGATGGATGGTTTAGAACTAAACACTCCTTTATGTAAAAGAGTTTGACATATACGGAGTTCAGGAGACGACATTAAAGAAAAAAAAGACTTCTAAATTTGTGTCTTGAACATGCCATGACATTTTTGTGGTATTAAAATCATGTCATGAAGGATAAAATTGAAAGTTTTAAGTTATATTGCTTCGAAATATAGAACAGACTAAAACGGGCAGAGTGTTGTGTAAAACGGAATAGAGGGAGTAAAAGGAAGAAGTTTGAGGTTCTTACCAGTACACTTTTCTGATGTGCATCCTTGTATGCCTCTGTAATCAGAAGGGAGAGTTTCTGCACAAGAAATATATTCAAGACCCTTTTAAAGATTTGGCACAGATCGCAGAAGTTATTGTAATACTCCACACGACTCCCTAGAAGGCGAAAGCAACAATGCATAGACTAATCGAACACACAACTCACATCCCAGCCTGACAAATTTTTCTTGAAATGGGATTTTCTCACCAATTACAAACATCTTTCACGAAAAAAAGAGAAAGAAACGACTTGAGTAGAGTACTGACAAACTAAAAATATGGCACAGACTAAAGAAAAGAGGGACTAGAGAAGGCAAAACGTCCTTCATGCTGGCATGTTGTTTTTGGAGGTGCACAGTCAGCATCTTAGAGTAAGGATGGAAATACAGTCAAGCCTCTCAACATCGTTTGTTCCGATATTGTTTGGTTGTTGCTATAGAGAAATGTTGGTATAGAGAACACATAATATAATATAATATAATATAATATAATATAATATAATATAATATAATATA
>JAPFFP010000012.1:3421794-3449768 GCA_026153255.1 Solanum medicagineum | reverse complement strand
GGAAGATAGATTGTTACGAGCTATACTTGGTATTCAGGTATCTACTTCAAAAGAAACTTGTCTAAAATTACCTATAGCCTTCGTTTATGTTCAATCCGTGACGTGTGCCTAACCCCTACATCACACAGCACACTCTTATCACTAGACCAAAGCGTTGGAGGTAATGGGTTGTGTACATTATAAGTCAACAAACTTCAAACTGCAAGATGATAGAAGGCTGTTTGTTTTTTTGTAATAGAGTGAAATATAATGTGTATTTGTGATCAATCGGTTTCGTTCACATGTAACCTACCATTTACAGGAAACTAATGGCATAAGGCGCAAATTGCAGGATTCAAAGCTGAGGAAACTAAGATTACTAGCTGAAGTTCGGTAAGTTTGTCGACTTATCAAAATGTTTGACTTGGTAGTTCCATTTCCTTTTGTAGTTCTTGAATTCAATATTTTTCACCATGGACTTCATGATATAGCTTGCATAATAGGATTAAGGGAAAAGAACAGCACTTCTGTGCCTATTCTCTTTCTTGACGTACTTGCGGAGTTTACACTGCATGTATTGTTGTTACTTGCGGAGTTTCTTTTCTATTTGAATCCAAGTGCAATTTTTGCATGATTATGCAGTTTCTTACGCCAGAGGCACAAGCACCTATTGCAATCGAACTCCTTTAGTTCTCCAAAAGGGAAAGAGCTAGTATCACTACCGAATGTTGAAACTTACCCCAAAAGTTGGTCAAGGGATCAAGTTATGAGAAGAAAGGAAGCCAAGCTTAACAGACTGCCCCCTCTTCCTGGCCCAAGACAGAATGGAAGGATACAGGTTGCAAAGATAGCTGCTCCGAAGAAGATACCTGATATTTATGTGAACCAAAGGAAAGATGCTTTTTTTCACAATGCAGATTTAGAGTTGAACCGTAAATCAAGAGTATATAGTGGAAAGGGAGGTCCATCCCAAAAAGGAGCTCCAGCCTATGATTTGAAGCAGAACGAGAGATTATACAATGCAAACAATGCTATCTTACGGAGCAGCTCGCCTACTTCTGATTTAAATCAGGGCACTGGTCATAGTGGCAAAGAAGCTGCATTGCCCACTCGAGCTCCAGTCTTTGACTTGAATGAGATCTCGGTAAGTATCAAACTAAGCGTCAAGTGCTCTTTCGATTTATTTCATGAGCTGTATGTTTTTTACATCATTTACCTCTAGACTTTATAATTTTTACAGATAGGCGAAGAGGAACCAGAAGTAAATTTTGAGCAGCTGCAGCAGAAGGAGCCAAAGGGATGTCTCATCCGACACCTCAATGATGATGCGAAGCTATTGGTTTGTAGAAATGCTGGAAAAGGCACTTCTCGGGTTGGAAAACGAAAATTATCATGGCAAGACCCTGTCGCTTTGAGGGTCTGATGCATCTTTCACCCTTCAGTTAAATGTGGTCAGAAAAATTGTGTTAATGCTGAGCATTGTCAAACTTCTGTTGGCATGTAGGCTTACATTATCCTTTTTGTGTAAAGAAATTTCTTATACATGCACAATATATGTTCATTGCTAGCAACTAGCTGTAGTCTGTGTAATTCATTGCCTACATTAAATATCATATATCTTCAGCAGTTTTCTGGTCAAGCAATGGATTTTGTGTTCTCTGCTTGTTGAATTCCACATTGATGGCGTGGGAACTCATCTTGAGTGTTCTTTGTTTTATTCTCTTTCCTCTTGTACTACCTGTGCTTTCTTGACTGTTTCTTTCGGATTCTCATCCATCGAGACAAGTTCTCCGAGCGTGTTGCTTGAGAGTAGTTCTGATACCACCTTGCATTGTTGGTCGCTTCAACTGACTTTGATGGATCTAAGTTTCTTAGAGAAAAGACCAACGGATACAGTTGGCCCATTTCGTTATGCTATCTGATATCTGGTGTAAGTTTTGAGTTTTTGAGCATGTGTTTCGTTCCTTTTAGGCTTCAGATAACACACAATTTTGCTAAATGTTACTACCTAAATGCTGAATTATCGACCCTACTTATTCAATGAGTGTTCACCCCAAAAGTGTTCCCTACCACATGCAGCGACTTAGTGCAACATGAGTTCGCTGAGGTATTTACACAGGCCTGTGGTCTTATTTTATGTCTTGTTGAGAGTTGTAGCATTCACTTAGCAAACCTCATATAGATAAGTAACTTCTCTTCATACTGTCAATATATTTGAGCCAAGAATCTATCAGAAACAGTCTCTTTACCCTCATATATAGGGGTAGGTCTACATACGCATTACTCTTCTCAGACCTCACTCGTGACATTTCACTAGGTATGCAGAGGTATATTGTCAATATACACAAGATAAAATCATCAAAGTAATAAAAGAAAATGTTCAATTGTTACAAGGACACCTAGAGATAATCAACCCCCCCCCCCCCTCTCTTGGGAACATTTGATAAAATTAGAACGATACAGACAAAATTATGCCCCTTTCAATAAAATTGGAACGATACAGAGACCAAACCTATCAGAACTCATACAAGTACTTCTCAAAAAGTGACATATGATCAACATCTAAACACACAGCTAATCTCAAATTCTCGTCATCATTTGGACTTGGCAATATATACACTGTCCCTTCATACAAAATACAAGCAGGTCCCATATGAACTGGTTTTCCCCATCCAAAATCTGAATCATGAACAGGTAACTTAGTCCAACTGTTAATATTAAGATTAGGACTAGCAAAATAAGTCGGTCCTCGGATTAATTTAGCAAAATCTGTCATTAATTCAAGGTAATCTATCGCGGATCTTAAGTATTCATCGTTCATCCTTGCCAACACGTCGTGAATTCTTCGTGTTGTTTTCGTCAACGTCTCAGATTGAAGCTCACCAGATTTAGCCATTGGTGTAGCTGTGAAAACTACATTTCCTAAATAGCCTTGTGGTAAAGGAGGAAAAAGTCTTGTCCTACCATCTGTAGCAATATGTAACTTTGTCAATTGGTCATCATCTAGGGCACGTGCTTTGCACGTGCAACGCCAAATATGGGCCGCGAGGACTTCATAAGTGCTACCCTTGTGCTCGGACCTGGTCCTGAGCAGGTTTAGCTGGTCACTTGTGATCTTAAACATGGCCGTGGTACTGGACTTTGATACATTTACTTGATTCTGGACGTTATTTAGGGTCGGTGGAGGGTGATACTCGACGTGTTTAAAGGTCGGGGTCGGTGGGTCCCGTGCACGGAGGAGGGACCGGTCGATGTATGGTGGGACCGCAATGGAGAGTCCACGTGCGATTTTTGACCACGTGTTGATGAAATGAATGGATGAAAGACCATCAGATGATGTATGGAAAATTCCACAACCAAAGGAGACTCCATCACATTTGAAACGAGTCACCTAATTAAAAAAAATTACATCAATAATTAAATTAATTGTAACATAATTAGTGACTAGATAATTACAACATGAAACTTTTATAGCTTATGAATATAAATTTGTTAAATTATACTTAGGACATAAGGATGTGATGGTATCGTTGAGAAATTATTAAATTACCTTGCAGAAACAACGTATTTTTCACGTACAGTTTATGAAACGTCAATCGAAAACTGTACTCATTAGAAACTATTTTTGACATCTTTTCATCCAAATCCCATACTTTTATGAGATTCCAACTATGGCATTCGTCGAAAACCCATATACTTTTAGTATTCAAATAAATTCAAAAAGATAAACCGAGTGAGCTCTCGTCTAAAAGAAAAGTTTGATAAAATAATTGGGCCTCAACGAAGTGATAGACCACCTTATGACTGATGTGATTATCAGCCAAAGAACAAAAAAATAGAAGATTAAATGTGACTTTACCAATACAAAACAACATATAACCCTACAAGTCGATCTGCTCTGCAGAAAGTGGTGTGTACTTATGCACATAACCTTACTTCTACCTTATAAAAGTACGTAGACATATTATTTTTAATAGACTCTCAGCTCAACAACAACATACCCAGCGAAATCCCACAAGTAGGATTTAGGGAGGGTAAAATGTACGTAAACCTTACCACTACCTCACAGAGATAAAGAGGCTGCTTCTGGAAGATTCTCAACGCAAATATCAGACTCTAAGCTCAAGTAAAGCATAATAAAATCATGTATACAGTATCGTAAAAGAGAACAATAATACCTGAAAGATGACTAGTGGAAAAGAAGAGATATCACCACAAGTATCAACACTAGGAATAAGTTTCTTCATCTCCAAATTTGGAACAAAATCACCAAAATCATCAATACAAGTATCATCACTTTGAGCTTCAACAAATAATACCCCTTCACCATTACAATTTATTTCAATTCTTTTTCTTTCTTCATTATTATCCTTATTAGCAAATATTAATCTTCCAGCCATTGGATAAAATGAAACTAAAACATTGCTTAATGCTTCTTTCATAATTCTTGAATCAAAGAAATTATTATTATTATTATTGGATATTAATCCAATTGGCTTGTAGAAATAAACAGTCAAAAGATGGACTCTTCCAACTATTAAATCAAGATTTGAATTCCATAGAATTTTTGAAGGAGTTGGTTTTGATGGTTTCACCATTGTTGATTCTATAATGTTGATCTTCATCTTCTTGATTTTCATAAAAAGAAAGAAAAAAAAAAAGAAGAAGATAACTATAATAATAATGAGAGGGAAGAAGATGAATCTTTTAAGTCTTGGAGGAGGAACATTTATAGACTTCGCTATTTGTGTGTACTTATTCATTTCAAACTCCGAATTCTGCGCATAACGAGAGTTTTTACTGCATCGAACCATTCTCTTTTACTTTTTTATTTCAGTTTACGTGAAGGTGTTTGATCTATGCAAATTTTTTTAAAAAATTGAGATATATTTGAAATTTATGGTTTGATACAAATCTTAGACATTCATAATAACAATAAATACCCAGCTTAAACAAGTGAAGTCTGAAGAGGGTGGTGTGTACGTAGTTTTACCCTTATCTTGAGAAAAAATAGAAAGGTAAAACAATATTGATAACGAACTAGACGATACTCGACTACTAATCCTCGAATTCCAAATCTTATTATCTAGTGTCGCATTTTAAGTGATTTGTAAGTAGTCATGCCCTATTTAATAAAAAACAACATATTCAATAAAAATTTACAAAGTAAAATTTGGGAAGGTATAAAACATACACAAACCTTACTGCTACCTTATGAATCATGATCTATTTAACAAATCTTAAATATTTATATGCTCATATAAAAAATTAATGTTTTAATATATTAAATTTTATGAATAAATTTATATTTGAAATACTGAATTCAAATGAACGCGTTATCAATATACTACATCCACCTTCAACTACTATTATAAATACTACTATTACTATTTTAATTTTTAATTTTTTAATTCATATTTGATATCTCAGATAATTTAAATTTGGGTCATGCAAGGTTCATTAATTACAAATATTTATTATCAAAATTATAACAACATAAGATGTGCTCCATGGAGGAACATCGTTGGAGGAGTTAGAACCACATGAGCATGTGTCACCACCTAACTACTATATTATGAGATCACCTACTCACTCCACAACATCAATAACAACGACGACAACAGATTCAATATAATTTTATAAGATTGATTTGAAAAAAATAATGTGCACATAAATATTTTAAAACATATGCACGGATGATAATTTAATTGATTATTCTAAAAAAAAATATTTTTATCGTATAAAAATAAAATTATTTTCAGTAAATGCTCCCTATAAACAAAAGAAACTAGATCTATTTACAAAATTCCTTTAATGGAGCACTTCTATATATTTTATGATATTACAGTAATCGAATCAATAAATTTCAGATAACTCGAGAAGAAGATATACTTGAGCTTTCATGGCTTTGGATGATAGTAGCTCAAAATGAGGATAAGAATAGTCCATCATTTTCATCAAATGAATGTGGCATTAAGTGTTTTAGGTGAGACATACAAACATAGAAAGAGTTTACGTTATATATATCGATCAATTAAATTATTAAAAATAATTAGCTAGAATGAAATTGCGCGTGTATATGAATTAAACAAAATTCTTATATACTTTGCTCCGTCAAAAAAAAAAAAGCAATCATGACGTGCACTTAAATCATACATCACACGTTTCGCTAATAGTGGAGCACTTGGCACCAAAGATTTCGATTACAATAACAATAATAACATATCCAATGCAATCCGCTTGTATTTTGAAGAGGGTACGATACACGCAAACTTTACACTTACCTTTGCGAGGTAGAGAGATTATTTCTGATAAACCCTCAGCTGAAAAGAGACAAACACAAGATTGTAAAAGAAAAAGGCGTAACAAGATAAAAAACAAATGCATCAATGGATAATAGTACAAATCGAAGAACAAGAAACTACGCGATAAATGATTAAAGATTTTGATTTTTACAAGATAGTACAATACTATTACTAACAAGTACAAAAGGAAGCAAATAGAGACTAAATCTGCAGATGCAAATACCCAGCAAAAGCATTAAACCTATCAGAGATAAACTGCAGACAGACTTATGTTATCAAATTCAGCTTTAAAATAGTATAAAGATTGGAACAGTTGCATTTTATGAACTCACAAATTCGACAAAACTTCATATAACAAGTCAACGGGAAAAATAAAATGAAAAACTAATGGAATACAAAAAGGCTGGACACGGTAAAGCAGCCCAATGCCTTGAGCAAATATGGTGTATAATTTACCATGTTGCAAAACTGTCTTTCGTCGCCTAATGAACACAAGTTGGGAAAGTGTACAAGTCATAAAATCACCTGTTCTTTTACTGTTCTGATTATAGAAACTGCAATACAGTTGCTCTGGTTCACGGAAAGGCCGTTGCAAGGAAAAGTTTGTTTGGGCATATTCTATCGATGAGGTTGCAGCACTCCTCCAAGCAAGGACTTGAGCTTTTTACGTGAACAGATTTTTGCAGGCTTCGATATCAGATGCTTGTGAATCTAATACTCCTTGACCCGTAGGGCTAGAGCTAATAGCTCTCATGATTGCTGCAAATACATCCTTCTGGTATAAGTCATCGCTTACCTTCTTCAAAATCTCGTTCACCAACTTGAAGTCCATTGCCCCTGTCAAAACTAGCCTTGCAACTATCTCCCCAAAATTTGCTGGTGCTTTTGGTAAATCCATCGCAAGGTCTTCCAACTGAGAAGCAAAGTTCAAGCATCCAGTGGCCAAGTCTTTAGCGGTAAAAACCTTTTTAGCAAACAAGTGCTCAAGAAGTTGTGCAACTGGTTCAACACGTGGTGGGCTTTTGTCCAGTCCAAGTGATATGGCTTTCTCGACAACCTCAGGATAGAAGGCAGTGGATTTAAGTTCTTCAATGCACTGCAAAGCTTCATCCAAAATCCGAACACTAAAATATTCCTCCAAAAGAGAGATGGTTTTTCTCTTCAATTCTTCAGGATTTGACCTTGCAGTTGGAGCCTGAGATTTCTCAACAACTGGGAAGGCAGTACTAGCTGAATATGGCTTAACTGGTCCTGAAAATTGTGATACAGGCTCCACACCAGAGACATAGCCCGATGGTCGGACAGGAGGTCCACCACTACCTTGTAAGAGGGCGCTACTCCTTCCACTCATGACACCACTGCTTCCCGGAGGTAAGAGTCTAGTGTTCAAGGACGGTGACTTGCCAATCAATGGTTGCTGAGCACCTCTTGGCATTGTCCGCGACCTAGGAACCTCCCAGTTGTCATTATCCATACCAGGCATTCCAGGCATCTTCCTTGTTCCTGGCATCCCAGGCATCATACCACCAGTACCAGGTCGATTAATGGGATAGCCACCAGGACCCAAATTCCCTTGAGCTCCTGGAGAAGCACGGGCATTTCTAATGCTTAATGTAGCACCAGGACGCAACCCCAAGGTCTTCTCTGCTTCCAAGTGGATCTGATTAATGGTTTTGGCTTTCACCTGTAAAATTTAGTTAATACATCATGAAAAAGAAGTGTAGGACTTAATTAATCACCAACTACTACATAGAAAAACATGTATCACCTCTTCCCGCCTAGGTACCCAGTTATTGGCACGTAAATCCAGCACATCACGCACCAAAAACCTTAATCGTGCTGCCAGCTGAGGGTTTGTTGATAGTTCTTTCAATCGGTTGAAATATATATCATTGATGTGCCTTGATTTTGGCATCTTGTCAAGCTCCTTACCAATGGTGTTAAAGAACTGACATATAGCTTCAACATTCTCTTCTTCTGGACAGCTTTTGGGATCTTGTCCTAATAGCTCCTGTTAATAAGATCAGGAAGACAATTTTCCACAAAATTGACACGTTAAAGACATTTAAGAGAGAAAAGATCAAGAAGATTAAGCTAATAGAGAACAATCAACAACCTGAACAATGTGATGAACGAGCTTTTCAGGAACCATATTTTGCTTCAAAAGCTCCCCAATAAGACGTATGTTTCCAAGAGTGCGCAATTTGATCAACCTTTCTTTGTCCTTGCGTTCTGACTCCTGCTCTGGAGCAGTCATTTGTCTCACCTCTTCCCTCAATTTGTCAGCACCTTCAAATGCCTCTTGGCAATTATTCAGAAGAACTCGCTTAAATGTGATTTCTTTCCCGCCAGGTTTATCAGATGGAAATGGAGGAAGCTTCACATTGAGATCAGAACACAGCTGGGCATACATTGGGCAGAAGGTGGGTTCCAATACGGCCTTGTCAAAAATCAAGGAGATCACACCCTGGAATATAGAGAAGAGAATACATCAGTTAACCAACGCATATGAGGGAACAAGACATTAGAGAAATATAGGTAACTAAGAGATAAGAGGACCTTTAGAATGTCTGCACTTGTTATCCCTGAGTCAATTAATTGACCTTTGAGAAGATCAAATTTCTCCGGGGTCAACTTGTTGAGTATTCTGCAAGATCGATAATACTTACACCAATCATGTACACGAAAATTATATCCTAAAGTTTACCTTCACAGAATTTGCAAAGTACATCTGAAATCAAGACCATATTGAAATCTTATTTTTTTTATTTACAGTAAATAGTTCTACGGGCTAATGACGGCTTATTATATCCATGAATATGAGAAAAGTTAGTAAAGAAGACAAAATGCAGCTCCCTACTGGTAAGATATGGTGAAAAAATAGCTTTAAATTATACTATGAAACATTGTTAAAAGCATAGCGAGTATTTCCAGAAAGATTACCCCTTGACTGTTTTCAAGACACGATCTTTTTCGGAAAGAGCACCCCTTCGGACTGACCACGGCACCTCAGCTTTGATCAGTGTAGGAGTAGGACCTCCCTGGTGCACAAACAGTTGAAAAGTTTCAGAGATCAGGTGGAGTAGATAGTTCACAATCAGGAAAAATCATGTAATTTGAACTTTGAGCAGAAGAAAAATTAAACCATTGCTGGTGCAAGGAATAAGCTTAGCAGCTAAAACAACGGAGAGAAAGACACTATGTTGGAAAAAAGAGATCTCTCAAATTAATCCAATTGAAGTTCCAAGTTATAACAATAAGACAATACCTAAGTTGCTTGGACTCGAGTACGAGTATCTGAGACGGGTGCGAATTTGAGAGTCGGATTCGACAAATTCCAAATTTTAAGATTCAGGGGTGTGAATCCGATAGGGGTGCACGGTTTTGCCTTAAAAATTTCAACATTATAAAAATAGAGTTATAAAGATATTCTAAATTTGAGAGACATTCTGTAAAATATTGTTTATTATACATATATATATATATATATACACTTTTTATACCTAGAATATTACATTTGTTTATGCCATGAATATAATTTTTGGCAACGTCAATTTATTATTATATTTTTAGGATATTTATGGAATAAATATTCATTATATAGAAAGGTATTTTATAAAATAAAAGATATTTTGTTGAATACCGTATATATACAAATACAATTTATAGGGAGCATAAGGAATTATTCCTAAACATAGAAACAAAATGAAGCAATTCTTATAAAATTGGGCCCAAATATTGAAATAATTTAAATTGCACCATGCAGCTCATAAAGGGTGAACAAGACATTTCCGAAGAACTCTATAAACCTTAATTTTATATTATTTTATCTTAGTCCTACTCCATCACTGTCAAAATGTTAAGAGCTGCAGCCCCTCCCCTCTCGTATCTCTCCTCTTTTCTCCTCTAAAAAATGAAGGAACAAGAACATCAAAACCCTAGAACCTCCAAAAATGCGCCGTTTGAGTTCCTGACTCTGGTCAAAGTATCCGGATAGGATTGACCGAATCGGAGACTCACCCCATGTCCGCACCCACACCAGTACCGTGTCAAGACGGGTTCGTCGGCAGCAAAAACAAAGAGTCCACGCAACATAGGACAATACAACTATGCATCTGTATACCTAATTCTAATAGCTAAAACAAAGTGCATATCAACCACAACACTCGATAAAGGAATTTCCCTGTCTACCGTGAGCAAGTGATGTGATAATCAAGTATATTATATTTCTTCAATAGGATGTCTTTTCTTTAAGTGCTAACAGCTTTCATAAAGCATGGAAAACTGAACTTGCCTTTGGGAGTACAAAAGCAAGAAATAATTAACAGAAGTTCTTCAATAAAATGTACATGAGGAAATAAATTACCCCTTGAGTGGCAGATACTTGAGCTCTTGCAAATTGTGAGCTAAGTTGCTCTTGCCGAGTATGCTGGCCACCAAATTCCCTGTTTTCCCGAAGTGCTTCCCATGACCTCTCCTCTATGGGGGCAGAAAATTGTGCTGACCTATTACGCCAGTCACGATGGTCTGGTTCAGAATAACGACTCTGGGACAGAACCTGCACCTACAGAAAGGCAAATTACACTGGACAATCAGGCAACAGAAAGTGCACACTGCAAGAAAGTGAAATAGAAGATGGACAAGCATTAACGAAAAAATAATGAATCAGAACTGTTCTTTAGCTCGCAACATTACAAAAAGCATCAAATATTGCTTGTTTTTCCTCTGCGTGGGGAGGAGAGAAATGCCAACAAAATAGTCATATGAGAAGAAATACAACTTATATCAAGTCAGACAGAAACTCACATTGCTATCCACACGACCCCGAGAGATATCCTCACCAAACAGTTCAGCTTCAACTTCTTGTTTGATTTGCAGAATAATCTCAGGTAATTGTAGGACAACCGCCTAGAAGACAACAATAACCAGAATCAAGGACAGGCAAAAAAATCATGATAACCCACCATTATATCGATTTTTTATTTCTTTTTTTGGGTAGCTGGAATCGAGAGAGATCTAAAGGATGGAAGAAGAGAACTGAATTCTTAATAATAGAAATTACATTGCGGTCAATACCAATCAGTAAGAATAACCATTTTATTTTTCTGAAATAGTAACAACAAAAAGCAAAAAAGGCCAGATTTGTTTTTCTCATATCTATGTGCAGAAAACTAATGTCCAATAAAGACCATCATTAAACATTCTAAAATATTGATATTACCTCCCTCAGTTGCAGGAGCTGATCTCGAGTATAGCGGACACGTTCATGGCTCTCAAAACGAGCATCTCCAGTCTAGAACGATAATAGTGAGTTAGGACAAACAGAACCCAGAGAACAAGTTCTTAAAATGAATTCCAAGCAAAAAGACAAATGTCTTAGCTAGCATAAAACACAGTAAGTACCATAAAATGCAAATCCAGCAAGAAAGCACTGATCAGAATTGATAGCTCAAATGTGAAAATAAGAGGAACACAGAAGGAAATATGAGTGAATTGACTGTAAGAATTTAAAATATTTCCAGAACTTATCACAAATCCAGGGAAAAAACATCATCCAACAGGCTTCATCTAAGGATCTCACTCAAATTTTAGTTGCATGGTATTTTTTCTTTTTAATCTTCACGACACACAAGCATGACCAATGCTCAAGTTCCGCCATAGCACTATGAACACTTGAACAGCATGAATAGCTTTTGCATGGTCATTAGCTAATAAGACAATGATTATCTGTCCATATTTACTGCAGATACACAACTAAAGTGAGCTGCCAAGAATTAGGGCATTAACAAGAATTTATTCAAATACTACGCACACATACACCTCTATTGTACCAATGACTATATAGTTATCTTTCTCGTTCATACTTGAATTATGCACAAGCATGAACAAATATTAACGTTCACATTCCTAAATGCCACATAGCCAACACTATTCACCAGAGAAAAGGTCAAACTTTGCTGCTTACTCTTCAGTTCAATTCAATTATCTTAACGTTTCTAACTTCCTACCATATACTCCCAAACTAACAATGCAAAAATCAAGCAGCAGATCTACCATTAAATGAACTTACTGTCCAAAGAAAAACATTCCATAAGGCGAGTAACTTTTAAATGGCTAATAGCTACTAAGACTTTGCTTAGTAGGTTCTTTATGGATGGCCTGATAATCCTTGAGTGCGCAACTAAAGCCTACTAATGATTCTCCATCCATATTTACAGCAGATACGCAATTAAAGTAAGATGCCAAGAATTAGGGCATTGACAGGAACGTATAATTCAAATATTATGCACACAGACAGTTATATTGTACCCACTATAAAGTGATCTTTCTCGCTCATCCTAATGTGCCATTTTGGCCCCAAAATTTTTTGAAAGAAACTTGGGAAGTGGTGTTTGGCCGAAAAACTTGGTAAATATATTTGAAGAATTTTCAAGTCCCAAAAATACTAGAAAAAACTAGTATTTGGGAACTTGAGATAGTATTTGGAAAGTTTTAAATATTTAAAAATTATCCCAAACTTTTCTATTTATAAAAGAGCACCCATCATTTATTTATTCCAATTAATATTGAAAAAGTTTGAACTATAATTTGAGTGGCAAGATTGAGGAAAAAATTTGCTTTTAATGGATTATAATTCCAATTGAATCGGTAAAAAATATGAATATACAATTAATGTATTGATCTTGCACATATTGTTATGTTGTTGTTCATTCTTATTATGTTATAAGGTTATGTAGCAGAACATGTTTATTCTGAAATGATAATACAAACTTATAAGTATTTTTTAATATAACTTACAAGCATAAATTATATTTTTTGAGATAGTCAAATATTCTTAGGAAAATTTTGGGGCCAAATTGCATGGTGGAACTTCACCAAAATTTGCCAAGAATATTTAGAAATTTGGATCCAAATGCTAGCCACATGTATTCATGTACAATTCTCATTTCAAATTGCAAAAGGTGATGTAGTTACTGAGGCTGCTCATGTTTTCATTTCAGCATATTGCAGTGGCACTTCCATATTATCTAAAGCATGTTCTATCCAAGTTCCGATACTGCAGTAACATGACAAGCCAAAAGAAGACACAAAAAGGTAAGAAAACCACTATGCACACCGCCACAACCCACTGACAAGATAGCCTGCATCATGCACCCAGCTACCACGAATCAAGGAAATCTAAATTCCATCCAGTCCAGATACTTGATCAGTAGGCCACCCATACAACAGCATGCGTACCATTAAATGCATTTGCTGTAGATTTTAATCACACAAGCCAGACACTTCATCAGAAAACAACCCAATTCACCAATCACGTGTATCCATACAAACATTAACAACTTAGCTCATAGGTTTAATAAAAGGGCAAACCAGTGCACTAAAGCTCCAGCTATTTGGCAAGCTCCAAGTAAGTGCGCAACCACAAAAGTCTATTGTATGTAGCCTTACCTTAGATTTCTGCCTCTACCAGAGGCTATTTCCAAAGCTTGAACCTGTGACCTCCTTGCATTACTTTGTTGTTTCTTTTACATAGATTCTTATTATTTGTATAGTCAATACTTTTCTTTTTTATAATATAAGACATAGACTAACTATTTATTTTTTTACGAGAAAAAGAAATGAGTTTTTATAGACTATAGGCACAATCGGATAATGCATCAGAGATATGTCCAAACATGCAACTTGATACTCTCTACCCCTAACCTGAGCATAACGGGAGCACTCGGTGGGCACATAAACAGATATCAGCAATATCATTAAGCAAAACAATCACAAAGAGAACAAGTACAAAACAAAGATTACATTTTGCGGAAAAAGCTACGTTTACATTGCTTCTAATTTCAATCAATCAATCAACTTTGCTTCAACCTTGAGCTAATTGGGATCATATATAAAATCCCCCATATCCTTCTCACTCTATTCAGCCCCATTTCATTCCAACCAGGGGCAGAACTAGAGAACACAAGGGAGTCCATCCTCTTCACCTCATAACCAGGTCAAAAATTTATATATAACCAGGTCATATATAAATCCCCCATATCATCTTTCAATTCGAAAACAAAAACTCTTTTTTTCCAAATAATCACAATTTTATATATTTTTGGTGTGTTTAACTCCTGGCTCCACCATTATTCCAATGCTTAATGATTTTTTTAGAAACAAATTAGGGATTCTCTAATGCAGAATCACAAGCTAGATAGCAAAATTGATTAAATTTTCACATGGATTACAACAAATCATCAATAACAGATGAATCAAAACAGCTAAAATACATCAAGAAAAAGCATACCCACAAAGTAAAAAGATCCATAGATCTGACAAACAAAATTAGAAAATCCAAAAAGACAAAAATGATTCAACCTTGAAAGATGATAAAGATGAAGAACCGCCATGAGGACGAAAAAGTGGGAGATCAGAATTGGTAGATGATGAGGATTCAAAGCGAGAGCTAAATCCTCTGCTTCCACCACCTCTATTACCACCACCTGGTCTCAAACTTATCACCGTCTGATCAGCCTGCATACCTCAATTCTCCACCGTCCGATCAATTCGAACACCAAAAATGGCAAATCCAAAGCAAAAACCGAGCCGATAAAAGCTATAGATACAGATTAAACGTGTATCTATATGTGTATAGAGCTACAAAGATAGGATTTTTAGAGAGAGAAAGTGAGAATTTTTTTAGAGAGAGAGAAAGAGAGAGATTGCTTTTCCTCTCTTCTCCACTGGGAAAGGCAGAGGAAATGGTGAAGGTAAAAGGGGCGATTGTGAAGAGGATGAGAAAAAAAACCCTTTATGGGTATTTTCGGTATTACAAAAATTATGCATGGATACTTTTGGTATATTAGGCCTTCTATTTGTTGCTTTTCTCGAATCGAGCATCTGTCTCAAATAATTTCTCAAACTTTTGAGATAGAGATAAGCGGATAAATTTAAAATAATTTTTCAACTTTCGAGATAAAGATAAGTGGATGATATATTTGAAACAATTTCTCAATTTTTGATATAGAGTTTAAGTCTCTGAGACAATTTCTCAACCTTCGAGATAGAGATAAGTGGATGATTTATTTGAAACAATTTTTCAACTTTCGAGATAGAGATAAATGGACAATCTATCTGAAATAATTTCTCAACTTTCGAGATAGAGATAAGTGAAATTGAAGATCTAATTGAAATAATTTCTCAACTTTCGAGATAGAGATAAGTGGACGATCTATTTGAAACAATTTCTTAACTTCCGAGATACAGATGAGTGGATGATCTATTTGAAACAATATCTCTCAACTTTCTAGATATAGATTAAGTGTACGTACATTTTGTATTACTTTTGATACTGTCTATGTTATGCTTTTAATTTATCATTTCTTTCGAGCTGAGGATGTATAGAAACAACTTTTCTATTTATCAAGCAAAAATAAAATTTGTATGCACTTTATTTTACTAATATCCTACTATATGAGTTATAATATTGTTGTTATTGTACACAGAAAAGGAGATATTTATATTAATTGAAATAAATATATCTTCGTTTTGATTTCTCAATTATGATTAAACTTTTTCTCAATTTATTTATATTTGTGTTGAAAAAATTTATTTTTGATTTAAAATTTGAATTTAAGATGTTTAGTTAAAGATATTTATCATAAAACTATCACTTTTGATGGTAAACAAAATGTGTTAGGAAGTATAAATTCTTATCCTCCATTTATGATAAATTTTGATTTGATCCTTGTTATTTATGATGTAATACAATTAGAGAATATTTTAAAAATATATTACCTTCAAATATAAAGTAAAAAACGACTTTAACTTAACAAATATTAAATGATGTAAAAATAGATTATTCTAAAAAATTATAAATTTTCATAAGCAAAGATCTAAAGTACTTATTTCAAATAATTAAAAGTTGAATATTCTTAACCATATATTTATTACAAGAATAAAAATTAAAATTAAAACATATTAACCCCACAACAACAACAACATACTCCAGTGCCTCAAAAGACTCCCGCTCATTGCGGGGTGAGGGGGGGTCGGATGTATGCAGCCTAACCCTTATGTTTAAAAACATAAAGGGACTGTTTCCAGATGACCCATGAGAAGCGTCGAAAGTTGCATTGACTAACTGTTACTTTACAAATGAAAGAAGCACAGACAGTTTAACCCCACAATATATATATATCAATTGAAATAGTATCAACAATTCAACACATTTTTTAAAGTTGGGTATAAATGATACTTTTGATAAAAATAAAATTATCACCTGCACCTTGACTAGGAAAAAAAAATATACTTTTGAGGAAATTTAGATATTTATTGCTTTGCCATGGTTGACTTTTTTGCGCTTGAACTTTGCTTCATTTTTTTCCTAATTGAAAAGGATATGAGAAAAAAGACATTAATTTAAGACTATAGTAGTAGCTCTTAGAAATGTGTGAATCATAGTGTTATCATCAGATATCATTTATAAATCATATTTAACATACATGTATAATAGCTTAACCAAATTATAATATATTTTAAGAATTATTATTAAAAAATGAAAAGAACAAATTGCTTATATCATTTATGTTCTTTTTATATTACCATTAATTTACAAATTAAACTCTTGGCGAAGTTAATTGTATTCGTACAATTGTATTGTGTTGTACATATTTAAAAAGTCAAAAAAATGACAATAAAATCGTTAAAATAAGTCTTAAATGGAAGATTTTTCACGTATATATGACGACATTATTTGTCATTTCATGAGCTCTAAACCGACAATTTGATCCACTTATATTAGAAGTATGTTTATTTGAGCTATTTTTAAAATTATTAGTCTCTGATCACGTTCATTGCACATGTGTCCTGTGTGTTATATATAATTTTTTGAAATGTTATGGATGATAGTAAAACATGTGTGCAATGAGTAACTTAGATTTGAAAGGAAAGTCGTATTTCATGATATATACATATATAAATATTGATCAACATATTTATCCTCTTTAAGATGGATAATGCATCATTGTTAATTTACCGAGTTCACTTAGAAGTACTAATATTTATTTGATTCAAAATTATAAATTCTTTCATATGTAGATTTGACAGGAGGAAATTGATTTGATTACATAAATATAATTGTATTATGAAATATAACGTAAACAATTCATATTCACGAATAATTGAAGATTAAATATACTTAGTCAGTTATCACAATGACTAATGGACCAAAGTGCCCTCAAACCCAATTTTAAATCTCATTTCCTTTGTTTCCAAAATCCAAACTAACTAATACAAACATACATTTAATAAATATTGGATAATACATCATAAATCATAATGTTGAGTAAATTTAAAAGTACAACACTAATTATACTTTCTAAATTAATTAGGATTATTAAAAGCCCTACAATTTTTTCTAATTTCTCCATCATTACCTACTAATACATTAACTTTTCCCATTTTAATCATAGAGTTAGCAAAACTCTTTCTAAATGCATTTCCATTGTTTGCAAATCTTGAAACAATTGGTGAACTCAATGGATCCAAAGCAAGTTGTTGATCAATCTTCAAAATCCCTTTCTTGTTCAATATTTGATTATAGTATTGATTGTCAACTATAAAAGACGTATTCTGATCCAAGAATGCTGTCGGAACTTCAGGTAGAGTAGTCGGTGGGGTAGAGGTGTTGCATAGCTCCAATAGTTTGGCAACCAATGCAGGATCCATGTCAGGGTCTGGTTTCCCCGTACCTTCAAAGTTGGAAACCCTAGACTGGAAGAAGAAGCAATGTGCCACTCCAACTGTATGAGCTCCTAGTAATGTCACCATGTCGATTTTGTTCAAACCTATACTCGTGAAGAAGTGTAGAATATCAGAAACAGGTTGGCCTGGGCCGGGTAAGTTCACTTCCGATGGATCAGAAATGAGGCCATCCCGCCGGCCCGTCGGGACGGCGTATGTCGGCCCTCCAGCTAAGGCAACTGCATCTCTAGTAGCTAATGTCACAATGTCTGAACATGAAACAATTGAAGGACAAATGGATTCTAGTTTTTCCTTAATTTCATCAATTACTTCATAACCTCTTACTGTGAAATTAGGTCCAGCATCTTTTTCTGATGTTCGGTTTTTTGATGAATCTGAATCTATCAATATTGATGCATCACAACCCTGACATAATAGTGAAGCTATATATATTAGTTTATAAATAAGACATGTTATCTGTTAATGATAATAAATACTCCCTCACTCGAAATTTTGTTACTGTTTCGTTTTTCGAAGTTAACTTTACTAGACATCAGTAGCTAAATTTTATATTTGAAATTTGAAATTTAGATGGTTGAAAACTATACAAAAATGTTATAAGTTGCAATCTGTCTCATATTAATACGATGACAAACACATCTTCAAATGTTGGTTAAAGTTTATATAGTTTGACCTCGATAAGTGAAATAGTGATAAGTAAAAGTGAACAAAGAGAGTAATATACTTTCTCTGTCCAACAATAGTTGTTCACTATTGACTTGGCGTAGGATTTAAGAATAAGTAAATGATAGAGATAATTTCATCATATTACCCTTTGAATATAATGAATAAAATGTCATGAAAAATGTAATAGAGAAATGACTATAATTAATGAAAACAGTATATTCAGAAATAAGTGTAAAATTATCTCTTGATTTCATAAAGTGAAAAAAGATTGTGGGACATCTATTTCTAGTATAGTGAACAAATAAAGATGGATAGAGAGAGCGCTTGTTACAACAACTAACTTGTATTTTTAAGATTACAATAAATTTGAAGTATATATAGACATTTTTAAGTGATACGAACAGGTAAAAATATTATTACTTTATCGGTGTTACAGTTTATATAAGTAAAACTTCATGGAATCAAAACATTTATATATAAATCTCTACAAACACTATAATTAACTAATAATCCATTCAAATAATAACATAGCTAAAATGTTATGATAAATTAAGCTACACACACTAATCATATGAAAAATCATTTCGACTATCGATATATATAACTTAAAATCAACACTTACTCTAACACCACAATCATGAAAATGCATACGAAGGAAAGCTCCTGTAATTGAAGGATCATTTTTGAACCTCTTTTGCACTATACTTTTCACGATAAATTCAGCATTTGGACAACTTGAATTATAGAAATTAATTCTAAGATGAGCTGACACAAAATCTTGAAAAAAATAACACAAAAACACCAATAATAATGCCAGAATCTTCATATTTTTTTTTAGTGTATATATTTTTGAAATAAAGAAAGTAAATTATTAGGTACTTATAATTGATAAGAACTTGGGTTTAAACCATTTATATAGAGCAAAATCAAGATGCTTTTGAGTTTAAGTTTGAAATGTTCAAAAATATATCACTTTCTCATTTTTGTATATTTTGTTAAGTTTTTTTTTTTTTTTTAATTATGATTATTATTATGAGAATATACTTTGCATGAGCCGGCAAAAATAGTGGCCAATACAATTGTAGATTTAAGGTAGCCGGCATCAAATGTAGCATGTTAAATTTTCATCTTTGAGTGGTTGCGCGAAGTATCTCGTATTCACGTTCAATTCAGAAAAATATAACAATTAAGACATGTAAAGTAGATGATTGATTCTAAGACAAATATTGGTGATTGCTTTCAACGATTTAAAACTGTAACTTATAAATCACACGAAGATAACTTTATTGTTATTTTATTCCGACTCTCTTTCAATTGTTCTTACGGGAATAATATTGTTTAATTTATGCTCATAGTATATTACTTACCACTTACCACTTTTATCGTGTTAACACGGAATATTTGTTGTAAAATTATATATTTATTTTTAAAAATATTTTGATAATCAAAATTCACTCAACTAATTATGTAGATTCACATTGCATCTTATGTTGTGGATTGGGGGGGAGGGGGATGGGTGGGAGGCAATTGATTTTCGATCAGTGAGAACTTTATTTTTACAGTAGCAAGTTCATTCTCCGTCTCAAATCATTTATTGTAATATTCTTTTCTACTTTTAAAATTTTATTTACCCTTTATTGATCGATATCTTAATAATATAACACCACTTCGCGATTATGATGTTTATAATCTTCAAGAATAATTACTATTGAGGGTGAGAAAAATAATTATTTTTAAAATTATGATAAATAATTTTATAATTATATATAGTAGTTAGAATATCTTAGAGTAAAAATAGACAGCACATTTTCAATGAAGACAAGACATTAATTGACAATGATAAAATCCATAGGATTTAAGTTATGCATAATACTAGACATTAGTATTTGACTTAATTATATAGACAAATGACAGAAATATTTGTATTGGGAATCTAGCTATAGGTAGCTTCTAGTATATGTTTTATTTCTTTCTTCCATATGTTATTCGATCTTCGTTCTTTAAGTCAAGATCTTTTAAAAATAATTTTTCTATTTTTAGATTTCATTTTGTGAAACTAGACTAGTATTTTATTGTTGTTATATTCAAAAGATGGGGCAAAAATATTTTACAATCAGAGATCATTTGATTTGAAGACAAATTATGCTAAAATTAGTTATATTAATGTTAATTATATTAAAATTATTTATCCTAATAATATTTCTTATTGATTGCTCGATTTGTTGTATTAAAACACATGTTGCATAATTTTTAAGATGAATTGTTTGTATTAAAATAAAAAATATCATTCACCTTTATTTAATAATAATCAAATAAAGGATAAATTAATTCTAAATTTTATTCCAAAATTATTTATTCTTACAACGTGTACACACAAAAAAGTCAAGGGATTAATAGGAATTTTCTTCAATTTAAGTATCTTTCAATTATTCGTTTATGAAGAGAATAAATATTATTATTAATATTTTTATTAATATTAAGAAGTTCAACTTTATCATTGAAAGATATATCGTAATGCATAAGACTATCTTTTCCTCAATTATAGATATCAAGTTTGAACTTTGAATACGAATTTTCTTTTATAAAAATATTTTCTTCTAAATATAATCTTACAAAAAATATAAATTTAAAATAATTGATATCACATCTTACAAAGGAAAAGAAGTTGCAAAATCAAACTAAACCACTTGCTTATAAAGTGAATTTGTCGGCAAGAAATATAGAAAATATGTTCTATTGTCTTTTTCAATAACCCCACATGCACAATAATCAAATTGTGAATGACTTTTAATATTTAAGAAAATTGAAATTATTTAATTTTTCTTTTCAAAATCCCCTAATAATTCAGACATGATAACAAATGGTTTCTTCATCATTCTACCATTTAGGCATACATAAATATATTTTCTTAATTTGATTTCAATTTATATTTATGTGTTTTAAATTTGAATATATACAAGTAAATGTTTAAATTTGTATATAAGTGAATAAAAATACATACACCTTTTATATAACACAGCTTAGGTAGAACGTCATGTGGGACATAAAATTACCATATAGGATGTCACATAAGATGAATGCGTCTATTTGTTTAATTTTATACAAATTTGAAGTGTCTACTTGCGCACATCCAAAGTTAAAGAATATAAATATTAATTGAAATCAAGTTAAAAAACACGTTTATATGTCCACCTTTTATAACGTTGTCTTTGTCATCATGTGAGCACCACATATTCACCACCAAAGATTATTATCTTGTAGTGTTAAATATTCTTTCATCTACTTTAATTTGATGTTTAAAAATAAAATTATTTTTGATAGACTATACTTTGTCTGAAAAGTGAGACTTTTTTAATTCAAATTCAAATTAATCAAATTTCAAAATAATTATTAATATCTATATAGTTAAAATTAGAGCACACATACTAATGTCTCACGCTTAATAATCTTTTTTCTCGCTTAATATTTGATACACATATTAAAACAAATTAAACTTAAATCCTCATCGAAGATTTTTATACAAAAAAATTCAAATTTTTTATGAAAAAACTCCACGTTGTAGTTAAAAGTAATTATCAACTTCCAAAAGACAAAAAACAAAAGATAGATTATATTTCAATCTTTCTAATTAATATATCTTTTTCCTATTCAATGATAGAAACAAACATTTAAATCAATTAAACTAGGACCCGCATTAGAAAATCTTATGATAAAAATTCAGATTCTCATCAAGTGATTTTATATTAGAGATAGTATACTTCCTACCTAATACAAGATTAACTTCATATCCAATAATGCTCAAATTAAGATCTTTAATTAAAAATGATCGTAAAAATAAAATAGAATATATCGAACTAAGAAATGGACATTCGGTTCTTCGGTTTGATTTTAGCAAAAAATTTTAATTTTGTTCTTCGATTTTGAAAAGTTGTGCACCATAGTTCGGTTCAAATTTTTCACTTTCAATTTGATTTTATTTGATGTTTTTAAATCAATTTTTCGATGTGAACTAGTGAAAGATAAAAAAATGAGGCTAAAATCCAAGTATAAGACACTTAAAACTTTAAAATTATGTTAAATGATATGGGACTGGCCAAAGGAAAACTTACTGTACTTAAAAAACTATATTTATCTTTGTCAAGATCTTACATCTCCAGCTTGAGGAAAACAAGCATGAATACAAATTCCTTTACATGACATAAATTGACAAATATAATGTTTGATTTTTCTGAAAAAATAATATTTCAAGTTAACTGGGTGAATTTGTTGCTATTTTGACTCATTTCATGAATAATTTAATTGTTAATTCATTTATATAAATTTTATCTTTTAGGTCTAATATATGCATAACTTTTATTTTTTTAAGTTCGATTCTTTGATGCACCAAAATTTCAAGATCTCTATATTAAATACTGAATCGAAAAATTAAACTTTTAAAAAAAAAACACTAACACCGAATCAAAACATCGAAGAACCAAATTCATTTTGTTTAATTCAATCTTTTAATTTTCCACTCCTATATTGAATCAACCCAGCTACTAATATTTTTCAAACTAATCAATATTTAAGTCTCTCTAATGGTAGCTGTGATTCAAGGCATTGTTAGACCTTTCATCACATTTCCTCAAATTCTTTTGTTCCAATGGCTACCAAAATTCTTGAGCTCAATGAAGTAACTGTAGCTGTAATTCCATGGCCAGAACATGGCCATCTCAATCAACTCTTCCATCTTGCTAACTTCATCTCTTCTCACAATATCCCCTTACACTTCATCTCTCTCACTGATCGAAGCCAAGTCCTCAAAAATCGTGTCCAAAATACCTCAAGCATCCATTTTGATGACCTTTTACCACCCCCTTTGACCCAAATTTCAGAACCCAGAAAGGATGAGTTTGCATTTTTGGAGTTTGTGGATAAATTGGGGCAACCCATTTACGAAATTTGTGTTGAAATCTCAAAGAGGACGAAGAAGTTGGTGGTGGTTTTTGATTCATTGATGACGGATGTTATTAAGGAAGTGTATTCGATATCAAATGTTGAATGTTACTCTTTTCATCCAATTTCAGCTTTTTGTATGTATTCTACGCATCGGCAGGTAGTTGGTGAAGATGATAATGGAGTTGCACGCCAGGTGTTCCATGAAATGCCTAAAGTAGAGGATTGTTTTGGACCTGATATTTTTGAGTTTAATAAAAAGGAAAGGGAATGCAATCTTAATTGTGGAGAGTTTATGAATTCTTGTAGGGAATTGGAAGGGGAGTACTTGGATTTACTTGTCAATGTTAGGAAGAAGCCATTGTTTGCTCTTGGTCCATTTCATATGTTGCAAGAATTACCCGAGTCATCGGAGAATAGGAATCGCCATGAGTGTGTTGAGTTTCTTGACGAGCAAGATGTTAATTCAGTGATGTTTGTTTCGTTTGGAACTACTACTACTTTGTCGCGAGAGCAAGTGAATGAGCTAGCGCTTGGTTTGGAACGGAGCAATCATAAGTTCATTTGGGTGATAAGAGAAGCGGATAAAAAGATGGAGACGGAGAAATGTGGAGGGAAAGATTGGAACTTTGAATTGCCAGATGGGTTTGAAGAAAGAGTGAAAGGAAGAGGAATGGTGGTGAGGAATTGGGTACCCCAATTGGAAATCTTGGGACATAAATCTACGGGCGGTTTCTTGAGTCATTGTGGATGGAATTCTTGTATGGAGAGCATTAGCATGGGAGTTCCTATAGCAACTTGGCCAATTCAGGTGGACCAACCGTATAATGCTGTTCTTGTAACCAACGTGCTGAAGATTGGAATCCCGGTTAGGAGTTGGGCTCGTAGGGAAGAATTGGTAACGGCAGCAGCTATTGAGAAAGCTGTTAGGACTTTGATGGGTATGCCGGAAGGAGATGAAATTCGACAGAGGGCGATGGAGTTGAGCAATAGAATCAAGAACTCTGTCAGCCATGGAGGACTTGCACACAAGGAAAGGAAGTCTTTCATTTCTTGTATTACCAAATAAATTTCACTCAATGACATCAGTATTTAGTACAATCATGTATGTCATGTATTTTCTGACGGGGTTCTTCCGGAGACAACCTCTCTATCTCTACGAGGTAGTAGTAAGATCTGTGTATATATTACCTTCCCCAGACCCCACTTGTGGAATTTCACTGTCTATGTTCTTGTTGTTGTTGTAA
Organism: Solanum medicagineum; assembly: GCA_026153255.1. Lineage (NCBI taxonomy): Eukaryota > Viridiplantae > Streptophyta > Magnoliopsida > Solanales > Solanaceae > Solanum > Solanum medicagineum. The sequence continues at coordinate 3,424,888 of JAPFFP010000012.1, read as the reverse complement.
GTATGTCATGTATGACTCTTTTTTCAAGTGCCATGTTACCTTTAAATAACCAAACTTCTGTGTAATGTTATATTATTTTAAAGGATTTCTCCATCATGAAACTAGTAATATGAAGAACAATCCATAAATATCAAGGTGGCTAGTGTTTTGTTATTAAACGAAAAGGATAAGAGACAAAGGTGAGACGGTGCAACAACCTAACTTCATCATATTGTTCAGTCTCTCCAAAAATGTCATCTCGCATGTGTTAGATCCTTCAAAAGTAATGCAATATTGCAGGATCCAACACAGGTGCAACAACATGGAATTACTCTCTAGTCTCCATCATTTCTTTCGACTCTTACTACCTGCTCTCCTAATCTGACAGCTCAAGAGATCAAGCATATCTATGTTCTATCAGATTGATATTAGTATATCGAGGAATTGACCAAGGGAAGCAACAAGTTACCACTACTTGAAAATGATCGCAAAATCAAATTGCTAGTTATATAAATGAGCATCCATAGACCTCAAGGTTACAAGGTGAGTAGTCCTTTATTTAACTACAAAGATATGATAGAAAGAGGTAAAGCAGAACATAAAAATGAAGCCCTGTTGTGATGGCTTTCCTCTGTTTCTTCTTCTTAACATGATACTTTTGTGAAGTTATTTGATAATATGTGATATGAAAGATTCCATTTCCTTGCGTGCAGGTCCTCCAGGGCTAATAGAGTTCTTGATCCTATTGCTCAACTCCAGTGCCCTTTGCCTCATCGCTTTCCCTTCTGTCGAGCTCATCAAAGTCTTGACAGCTTTCTCAATGGTTGATGCTGTCACTAATTCCTCTCGACGTGCCCAGCTCCTAACAGATATTCCAATCTTCAGCAAGTTGGTTACAAGAACAGCGTTAAATGGCTGATCTTGAGTGATTGGCCAAGTTGCTAGAGGTACTCCCATGCTTATGCTCTCGATACATGAATTCCATCCGCAGTGACTCAAAAAACCCGCCTATTGATGAATGTTCCAAGATTTCAAATTGGGGTGCCCAACTTCTCACCACTAGTCCCCTGCCTTCCAGTCTTTCTTCAAACCCTTTTGGCAATTCAATCTTCTCATCTTTCTCTTCATATATCTCAGTTTCCATCTTTCTATCTGCTTTTCTTAGTACCCAAATGAATTTATGGTTGCTCCGTTCTAAACCAAACGCGAGCTCATTGACTTGTTGTGAGAATGTAGTGGTTGTCCCAAACGAGTCGAATATAACCGAGTTAACATCTTGATTATCGAGAAATTCTAGGCATTCATGCTTCTGCCTGTCGCTAGAGTCGTGTGATTGTAGCAACATATGAAGTGGACCAACAGCCCACAACTGCTTGCTTTTTGTATGTGCAAGTAAATCCAGGTACTTACTTTCGATTCTCTGCACGAGTTCATGATTTCTCCTGAGTTGAGTTCCCATTCAAGTTCATTCCTAACGAACGTTGATGCATAGGGTCCACTACAGTTCTCCAATGACGGAAACTCATCGTGCATTTGCTTGATCATTTTCTCATCATCCTCATCAACAGCTATGTGATCAACACTTTGTCGGAGCGTAGAGTATCTGGCATAAGCTGAAATGGACTGGAACATACAAGACTCCGTCTTCCGGATAAACGAGTGTACATCCCTTATAAAATCCCTCATAATGGAATCGTGAATCATGACCAATCTCTTCGCGTTGGCAGAGATATCAATGCACGTCCTTCTAATGGGCTCGACGAGTTTTTTCAAAAATATAACAATAGGATGCACAGCATCTTCTGTTTCTGCAAGAGAAGAAGGTAAAAGGTCATGAAAATGGATGTTTGAGGCCCATAGACCACCTCGGACGCGAAGTTTCAAATCTTGGTTCCGATCAGCAAGGCAGAGGAAATGTACTGGAATATTATGGGACGCGATGAAGCGAGCAAGAAGGAAGAGCTGGTTGAGATGGCTAAAATCAGGAAATGGCACCATGGCTACAATCACTTCATCAAGGGGAACAACATTGTCTGATAAGTTGGTAACCATTGGAACAAGAGCAGAAAGACTTTGAGTTTACTTCAAAATTTATGTCTTTTCCCTGTTTGATAACTGTGGATGACAAAGACCATGTGAGTTTCCTTTGGACCAAGACTTTAAAAAACAATTCCCAAGAAATGCTTCATAAAGAGTATGACAATACTCTTTTATTACAACTTTATTTTAGGAATAAAGTTTAGGAATAATTAAGATAAATGATCATTCGATCAAGGTAATTATTAAAAAAATAGTCATTCATTGTATAGGTATATATAGTCAAATTATATTCAGTTTTTGAATTTATCATATTTATATTCAGTGTATAATTCATATATAAGTAATATATATTGTATGCTCAGTATATACTTTTTATGACTTTTGACAAGCTATACTGTATAACACTGTATATTTTCTATGATTTTTGGCTACATATGACTGCATTTGTTGTAACTAATTAGTTGATTGTATATATTTGAAAGAGGATTTTTGAAATGAGCAAACATTTGAAATATCATAAGGCAAAAAATAGCTAAAATAGCTATAGTTTGCTTGAATTATGATTTATAGTTGCATATTATTGGAGAGAGGCGGGCGAGATCGAGATAAGGAGGAGAGAGGCGATTGCGATCGAGAGAGAGCCGAGAGAAGCGAATTGTATATGTATATTTATCAAATTGTATGTGTATACCTATTAAATAATTGTATATATGAAATTGATATACATATATATTTGTAAATCTGGCAAGCGAGTTTGGGAGAGGGAGGAGTGAGGCGAGCGAGATCGAGAGAGGGAGGATAAAGGCGAGCGAGAGAGGGTAGAGAGGCGGATTATATATATATATATATATATATATATATATATATATATATATATATATATGAAAAGAGATTGCAAAGAGATAAAAGAGGAGCGGGAGAGAGGACAGAGAAAATAGCAATAAAAACCAACTATAGCTACAAATTGTAATTTTTTTCAAACTATAATGATACAATGTAAATACATATCAAATGTTTGCCTTACGTAATTTACCCTATATTTGAAAATATCCCTTTATTTTAAGTACATATTTCC
>JAPFFP010000012.1:3379576-3416673 GCA_026153255.1 Solanum medicagineum | reverse complement strand
ACTATCAGAGTAGCCTCAAGAGGAATATGACATACTACGTGTATCTCACTGATACACGTTCCAAAAGCTCCTCCAATGGGTTCCAAGTGGCGGTATACGTGGAGAAAATTTGATTGAATTGGTTATAGCACCCCTTAAGCTATCACCCGTTTCACATGTTTCATACTTAAATTACTGGGAGTTTAAAGCCCCCCCTCCCCCTCCCCCGAACTATCGTGGGCCTATTGTGCTAGGTGGACTCGTGTTATGACTCTTTAATTTTCATCTCTCTCATGTCTCTCGACAAGTTATGATTAAAATAAATCTAAATCTCGATTATCACATTTTTGTTTTTTTTAAATGTCTTGATAGAATTTCTCACTCCACCGTTGAATTTGGATTAGATTATAAAGCTATGCATGGTAAGGCTTAAATTGATTTAGTTGTCTTAATCAAATGGTTTAAATCATTTTTAGAAGTTAGTGCCGGCGTTTGCCTTTGGTATTAATTGATTAGATAGAGATATTTCCCTTTACTTCTAGATTTAACCACAATTAGTAATTAGACAAACTAAAATATTAGGCATGAGTTTGATCAATAGTAGTATTGAGCGTTTATTGAAAATAGTCTATTTACTCCATAAAGGCCTGAATACATCTTATCCCCGAAGACTACACTTATAAAACTACATCAGACATGTACGTATTTAATACAAATACAATGTCTTTCACAATCAGATCTATCTATACAGTAACAATATTTAATTAGGAAAGTTTGCTAGGTAGATTCTGAAATTGCAGAGGCTTGGTTTGATCAAGCTACTTCGAGCTTAGAACGAGCATGACAAGATTAATGATATTATGTTACAGTGAGTGTTATTGAATTTGTTCGAACCCAAACCTGAGACTGTAGCTTTGCCCCGATGTCTAGGGATAGGTAGGGAAACAAAAATATATAACTTAGAGATATGATCTTCTTGTTTCTACCGCAAAACCTCCAATTTGCACTTTATATTATTGAATAGCAAGTGGCTCATAAAATGCCAGTTGCTTTGAATAGCAAGTGGCTCATAAAATGCCAGTTGCTCTTTTTACATTAGTTACCTCCACTACCTGTTTCAAGTTGATTTGGATATCTTTTGGGGATTGTGAAAAGAGATTTTTGGTATAATTATGGCATGTTGGTTGGTAGTGGGGTGGGGTTTGGGGGGGGGGGGTTGCTTGCGAAAACAATAAAAGTTATCGTTGTGTGATTAACAAGTCACGAATTCAGCCATGTTAATAGCCTTTTACGGAAATACAAGATAAGATAATAAGAGCTTAGTGCAACAAGCTGTCCTTTTTTTGAATGGCTAGATTTCCTTGACGAACATTGATGATGAATACTAAAGAACCTTGTAGTAGAATCGTTGATCATTAGATGTTTATAACAACATACCCAGTGAAATCCCACAAGTAGAGTCTGAAAAGGGTAAAATGTATGCACACACTATCACTACCTCATTGAGATTGAGAGGTTGTTTTCGGTAAACCCTCGTCTCCTTTAGATGTTTATAACGAATAAAAATAATGTACTTAATGAGTATTGCGTCTTCCCAGTAAGATAGAGTCGTCTTGTAATGTGAGAAAAAATGCAACTCATGTGGGATTTACTAGTATAAATAACATCAATGCAAGAAAAGTTAACTCATTGAAGTTGTCAAAAACTTCATTTATTGTATAGAAATAAAATTAACTCATATAGGTATTCGTCAGAGTGAGGTTCTCGTCAAACAAGTTGAGGTCGGCTATATGAGCCATTTGTTCGATCTCATGAAACAATAACAAGATAAAATGAATAAATAGAACATGACCACTCTCAAACTTGCATCATTTGAAATAACAAAATATGTATAAGCTGTCTAAAGAATGAAGTCAATAACTCAATGTGATAACTTAAGCCTGCAAAAAGCTGGCGTATTTGGCGCCTAAGAAAAGCCTCTGGATGCAAAGCAGGGCGTTTTTCGTGACCTCTGCAGTTCCGTGGTTCAATAGTTTCATTACCCGTTCCTTGGCTTTGAGGTCAGCCGCAATGACTCGCCCAGCAGGATGGCACTGAATGAACTGCGATAAATCATAGCAAGCGACAGCAAGTGTCCTTGAATCATTTGATGTATCCAAAATCGTCATGAGCACTCTCAAGATCTACAGCACAACATGATGATGATGAATTAATACCCTCAATACAATAGTCGTTGGATTGATTTATGAGTTAATGGTCAAAAACATGCCTGAACTATCACTTTTTTCATGAGTTTCACACCCCAACTATCAGTTGTTCCCTTTTCCAGCTGAACTATCACCATGTATGAAAACGCACCTAGTCCGATTATCAACAATTCTTTTTTCCTACCTGAACTATCACCATCTACTCAACTATGTGTGTTTTAATACAGAGGAAAATGGATCAGTGAAACTCGCGAAAAAGTGTCAGTTCATGTGTGTGTTTTGGCCATTTAATTATACACTCAATACAGTAACAAGGGAGGAAAACTATAAACCTACAAGGATCACCACCACAACAGTGTTACTAAGAGTCATTTTCGCGCTTTTCTCTTTGAAAACACGGCACCACTCTGCTGATTATTGTGACAGATATCTATGGCTACTTATCAATCTATAAAGCTTTTTTATTTCATTTAGCATATATACTAAGTCAAGGCCAGCAAGATTGTTGAGATATTATGCAGCCTGCAAGATTCTTGTTTTTCACAGAAAGGCACAACAGAAATGGTAGTTTATGGTGTTTAAGCTATACTAAAGAATGAGAAATGCCACAGATGTTACCTGAAATCCCTTCTCCTCGAAACAATTTATATTTTCCTTCCAGAATAGAGGATCTTTATGCATGGGGGACCAATCAAGACTGCCAAGTAGGACTTCCTGCTTATACTTGTCGTACGAACTCAATTTTTTGATGTTGTCCTTCAATCCTCCTTCTAGTTGATTCAGAGCGTCCAAAAGGTCCTGAAACAGATTACATGACAAATTAGGGTGTCGATAAATCTGCGAATCTAGAAATTCATTTCGGCCAACTGAACCTTCTCGAACTGTTTCCTTATAGGAACCAAAATGATTTGTGCGAAAACAACAGATGCCAAGAAGAATAGAAGTCCTTGGACACATAATGGATCTTAAAGTACTATTTTGGCACCTCCCTGATCAAATCCCTGGACATTAGGATTATTTTTAGGTGCCGGCAAGGTAGACTTGCCCTCGGAAAAAAGTAGTTCTGTCTTAAAAGGTTCACGATTATTCCATAGACATAGTAACATGATTAAGTACTGTAGATATAATGTACCATTTCAACTATGCAGAACTTCTTTCAATTTGCTTCTGATATATAAAGAAAATAAAGATACTGCATCAAATTTAAAAACATTAAATTGTTCTATTTACCTCATCACTCCAAGCCTGCGCTTTCAAGCTCTGTACAATTTGCAGCACATCCAGGTCTACCATTTGAGCACCAAATGACCCTTTGGCAAGCAAGTTCCGAAGAGTCAAGATAACAACTCTGACTACCTGTAGTCATTAAGACATAAAAATGCCATGAACGATGATGAGCTAAAGATACTTTTTTTTTCCTTGTGACAAGTGGAACCCACAGCCGCTACCTTTTTGGTGTGCATAGAGTAAACCTCCGCTCCTATGCAATAGCTCGCAAACCACATAGGGGAGGTAACCCGCACTAGGCAAGCCCGACGCGATGAGCTCGACCCAGAAGGCAAACCCCTTGCTTTCGCTGGCAAAGGGTTTCGAACTTGAGAACTCCAACGTGGAAGTCCCAAGCCCAAACCACTTGGCAACCCCGAAGGGTTCTAAAGATACTTCATAGATGAATAAACAGAAAATGCAACAGATTAAGTTGTGTGCTGCCTAGAAAGGAAATAACTGAAAACTAACTCAACAGAAGTGCATAATGGTTCTGAATGAAGGAAATCAATCATGAGTACATAACAAGGGGATAGCCAGTAGAAAAGTTATTCTTACTGAGTTCTTTCTTGGCATTCCAAGGAGAACATCTCATTAAGATTTAATATACATAGGAATAGAAAATAGAAAAGATATCAGAACAAACAGAAGCAAAACTAGCTCACCTTCTCTTTTGTCGAACCTTTAACAACTTCAATCAATCGAGGTAGGACCCTAGAAGTAGCCAAATACTCAATTGCAGGTTCATAGTAAGACAGAAGCCAAACGCATAGACATGTCTCGTAGAGAAGCTGCTTCAAAGAACAACAATGAATCAGATACATCATAGCTAAAAAATTGCAGATAAACCACTTTACTAAAAAAAGGCTGTAATTTGGCCTATGCATAGGTTCTTGTCCTTCTGTTTCTGCTATTATCTACGGTCTCTTGTACTCCAATTATGGCACTATTATGTTGTAGCTAGTGTTCCTTTTTTCCAGGATGCTTTGTCATGTTCTTTATAATATTTTGCCATGATTTATTCACTTCCATTATTTCTTTTTCAATCTGCTTTGATATGCTTTTCTTTGAGCCAAGGCTAAACCTCTCCACCCCCAAGATAAGGGATACAGGTCTACATACTCTCTACCCTCCCCCGACCCCATTTGTGGGATTACACTGAATATGTTGTTGTAATTTGGCCCAGTACGGAAGGTGGGTCAAAGATGGAAGCATGGTTTTTGTCAACAATTATGAGCTGCATGATACATGGAGTGAAATGACAACCATCTTAACACTCACTTCCCAGCACGACACAGAATTTATGAAGTTGATGGCAATACTAGTGTAAAGATGGACCTGAATGGACTGCTGAGTAGATGCTGGTAAAATTAAAGGAACAAGCAGCTTCACTCCATCAGCTTGAACAAATGAGCGTCGGACAACAGGCTCCTTCAACAGAGTTGCCAGACAATTGATTGCAGAGGGAATGCTATAACTAGGATGAGAAGGCTTTCTCAGCTGAAATGATACAGAGGAATCAGACCAGACACAGTAAGAAGTAATTGTCATACAATTTTATGCTTCTAGCAACAAGTGAAAATAAACCCACAACATCGCCCATCTTATCCTCCTTTAGTGACTTGACTAAAGAAAGAATACCATAACAAGCAAAAAGAGAGGGCATAATACATAAACAGACAGTCAAACTAGGCCTCAATTGGCAAATAAGAACTTCAACTATGACAGCGCGCATCCAGACACCTCAAATTGCAACTAGACACTCAGTTATCCCTACTAACTTCATGGACACCTGAAGCTGATGTGTCATATAAATTTAGAGGTGTCTAGATGATTATTTTGTAAGTTCGAGCGTTCAACTAACACAGTGGAGATAAGTTGACGTGTCTAAGTGTGCATACTCATAGTGGAAGTTCTTACGTGCCGGTTGCGACTAAATTTGAGTGTTAGTTTATGTATTATGCAAGAGAGAGAGACTCCACAATTGGAAAGAGCAAAGAGATTATAAAGTACTACTCCAAAAATTCAATACCTTCATAAACCATTGCAAATCCCTTGAAATGTCTAGTAAAAACACCTGATGAATTGTTTCTTTTTTTCCTTTTTTTCATTTTTGGGTGGGGGGATTAGGGGACTGCGAGTGGAGGTACAAAGTAGAAGTGCAAAATATAGGAATGCAGATGAACCTGCGCACATAACCACTCCACTAGGCCATTCAGAACATCTTCCTTGGTGGTGAGTGTCCTCTTTGAATTCGAGGCATCTCCATTTGCATCAACAACATTCTGAACATTTGGCCTGGCACTGGAATTACCAAAGAGAATTGAAGATGCATAAGGAAGTTATCAGTAGATCGTCCTAATCTTAAGTCTCTCAAGCTGATTGACATCATAGGAATAATGATGTTGCTACCTCACTATCAAAGAGAGAATCTTACAGCTCTTCTCTTGTATGAACCAGTTACCCTTCCAAAGCAATCTGAAAGAAATAAACTCGTCATGCATAAAGTGAAAGAACGTGATGATGCAAGAAAACATACAATCTGCTAAATTTAAAAGATAATTATTGCAAAGAAGAGACAGCATATAGGCAGGACATTGAATTTCAAAAGAACATACAAGTCTCATTTTCCTGTTGAGCTATCTACACGTGCAGTTGGATTCTGTATTTTCGATTTTCCATTTTCAACATTTGCTCCATTAGAGACAAACGACATGTGAACCCACTGTTTAGTTTCAGGAGTAAAACCAATCTGGAGTACATATGCATATATAATTAATTGAAGCACCGTAGGGTTATTAACTTTGTTTTTGACTCCAATGTCGCCTCCTCCTAATGTCTTGACTATTTCCACTTAAATAAATGCAGGATACTAAAATCCTATAGGTCAGTTTCTCCAGCTATAAAACTTACCAAATTAACGAGAACTTAAAAATACAAGATCAAGTGTTTTAAAAAAGGGAAGTAGTTCTAGTGAATTTTGGATAAGGAGCACAAAAGAAAGAGAAAAGAACTTCACCTTCAAGATATCTGCTAATTCAACACAAAACTTGCTGCTGAATCATCAAGAAATGAAATAAAATATAATTAAATGAACTACTGCTAACTGCATTTCAAACGTGAGGAACGGTAACTCTTCAGCGATCTTGTAAGCTGGGCATTGAGATGATAAGTGTGCAGCTGTATAAATGTATAGATATAGGAAACTTCATATATCAACAGATGTGAATACACAATGTCCCAAGTTCAAATCCCAGTAGAGACATCACACTATGTGATTTCTTCCCATTTGTTTTAGCCAACCTGGCACCTGTTGTTGTTGGGACATGGCAAGTATCCCATGAAATTCGGTGAAGTCGTGCAAATCGGATAAACACATGTAAATAGATGAAGACATAGGATAAAGAAGGAGTAGCACATCAAACATGCTACAGAACTAGAGAAAGAAAGAAAGAAAAATCTAGGAGAACGCTCAAAGATAAGTACATCAGGCACCATTATATCTGGCAATTGCAGACTAAAAGTTCAAATAAACATTTAATAGAAGTACCTGAGGAAAGGTCCATAAGTGTCTTCATTGGAAAGAGAGTTGTCATCGAATAATCTCGCTCTTCTTGGGTTTGCTGCAAGAAAGAGAGTATAGATTGGTCGAGCTATCAGAAGAGATTAAAAACTACAATAAAACATGAATTATCATGGCTAATATGTCGCTAAATAGCCCACAGCTAGCCCGATTTTTTGATAATCCACCACTATCTGTCATTAATTAGGATTAGCAACAATTCTTTGTTATTTAGTGACATAAGTTGTCCGTAGCTAGTACTTTTTAATTTTTCAAGGGAAAGATGCAACCCCTCAGTTACCTGTAAGCATTTCATCAATTAAAGCTAAAACATATTCCACAGTTTCTCCCTTGAAGATATCTCGTAAAATAGTAATAAAAAGATGGATATAAGCTGGACCATCCTGCAAGAGAATGCTTCCAGTTTATCAATATGTAAATCGAAAGACCATTATGGAGCATCAAGAGCTAGAGAAATTGAGAAAGAAACAAATACTGAAGTAACAATAGGCATTTGTTGAATTCATATGTTAAAAACATCATTATGTACGTACCCCATAAGCATAGTGCATGTAGCATACAGTAAACTTTAAAATATTTTAAATGACACATCATCATCAACTGGTCACTGATATTACACAAAATAACCCCTTTTCATTACTCCCCCTATTTCAATTTTTTTCCTTTCTTTCCTTTTTAATCTGTTTTAAAAAAATAATGTCTCTTACCCTTTTTCGGCAACTCTTTAACTCCAACTTTCCACATGTGATGTTTAAGAACCCAAGATTGTACATGCTGCATATCTTTAGTTTAAGACCACAGCGACCATGCCAAGTCAAAATCAAACAAACAAATTGAAACACAGAGAGTAATGAATAACTTCTGATAGATTAACACCCAACCACACGTAAAAAGGATAATGAATCAGAGCCAAAACAAAAATAGGCAGGAATTAGGTGTATGACACCACGGAGTAAAGATAAGATCAGGATTGTACTATATCAACAATATCATTGCAGAGAATATTTAGTTTTTCTCACTGTGACTTCTGACTCATTTTTCAGGTGACATAAAAAGCTAACACAACATTACAACATATGAGACCTTCTCAAAGTTTAGAAGAAAAATCCAACTAAACACGAGAAAGACTAGGCAGAAAGGTTTCAGTGAACATGAAGTAAGATGCATGAGTCGGAAGTGGAGAGCGATTAACATGTGAATCATAGCGAAATAAGAAGAGAGAAAACATTACATCATCCAGCAACTGGCATTTGTAGCTTTCAGCCATTTTATCATAACGCTTCAACAGCTGAAGATCTGTTCCGCTTATCAGCTTCGTGGTCATGTAAGTCTCCCATGGAATATCCCTCCTCAAAACCTTTAAAAAGTAAAGCATACAATATGAGATGTTCAGTGAGAGACACAATTGATCACCACTATTTGCAGTTTCCTTTATTACCCCCACCCCCCCACCCCCTATCGTGGATTTTCATAACCCTACTGTGCAAAAGTGGGATATGCAGTAGCAATGAATGTCCGAGTGTTTATATATCATGAGTGACACGGAATCAAGTAATCTCTTTCTTAGCCAAGAAAAACCATTGATCATGAAAACTTTTACCACAATTTGGGTAGATTACTAGTATAGTTCCATAGCCACGATTTTGCTATTTGCTGGAATAATCTAGAATAAATCTACTGGATGGTAGAAATAGAAAAGAGTAAATACGATTTTCAATCCCAAGAGGAGAGAACTTTTCTATGTCAAAAATGCTCCACTACCAAGGCAACTAGGAATAACCTTTAAAGACAAATCACAAACCTCGTGTTCTAGTCGTCCATTTATTGTTTTCAGTTTCTTTTATTTACACAGACAAGCAATAATATCCTATCCAGAAGAAAAAGGTCAATCGATTAAAAAGAAAGCAACAAACAGCCACAGAACGTAGATGGTTAATACAACAATGGTAGCAATCTACTTATTAGTGCATAGCTATAGATTCGTGACAATGCTTATTTACGTGAGAATACCTGCTCAGTGGTCACCTCAGCATTCTCAATTGTCATTGTGATTATATTCTTCAGATCTGAAAATCTTTTATCCTCTAACGAAACAAGATAATTCAGAGTTTGTTTTTTCTTTTAACCTGTATAGATTCCACAGATATAGAAGACACATTAATACACAAAAAATATACATTTGGTAGCTATTATTTTGGAGGGCAACTATTAATGTCAAGCTCTGTCTTAAAAAAACAAGACAAAGAAACAAATTAACCAGACGTTTACCAAATAAATTATATGAATATAAGAATGGTGTCACAAGCAAATGACTATCAGAGAATCAATAGGCATATAAAATGGAAAACATAAGCGATGAGAAGTTGACGGATCAAAAGTTGACCTCAAAATCTTGTTGCCTTAAAACCCAATTTCACCCCATTTCTCAACAATCAGCACCTTTAAGCTCAATAATTCAAACAGACTTTAATTTAATAAGTGATCCACAAAACCAAAGCATTTTACTTGTGAGCAATACACCCAATTTCTATCAAGTTCATTTTTTCCAACCAAACCTTACATTCATTACAATTGACCCAGAAAAGCAGCAATACTCGTGGAAAGCCGGTGCAGTAAAACTCTCGCTATGCCCAGGGTTCGGGGAAGGGCCCAACCACAAGAGTCTATTATATGCAGTCTCACCTTGCATTTCTGCTAGAGGTTGTTTCTAAGGCTCCAACCCGTGACCTCCTAATCACATGACAACAACTTTACCAGTCACCCCAAGGCTCCCCCTTCAAAAGTAGCACGACTAGTGATTCAACCATTTCACTCATGCAGCAATACACCCAATTTCCAGCATTTTACATCCATTCAAACGCAAAATTGGTATTTACCATTCCTCCCATGAACAACAAAGAAAGACTCAAACCACTTTTCAAATATTTTTTTAAATCAAACTCAAGACTCAACCTTTATCTCTATAACACATTCATTGATACCTAAGATTAAAATTTCTCATTCTCCTCATCCTTAAAAAAGAAAAAAAAAAGAAAAAAAAGGGATTTCAAGACTACAACAACAACATACCGGTGGAATCCCACTTGTGGGGTTTGGGGAGAGTACAATATATCCAGACCTTATCGCTACCTCATAGAGATAGAGAGGCTTTTTCGAAAAACGATTTCAAGACTCAACCTTTAAAAACAAGAATTAGAAGTTGGCAGATCAAAAGTTGACCTCAAAATCTTGTTGCCTTAGATTCAGATTTCACCAATTTCTCAACAATCAGCACTATTCAAACAGACTACAATACAACAATTGACCCATAATTGGCATTCCATAATCCTCTCAACAGCAACAACAAAAACCACAAAATCCAAAGTTCAAGACTCAACATTTATCTCTATAAACACACTAAACTTAGCACTTCTTGTTCCTTTTATCTTAAAAAACAAAAACAAATAAAAAAAGACTCAACCTTTAAGATCAAGACTCAGCATTTTCAAATTCTCATCCAAAAATCTAAGGCCCCAATATAATAATTTAGTCAATTTAACTGATTTTCAGAGGCAATAAACAATATAATAAACAAAAATGAATACAAATTAACACTATACCTTATGGAATTGGCAATGACAGAGGTACCACAGATTGTTTTAGTAGAAATCTGAAAGGAGAAATGGTGGTAAAACTGGAAGTGCCACGCGGATAGATCAACCTTGAAAAAAAAATGATAAAAATAGACTTTAATAAATAAAAAAATAATTTTTTTGAAATTTATAGTTTAAAATATATAATAAATGGTTGTGTGAAATCGTTTCAAGCGTAAAATAAATATGTTAAATTTAAATTATTACTAAGTATAAAAAAATAATTTATGATTGACTAAAAAAAAAAGTGAATCATATAAACTGTAATAGAGAAGTATAACTCTCAGAATTCATTTGGTACGAGGGGTAATATATAACTAATCTTTGGATTAATTTTATATTGAGTTAATTTCATGTTTAATTACTTATTTTGAGATTGTAATATTTTTTTAATTCTATATTGAGGGTGGGATAATAATAATGAATAATTAATTCCAAAGCTTTTGATTTAGTGATTGCTAACTCGTGTTTTTCAAATAGGGAAAACCGATTGATTACCTACCGTAGTATGGTAGCTAAGACCCAGATAGACTACCTACTTCCTCGAAAGGGCGATAGAAGCATATGTAAGAATTGCAAGGTTATCCCGAGTGAGAATGTTTCCACTCAACATAGACTTTTAGTGATGGATGTGGAGATCAAGAGAGATAAGAAGAAGAAGGTTATGTATGCCTAACCTAGGATTCGTTGGGGAGGCTTTACTCCTGTCCTTTCTCGCGAGATGGAAGAAAAGTTGAGAAACTTAGAGGCGTGGAGTAATGAAGGTAATGTGAACAGTATGTGGGACACGACTGTTAATTACATAAGAAAGGTTGCTACCGAAGTACTAGGGGTTTCGAGAAGGATCTTTGGTGGACGTCAAGGCGATTGGTGGTGGAATGATGAAGTCCAGGGTAAAGTGAAAGATAAGAAGGTCGCCTACACAACGTGGTTTGAATGTAGGGATGGAGAGGAAAAGCAAAAGCTTAAGGTAATAAATAAGACGGCCAAGTCAGAAGCAAAGAAGGTGGTGACGATTGCTAAGTCAGCAACGTTTGAGCGCCTTTACGAGGAGATAAGTGATAAAGGAGGGGACAAGAGATTATATAGGCTCGCTAAAGTAAGAGAAAGGAAAGCTCACGATTTGGATTAAGTGAAGTGCATTAAGGATGAGGAGGGCGAGGTGTTGGTGGATGACACTTCTATTAAGTTGAGGTGGCAAGCTTACTTTCATAAACTCTTAAATGAAAAAGGAGATAGAGATATTGAGCTGGGTGAGTTGGCTCACTCCGAAAACTATTGTGATTTTGGGTATTGCGAGCAGTTCAATGTTGGGGAGTTAAGACGGGCTATTAGTAGGATGAAGACGGGGAGGGCGATCGAGCCCAATAAGATTCCGGTAGACTTCTAGAAGAACATGGTCAAGGATGGCATTGAGTGGTTGAGTAGACTGTTCAATGCTATTATGAAGACGGCCAAGATGCCTGATGAATGGAGGAGGAGTACAATGGTTCCATTGCACAAGAATAAGGGAGATATTCAAAATTGTAACAATTCCAGGGGTATCAAGTTGTTAAGCCACACTATGAAGATCTGGGAGAGAGTAGTAGAGATGAGGGTGCGAAGTGTGGTATTTATCTCAGAGAATCAGTTTGGATTCATGCCGAGGCGGTCGACTACTAAAGTGATTCATCTAGTCCGGAGGTTAATAAAGAAATATAGGGAAAGAAAGAAGGACCTTCATATGGTGTTCATTGATCTCGAGAAGACATACGACAAAGTCCCAAGGAATGTCTTGTGGAGGTGTCTACAGGTGAAAGGTGTCCCAGTGGTATATATCAAGGCGATTAAGGATATGTACGATAGAGCCAAAACTCGGGTAAGAACTGTGGGAGGAGAGTCAGAGTACTTTCCTGTTGAGATGGGACTCCACCAAGGATCGGTGTTGAGCCCTTTATTGTTTGCCTTGGTGATGGATACGCTAACGCGATCTATCCAGGATGAAGTACCATGGTGTATGCTATTTGTAGATGACATAGTACTGATTGACGAGACTCGGACTAAAGTTAATGATAGGTTGGAGGCCTGGCGACACGCCTTGGAGTCCAAAGGATTCAAATTGAGCAAGACCAAAACTGAATACTTGAAGAGCAAATTTAGTGCTGAGAGGGATGAAGCAAACTTTGATGTGAGGCTGGCCACTCAACCTATTCCCAAGAGGGATATCTTTAAGTATCTGGGGTCCATAATCCAGAGTAGTGGCGATATCGATGATGATGTCCCACATCGTATTGGGGCAGCATGGATGAAATGGAGACTTGCCTCTGGAGTATCGTGTGACAAGAATATATCACCTAAACTCAAAGGAAAGTTTTACAAAGTTGTGGTTAGACCATCGCTGCTGTATGGAGTGGAGTGTTGGCCAATTAAAAAGGCACATGTTCAGAAGATGCATGTCGCAGAGATAAGGATGATGAGATGGATGTGTGGTCACACAAGGAGTGACAAGGTTAGGAATGAGACCATTTGGGAGAAGCTAGAGGTGGCCCCGGTGGCCGAAAAGATGAGGGAAGCGAGACTACGATGGTTTGGACATGTGCGGAGAAGGGGTACTGATGCTCCCGTTCGGAGGTGTGACAGGTTGGTTCTGGGAGATACTAGGAGGGGTAGAGGTAGACTGAAGAAGCACTGGGGGAGGCCCAGACCTCACTTGTGGGAGTTTACTGGGTATGTTGTTGTTGTTAAGTTAATGGTTAAAAGATACGTCCAAAATGTTCTATTTTTTTAAATGGTGGGGTGAATTATTGAATTAAATGATGGGACCCATCACATATCTTGTATGTGTAACAATAGCTATATAAAGTCATGATGTTAAGGGAAATTAACACATGAAAATAGAAGAAGAATATTACATTAACAAACAAATTTCTAATTCTCTCTCTTCATATTAATCAAATTTAGTATATAATAGATTTTTCTCTTTTCAGTTCTTCCATCTTTAATATTCATCCTAATTAATTCAGATCTTATTTCATAACAAGCCCATATATTTTGGCCCTTTTTTAATTGTCCTCCTTCCCTTTTATTTGCAACATGTATTAAAATACGATTAATTCATATTTTATAAAATAAGTTAATGGTTAAAAGATACGTCCAAAATATTTGTGTTTTTTTTATATCTAAACCACCAAGTGTGCTGGTTTTCGACTTAAATTATTACTAGCTATTTATTAAAATATATATTAATTATCTGACATTTTGTTATTCTAACTGAAAAATCAAGATTGTTCAGGTAGAAAAAAGAAATAATTAATAATTAAGATGTCTTTTGATAAATAGTTGAAGTAGTTCAAACAAGAAACTTGATAACTAAGATACTTTAGGTGTGTTTTTTGACCCTTCATTTTTATAAAATCAATTTAAAAGAAAAATACTCTCTGACATAATGTATTTATATCATTTGTCCGAATTTCTATGAGTGTCATGACAAAATGTTACAATATGGTTCATATAATATAGCATAAAATAAAAAATAATTATTATAGTGAAATTTATCAGAGGTTAATATAGAAAACGTTGATTGTAACTGAATATTGAATATATATATTTTTATTATAGATGTCGCTAATTCAGCTCAGATACAATAATCTAACCATGTTTCTATCAAATTCTTCCCTTTTGGAACAATTGTACCTAGCATAACTTTACCATAAAGTTCATTGGAGAAAGCTACTTATGGTAAGCTCGATTTTTCAAGAAGCATTGATTTCTCACAACAAATTGAAATATTTTCTAAGTATAAAAAAAACTTCCTAATAAAATTTCAGTTGATTTTCGAGAAATGTTTAAATGTGGCCTAAATTATAGTTTGGGCTGGACTTCGAAGCAAGCCCAACTGAATGCTAATTGGATTAGGCTAGATTTTACACACCAAGACTTATGTCAACTTAAAGCCCAAAACATTATTATAAAATTTCAAATTTATGAATTTCGAAATACTATCGAATTAGTATATAATATTATTATAAGAAAATAGTGTAGAAAAGTTTGAATTCACATATATAATAAGTTCATTACAGTTCAAACTGTTTGTTGAATTATATTATCGTTGTTATTTTATAAAATGATATATAAAAGAAATAACAAAACAGATAACTAATAAAAATTATGTTTTAATTTCAAATAAGTTGAAGTCGGTTATGATTGAAAAATAAAATCGAAACTTTTGGCTAAAAATTTTCCAACAATTTTTTTTTGGGGAAAATGCCAAAGCACACGTTTTCTTGTCATTTTTCCAATGTTTAAACATCGTTTATGTCATACTATTAATATCATTTCATAAAGTTTTCTATATCAATGATTAAGTTTAATATTTTCTGCCAACTAATATATAGTTGTCATGTTTTTTTTAATTTTAGTGGTCTAATATCAAAAAATTACACTTTGTAGTTTATTATCGATATTATGCTTATCTTCCTTATATGTTTTAATTTTTGTGTAATAATTTTTAAAAACCTATTTATTATTGATAAAAAAAATTAATATTTCCTAGTTTATTTATATTTGCAAAAAAGGAATTCACGTTTTAGAAGTAAAATATTTCCCTAAAACCAATTCGACCTAATTTGTTAAATTCTAAAATTTGTATGAACTAGTCTCAATGGAATGAGTCAACCTGTATTGACAGCTCTATCTAAAACTCTCTTGAATATAGATTAATAATATAGATCAATGGTAAGAAATAAAATAATCTCTTAGTGACTTGATAGTTGATTATATAGAAGCATCGAAATTTTTTTTTTCACCAAAATTTTCATTTTAATTATTGTATTGGGGCCAATTGAAAATTCCAAAAATATGGTTCCCACCATGTGGAAATAATTATTACTAATATAAAATATAAATATACATACTTTTCAAACATTTTGTTGTATTTTATTTTTTATATACTTTCAGCTGGAATAACCCATAGGACCACAAAAACAAGTGGATCCTATTCTGTGGGTCTTTATAAAATAATTAATAACTTAAATTTGAAAAGATGATAGCAAAATGGAGTAAGTGCTAATTTCAAAGCATAAGGTTAAACAAATAATTTAAGCCATTATAAAAACATGATTAGTATAATGTTTGGTTTTTATTTGAGGAAGAATATGCATGTACATGTTTTGGTCCCAATATTCACATTTGCACTAAAGACTACTTTTGACAATTAAGTGGAGGTTGAAGATAGAGAGATTTGAGGTTTAATTAAATTCGATCTAGGTAATTTAATTTTTTTTTTTTGGGTAAATTGAATATTCGAATTCATAAAATAAAGATTTGAATAGTATAAACATTTATGTGTTATGTCAGCACGAGTGTCCAAGAGATGCAATGAGGACAAGTTGAACTGTTAGTTATCAGATGAAATCAAATTAGCATGCCAAAATGTGCACTATTAAAATTTGAGTATATATATTGACTTGTTTGAGTGTGCATTTATACATTATGCCTAAATTAGATGCATGTTGCATCATAATAACAAGAACCTATAATCCGTAAAATCTTACGATTAGAGTTTGAAAAGAGTGATATACATAATTTTATCCCTACATTACGAGGGATAAATGAATTATTTCAATAAACCCTCAACCTACGTAAGGATATGAAAAAAAAAAGAAAATGTATAATAAAAGATACAAGTAATAATAACAAATAATACTATGTTAATTGAAATAATTATAAGAAAATTATAACAACTATAATCTCCCAATGATTAAAAACATATTTGACTAAAGGTTGATACAATATAACGTCTTGCCAAGTCTTGTGGCAACTAAATGTTATAATACGTTAATTTTTTGGTCAAATAAAGAAACTATGTCAACACTTTGACAAATTCAAAAAACAACCAAAGAAAGTTAGTTTCATGAACATATATGTGTAAATATACTAGAAGAGTTAATGATTTAAAATGGAGATATTTAAAATATGATGACAAGAGATATGAAATAAGACAATTTAGTATTGCATGCCTCAATGTTAAGGTATGAGAGATCAGCTATCAATAATCTCGGAGAGATATAAATATATTGAAGAAGTATTGAGGAGAGTAATTAAATATGACATAATGTATTTTCAGTTTATTGAGGTAGTTTATTACATGGAGGGTATAAAAGTTTATTAGTAGGTATTAGTGTGTTGTCATGCTATTCGTCCATAATAGTTATCATAGTATAATTTCTTGTCATTCGATTTATGTTACTATTTGTTATTTTTTATACTTTGGTTATCTACTATTTTGTTGAGGTTATTAATTATTTTGTAACTATTTATTGTTTGTTATAACTTATAAAATTTATTGTTTTTGTTACGTTTTAGACTAGTTTTTCTTGCGTCGAGCATTTATGAAAAATATCCTTTCTATCTCTAAGAAAGAGGCATAATAAATTTATATACACTCTATTTTTTTTCGAATCTCACACTACAAGAAAACAAACTTATAACTATAAAATGCATCATAGCTAAATGAGAAATTTTCCGTAGCTAAATGTTTTAGCTACAATATTTTATTTCGTAGCTTTCGTAGCAAGATGTAGCGTGGCTAATAGTTAGTTATGGACTTTACATGATCCATGGCTAAGGATTTATACTTGTAACTACAAAATAAAAGTTATCGTAGCTTCAATGAAAAATATACTTGTAGCAAATTATTTTATCTTTGTGCCACGATAAACAAAATTTATTGTTATCTTTACTTTAGTGGCCACGAGGTGTAGTATTGTGACAAAAGATTCAATTTCTTTGCCATGAAAATATATACTTGGTGGCTAGTTATATAATTAATCTCGTATATTTTCCAATTTCTTCGTCTATCATGTTTATAATATATTGCCGTGAAAATAGTTATGATTATTAAGTTAATTATTGCCCAAAGTTTTGATAATCAAAAAAAATATTTATTTAGTTATAATATTTTATTTTAAATTATATTTTATGTAATTAACTATTGCCCCAACTAGCTTCAACAAGATTGTGGCAAAACTTAATAAATTAAGTATAGATTTTACTGTAGTAAAAATTTATTATTATACCTTTTAATATGACACAATTTTTATAACTTAAGAAAATATTTATTCAGCTATAATTTTAAAAAAAAAAAGACATAATTTATCATAGCTACAAGTTATTATTATCATGATAAAATGATAACAATTAATAATTGGTCATGAAATTTTATTCTAGCAAAATACATGTGGTTATTTCATTTAATTATTGTCATAATTTTTATAACTTACAAGAAAATTATTTATTTAGCTACAAATTTTTCTTCAAATAATTTGTGGCTAAAAGATTGTTATTGCTATCATAAACTTAAATTTGTGGTAAATATTAATAATGAGCTACGAAGTTTAATTATAGCAAAAATATCTATGGCTATTTCATTTAATTGTTGCCACAATTTTCTATGACTTGAGGCAAAGATATTTATTTAGCTATAATATTTTGTTTCAAATAATTTATTATAGCTAAAGGTAATACTATTACTACAATCACTTTTATTTGTCGCAAAAACCTATAGTTAGCTACAGAATTTTATTGTAGCAGTAAATTGTCGCTAGTTAGATATTTATTGTCATGATTGTTAGCAGTTATGACAAAAATAAGAATTTAGCTTTGTCAATTTAATTTTTATGACTGAGAAATTTGATGAATTTTTAGTTAGCCATGAAATTTAAAATTTTGTGACTATTACTGAATAATAGCTATAATTTTTAAATTTATAGCCTAAATTTTATAGCTATAAGTATATTTTCTTGTAGTGTCACTTTATGATGATTTAATAATGTGGTAGTTGTTGAATTATATGTTCTAGATACCAATTGGAATTATATTTGACAATCGAATATTATTCTAAACTAATTAAAGTGCATTTGGTTTAATTAGATTAATACCAAAGAAAAGTTTGAAGAAAAAAGAGAAAGTTTAGTGCTTTTGGTGTGAGAAAGCAGACTTTCATGTGACCTAATAAGAATCTTTTTATAGTTTATTCGATCACAAAATCTTTTTATTTAACTAAAATTATGGGATTTTTTTTTTTTTTGGCTTTTTCAATCAGACACCTCAGCATATTTTTAACGTCAAAAAAATTATTTAAATATTGAGTTAACTTTTCCTAAGTAAAAAAATATTAATTTCACTTTATGATACTATTATGATCTAGAACATTTAAAAAAATTTGTTAAACTCATATAAAATTAATATCGGATAAGTTTAAGTTGTGTTTGTGTATGATTGAAATGATATATGAGACATAATATTAATTAAGAAATTTAATAATGATTTAAATTTAATCTGATTGCACATAAACTTGAGTAATAATATTTTGATTAACTATTTTAAAGCCTATCTAGGTGGACGTGCTAGAAAAAAATTAAACAAATCGAACTTTTATTCCCCTTATTGTGCCCTAATACCATTACATAACTGATTAAACATATATATTAGTAAGGTACTTATAATAGAGGTTAACTTAAGGATACCAATAATTATATCCCCTAAATCATCAATTTAACACATAAGCCAACCAACGCGATAACATACACCGTGAAATCTCACAAATAAAATTTGGAGAGGGTAAAATATACGTAAATCTTACAATCACCTTATGAAAATAGATATGTTGTTTTCGAAAGACCCATATCTCAAATATATGAAATCAGACGACTAAAATGGAAAGCAAATAATTATTCGTAAAGACAATAAAGATACAAATTGAATGACAAACAATGTATAAAAATACAACTACCTCTACTAACCTACTATATCGCAGGGTCAGATATCATCCTACCTCTACTAGTCATTTAACTTTCTGCCCTAATATGCGACCTCTCTTTTTTCTCTAAAATCATATCCTCGGTGATACGAAGTTGCGCGATATCCTATCTAATCACCTCCCCTCACTATTTTTTTGGTCTACCCTATCCTTTTGCATAACTCCTAAATCTAACATCTTGTACGTCCTTACAAGAGCGTCAATACTTCTTCTCTATACATGTTCAATCACAGCAGTCTCACTATTATTTTTACCTGTCACAGAAATCGCCCCTAATTAATTATCTCATTCTTAATCTTTCCCCTCAATATATTTTATTAATTATTTTTAACTTTATTATTTTATTCAATCACACTAAAGTTCGACATGTGCACCGCCTTACTTTATGATTTTTCTACATTACCTTTTTTCTCAAAATATTCATCGTATCTGATTTAAATTATTTTTTAAATTTTGAACGGAATCTGGTCTGTGTAAATAAAATATAAACAATAGGACACCAATTATACGTGGAATGTATATGGAGTGAGTCACCAAACATGAACAGAAAACGTGGCAGCTTTCTGTTAGTCCCACTTATATAACAGTGGCCGTTACTAAAACGGCAAATTGCCTTGTCTTTTTCAACTTTATATAATCTTCTTCCCGCCAGCCCATTGTTTGTTTTATTAATCCTTGGTATACTACTTTCTAAAACTATGGTTAATTCTCATTATTATAATTACTTTACTACTTACTCCCTCCGACCCGTATTTTATGTGATTCTTTAATTTGATAAAATATTAAAAATATAAAAAAATTTAAAATTTGTGATTTAAAATTGTTTTTAGATACTTATATATTGGAGAATCATTTCGATAAAAGAAAATTTTAAAATTAAATTATTTTCAATCAGAGTAATTTCTTTGGCACGAATCAAAAAAACAAGACAGAGAGAGTATTTTTGTTATAGCATTCGACATTATAGTAATTTTTTGTCGTTTAACTTGTGAGATTGATATTTTTTTAATATAAATTTTGAAAAAGTATTAAGAAGAAAATTAGACATAATATGACGTAGATTTAATTAAATATTAAAAAGGAGATTTTAGATAAGATGTTACGAAGGACATGAAATAGGTCAGTAGATTAGCAAGTAGTAAAGTATAGTATTGGTTCTTTTTCTTTTGATTTATGTTACTATTTATTGCTTTTTGTATTTTGATAATTAATTTATTTTGTTGTTTTCTATTTAAAATAGTTTGTCATACTTTGTCATGGCTCCTTCGACGTCGATATTATCTTTTTAATTTGTTTTAATTTTTTATTCACAAGTGAATTTGAAAATAATAGTGCGTATGCAAATTTTACTTTCTACTTTGACGATATAAAGAGATTGTTCAAAACTGCAAAGAAGGCAGAAAAAGTTTGCTATAATAGAACACTCTCTACAATTTCGATAATTAAAGTGCTATGACTAATATTTTTTAGTAAATTTTATATCTTAAATTAATTTTCAATAAACATAAATTTATATTTTATTAAAATTAGAAAAAAAATAGTTACCATTTCGTCATATTTGAAAGTTTAGTTTGAGACTACTTTAACTATCAAGGATACGTGTTTGACACAAAACACAAAAAGAAACACGCATGTGGACCAAACTATAATTCTAAAGAAACCTAGAGGGTCAGCTAAGCAATTAAAGCTAAGAAATAAATAAAAAACAAAAAAGAAATAATTCCGTGAAGGCTATAAATACATACCTCGAGTGTAACCAAGGTTTGCCAAATCAAACAGCCAAACACGGCATAAAGAAATACTCTTCATCTTCTTTAGCTGCTTCTCTCTAAACTGTAAAACAGCAAAAATGGCGGCTTCTGCACGGCGATCAACCGGACCGGTGCTCCGTTCACTTTCCCCCGCCGGGAGTCTTTACGCATCCACATCTAGAACGTCGCAGTCTTCTGCTTCGTCAATCCGGTTCACACTGGACCGTGAGACTTCCCCGAGCCGGTCTATTTCTGTAATGAACCGGCAGAAAACAGTTTCTTCTTCTCAGAAGAAGACGTGTATGTGTTCGCCGACGAATCATCCAGGTTCGTTCCGTTGTAGTATGCATAAGAAAATGGATGTTCGACGGAGTAGTAGCCAAACGGCGTCGAATTCGATCCGATTGCATATGAGGAGATCGGCGATGACGAATTCGCTAGTGCGAATCGGTACTGTTGAAGGTGAGCTTGTAAAAAGAGCTTTAGCCGCTTTGATTCGGCCTTCTTCTCTTCAACAGCGCCGCCGTTTCGATTTCCAACGCCGGCCTAGCCGGCTCTCAGTTATTTCCGGTGCCGGTGATTCGTAAGACGTTATTAGATCTCTTAGAAGAGTTTGCATGCTGTTGAATGCTGACTTCAGCAAACGATGCCCGGCCGTGAAGTGACGTCATCTACGACAAGGCGGCGGCGAGCCGTGGCGGCAAATGGAGTACACTCGGTGGAGGTCGGAACGGGACGGTTTTTTTTGTGTACTCCGGTGACCAAAACCTTAAGATCCATTTATGTATAGTTTTAATACATTCAAAAAAGTTATAAAATCATCCAATTTTTCACCATTTTGAATGCATTCCATTAAGCTTCTAATTCTAATCATTTCCTTAAACTAATTAATGTATTATATTAATTAAAATTAAGAACCAAATTGACAGCAATTTAATTGAGATTTAAAATCAAATTATTTAACTCTTAAATTTCTAAAGATATAAAAAAAAAATCTAATAACGTATAGTATTACAATATACATAGTCTAAGTTGGAAGAAATCATATGAATCTGTATTTTGTTGATTAGATACCCCTTAATTGATGGAGATATGTAAAAATCGAACTTGATAAATCTCAATTATATTGGGTTCTTCATTTTATTTTAATTGAATTTGTGAATAATGTACACATATTAAGGAAGGTATTCAAACACAAAATTTTAATTATATTTTTCATTATTATTATTGTGGAGTCATAAGTATATAGTGTAATTTGTCTCGTAGAAAATATAAAAGTTTCATAAATGAAAAAGCAATAGAAAAAAAAAATTTAAATATTCATCTTGAACTTTGAATAATTCAATTATTTTAAACCTTAAAAAAAACTTCAAAAATTCATTTAATCAGTTAATTTGGGACAGAAAAATGTGTTAATTTATTGTTATTAGATTATTAAATTAATAGTTTCTTTTAATAATTTTATAAAAAGAAATATGAGTTATCGCTTTAATATCTGGTATTGAGTAAATTGGTAACTTATATTAAATATTAATAATTTAATATTACTTAATGCTATATTGATATTCCTGTTTATTTGATTTTCAATTTATAAGACTTTTATTGAGGAAATAAATTAGAATACGAGACAAGAATTACGTATTGTTAAGCATCAATGCTTAATAAATATTTTGTGCACTTCTTATTCATTTAGTTATCATATTACATATTTATTTGGGGATGGGTATTACGTATTCATCAAGCTTATTTTATTAAATTATGTGAATATTATAAAATAAATAAATAAATATGTTTATTATTTTTATAATTTTTTTATCTATCTCATTCTAATTTTTAAAAATATTCTTTCGTTTACTGTTAATTTTCTTGTTTCTGTATATCGAAGATTGATAAATTAGGTTAATAATATATAAAATTAAATTAATAATAATATAAAATTAAATATAAATGAAATCGAATCGAACTATACAGATGTTTTATTCATTGATAGAACCTTACTTGTACAAATTGAGTTTGCTTATGTGTTTAATGTTTCCATAGATTACTAGATTAGGGTTTTCCTTCAACTATATCACAATGTGTGAGAAAGTGAAACTTCATGAAATTGACATTCATATTTTGTTGTACAAATTGACTAAAAACCAAAAAATAGTTAAATGCATGGAAAATTTGAATGTTAAATGTGCAAATGGAAAGATTAGATCGAATTTGATTGGATAATATGCGTCTAATTAGATAAATAAATTAATAATTTTATTTGTTTGATAAAAGTAATTGATTTAAATAAAGAAATCATATCTAATCAGACATAAATCTTATCGATATTTGACTGCTCAATCATTTCAATGAACATTTTATCAAATTTTAATTTGAACCTGTGAGTTTTAGTCATATTTTGGTATAAAAGTTTGATGTGTTGATGAAAGTTCAATTTATTGAATCACTTAACAAACAAGTAACACATTTATAAAAATTTAAATTAATTGAACGAACTATAAATATATACATTTATGTATGTATATATTATATTACCTCTAGTATCATTTATGAAAAGAAAAAACCTTATTCTACTAACTTAATGTCTTAAATATCTTCCCAACCTATTTGTATCAAAAGCAAAATATTAGTAGCTAGTTGATAAAGATGTTATTTTTTCTCTTTAGGTGCAATAAAAGGAAAATAAGAAAGAACTTAGTAAAAATAAATAAAAAAAGAAAAAATTACGTGAATAAGCAAACATATGATATGTATTTACGTTGTATCACTATAATTTGAAAAAATTACAAGTTATAGTTATAATTAGAGTTTTGTTGTTATTTTCTCTCTCCTTTCTTCCTCTCTCTCGCTTCTCTCCTCTCTTCCTCTCTCTCACCTCTCTCCTCTCTCTACCTCTGCACTTTCTTGCCAGATATACAATTACATATATATATCAACTGCATATATACGATTATTTTGATAGATATACATATACAATTCGCATTTCTCCACTCTCTACCCTCTTTTGCTCATCTCTCTTCTCTCTCTCTCATCACCAGATATATAAATACATATGTATACTAGTTACACATATACAATTATTTAACAGATATACACATGTAATTTAACAAATATATATATACAATTCGCCCTCCCTCTTTCGATCTCACTCGCCTCTCTTCTCCCCTCCAGGTCACTCCGTCAAAGTTATGTCATGTAGTTATGTAACATATAACTATTTGACCATATTAAATTCCCCATAAAAAAACTACTTGGTATCCAACTAATACAAAGTTGCATATATAAATCCAAACTTTGTGGGGTATATATTTAGTGACAAATATAATTGTATCTATATACGACCATGACATTGTCATCTTCCTAGCTTTTGTCACTTTTATTCTAGAGTAGATAAGGTTGATAAATAGATTAACTATTGATAATTTTTTTAATACTTCATGGTTAAATAAAATTAATTATGAATTTACTCCAAAAGCAAAAAAGAGTAAAGAGATTTTTGTCATAGAGATCATGACTACATGACAAGTAACATTGCTAAATGTATGAAAACTTTTTGTCCTTTTTCCTCTTTAATTTATTCAAAATCCATAACTTCAATTTTTTCTTTTTTTTTGATGACATTTTAGATTTTTTAATAAAAATTCTAATTTTATCGCTCATAATACGACATCGAACATATATCTGTTCAGTCATGTATATCTTCTCAAGTAAGTTTTCCCTCTCGACTTCGTTAACTTAACTTGAGAACAACGTCTGAATTCCCTTTTTTCATTTTTCGTGCTTCATACACTAATTCTCTTTCATTCCGTTAAGCTATACCTTACTTTAGACTAGACCTCATGCTTGCCCTAGCAAGAAAAGAAATGCGCTAAGACTTAGACTTTCACACAAGCTCAATTCGATCCATACATACCACCATTATAGCCAACTTCCCATGCTTTGAAATCAAGGATGAAGCTAACTCAGAACTAAAGAATTTTTAAAAAGATCTCATTTCACTTTTGACGAGACAAAAATCTTGAACATTACAGAAAAAAGTCCTAACTAATCAATCAAGTGAAAGAAGTCCCACCCACTTTCTCTTTGTTCAAATCGTGCCCTTCTTCCCCCCATTCTTTCCATTCTACCAATGAATTCTCTATAATAATTCGTAAATCTAGATCGACTAATTGTTCTCGGACAACTTCAATCCCCTTTCAACAAAAAAAAATACTTTTTATATATAGTTAATATTTTATACATATCTAATTGATTTTATACCATTTTTCTTGAAATTCCAAAACAAAATACACATTTAGGGGAGTTGAAAGGACCCACAAATTTGCATATTGCAATGGAAAAGTGGACAAGCCATGTGATGATGATGTAGATAAACACACAAACCTCATAGGATAGATGTAGATATATTGAGGACTATTTGTTTTTTTATGCAAAGGGATAAGGATATAATCATTTTTCAAATTTTATTATCATGTCCCATCATATATTTAAAAAAAAAATCGATAATTTCTAATATACAAGCTATTTATTATGTCGATATACAAAATTAATTGATACTTTTTATATATTATTTTACATACAATAAAAAATAAAATAATTAATACACATTTAACTAATACTTACATATTATATAAAGTTAAGTCATGCATAATTAATACATATATAAAATAATATATGAATTCACTCGTAATTAATTTTATACTATTAATGTTTGTATAATTTTAATCAACTACCAAACGATGCATGACTAATCTTAGAAGAAGATATGCCTAATTCAACTTGGATTAACAAAAAAGAGGAGTTTGTCTAGGGAGTATTCATGCTTCCTTTGGATCATTTGGCACGTAAAGTAAGATGAGATGTATCAAATTGGTAGTTCCAAAAAATGATAATTTTATAATTATAAAATCATGAAATCAAACTATATAATATCATATAATTAAAGTAAATCAAAACAAACGTAGTCATATAACAATTTAGAATCCAAACAACAAAGTGATAGCAACTATAACTACAAAGAGGGTAACAAAGCAACAAGATAACTAGAAGGGGAAGAGATACTAGAACGGAGAAGGAAGATGAGAGAGATAACCGATAGCCAAAGCTTCCATACGATTTGGATAACTGTTCTTCAAACTCTTAGTCATATTTAACAAATGGTAATTGGACCCAACAGTTATAACTGAGTCGGTCTCGTTCACCATTTTTAGCCCATGAACCCTTACGGAGTCAACTTGGTTCACAACACAACATTATGTCCTTCAGTTAGTAAATCCAGAAACAAATGCTGATGTTTAACACCTACATATAATGATATTACACCAACAAGTTTAAGAAACAATCACTAGCACACTGTTAACACCATAAATTACATCCTAAGACATGAATCAAATTTAGTTATTCAACACAGTAACCATTAGATTACACAGATTTTCAACATTTCCAGACATTCGCGAGAGGCTAGAACGAAAAAACAACCCAATACATGTGTAACTGTCTTATGATATTTGAGACAAAATAATGCTTATCTTGTGGAAGCATTGTGTATGGGAAATAACATTACAAAGCATTTTGGTGATGGTGCAGAACCAGGATTCAAATGGACAGGACCATGCACATAAGTATCCCACTATGTTGGATAACCTTACAGGATCAGCAAACTACCCAAGATCAAGTAACATGTGAGAGTTATTAGAATTGGTGGCACATCTAACAATGTTCTTAATATGGGTTTTTGTGACGAGGGTTCCCAGGAAACAGCAGAGTTAGTGGTAAGGTCTGCGTACATTCTACCCTCCCCAGACCAAAAGAAATATCTTGAAACCACCAAAACATAGACCATATGAGGCCATGAAAATGGGACCAAGAATACAGGTTAAAACTATACAAGTGTCTAATTCAAAATGGATTTGATTGCTTTAAGGTTCTATGAACAGCTTTCTGTACAAGACAAGTCAATTGCATCTAGTAGAGTTGACTTAACACCAAGCAATTCTTCTTCCTACTCTAGGACTCGTAGCTTTGGAAATGGAATTAGTCCTACAACTCCTGCAGCCTAAGTTGCACGGACTCTTCGCTTTCAATGCCGCACCAATGTTGGATTCTCCAAAGTTACACTATTTTTGACGAATCTATTAAGGTTTAATATGTACGACACCAGACAGAATGGCATATGATGAACGCCAAGAAAAAGCTTTTCCAAAAGCTAGGGATATAATGAATGCCAGTAAAAGGTTTCCAAGATTGTATGACAGATAAACAAACCTATCTTGTAAGATTCCACGCAGTTATTAACAAACAGGTGATGATTTTGATATTAACCTCAGGTAAGCTAAGTTGCACAGACTCTTCACTTTCAATGCCGCAACCATGTTGGATTCTCCAAAAATACATTACATTTGGAGAATCCGACACACCCCCATTGACATTTTTGAAGAATCCGAGCAACATAGCAGGTAAGTAATTCCATATGTAAAACATATGCATGAAATAAGTTAGTAATCAGAATGACTCAGCTGACCTTTTATAAGGAGCAAACATTGGATTACCACCTAGCTTGGCCAAATCTGTGGCAAGGATGGATCTTTACGCACCTTACCAACAGCCAGAAATAAAGATAGATTTAGTCAAATATTCGTATTTCAACTTACACATGCCAACAGCCGAATGATCTCTGCAGTATAGTAGTAAAATCCTCAGTTATGAAGTAAAATTTAGTAAATGCACCATGAAGACAGATGCAAGTTCGGAATTCACCAAATATTGGATTAACTAGGTACAATCAAATCTCACCCAACAACATGCTCCTCCAAGTGAAGAAATGACTTACGAGAACAAAATTACAACCTTACATAGGATCCTTGTTCGATGTCCATAAAACATCTCAACATGTCAATCTCATATTCCCCGGCTTGGTGGAACATGTTTCTTTTAATACTTTCTCCAATGACAAATGGGACAAAAGAATCAAATAAGAGATTGTGAGAACATTCAGATCATGTCATTAGACCTCAGAAAAAATCGCTATAATGAATCAGACAAGTGAAAACCTGCTGATTCTGAATTTCTCAGTGTGATTTGTTGACAAGATCCATTAACAACAAGAAGATTACGAACATTAAGCTCTCTTTAACAAGAAGAAGAATCAAAGTTAGTTTTTAAAAGTAAAACAAACAAAAATTACAGCATTTTTGAATAAGATAAAATATTACCAACAACAATCAGTTACGAGAGACAATACACATTAAGCTCGCTTTCCAGTTCTAGGAGAAGACTTGGGGCACAGATCCCATCTTCCCTTTGCACGTCTTCGTTGAATCGTTGCTTGCCCACTGGTGGTGCTCATACGCTTGCGGAAACCATGTGTTCGAGCCAACGACTTCCTCGACCTATTCCTCTTCGTCTGACAAAGAGAATACTTCTTTGCCTGCACCACCAGACCACGCCTCACTCCAATGTTGGAATTGAAGCCAAAACCGAAGCCAAAGCCGAGTGATGAACCTACACCAAATGCTAATTATTAGCTCACTAATACTCCTCATGCCAATTTAACACAAAAATTATCATATGCCTCCATGTGTATCCCCCTTAAGGGTTTCCTCCTTGTTCAATACCAATGGATTTTGGACCATAAAATCACGGTACCACATTGTGGTAGCTTACCACAATAGACACTACTAATTTGAATTATATGAGATACTAAACCTCAGAATGGCAGAGCCAGGATTGTCATTAAGGAGGTTCAAAATCTGAAAAGTAGCCACACGAACTAGTCCAAGAGGTTATGACATCTACTATACACACAACAACAATAACAACATATCGAGTGAAATCCCATAATAGGGTTCTGGCACATCTGCTGTATATACATAAAAAAAATTATCTTAACCATGTATAAAGGGAATTCGATGAACCCCCAACAAAGGGGTTAGTTCCGGCCCTGCTCAGAATCAAGAATTGCAAGTACTCTTGCTACCCTTTTTCCATTTCCACTTAAAAATTGAAAAGGAAGTTATGGGGCTTACCAGAAAAGGTTGCTGAAGAAGATAAGGTAGATAGTGCAGAGGAAGGAACAAAAGTAGAGTGAAGAGTTGAGGGCTTAGCAGCCATTTTCCAAGACAGAGAAGTTGCCATCCTTGAACAACCATTAAGTAGAGAAAGCGAAGCGGATGTCCTGGCCTTTCCTGTTCCTGAACACACCCAAATTCCCATTGACAAACAAGCCATTTTTTTCTCTCTTGCAAAACTCTTACCTCCTCTCTTCTATCTACAACCTATTGAACAGGTTTTGTTGCCTTATCTGCGACACGAGGTTACAAATATACATTTTTTTTATTTTTTTTTAGCATTGATGCGAGGAACAAAAATAAATAATTTTAAAAATTATTTCGAATAAAATTTTAAAAGCTTTCGGTCAGAGGTATTAGAAGCAATAATTCATGTATTACGTAGTTTTGAGATTAAAGAACGGTTTAAGATAAAATTTTAGGATGTTTGATAAAAGGTATTGGAAAAAATAATTTATGTATATAATAGTATTTAATATTACATTTGATAAAATTTTGAGCCTACATTTATTAATATGCGTAAATTTCTTTAATATACAAAAAAATTCTTTTTTTTTTACGGAAAAATAGACAAAATTGGCCTAATTACTGAGTTCAAAATCTGTTCAAATTTGGCCCAAAGCTTTTATTAGCCTCTTTTTCGCTTTCTTTTTATTTTCGTTGATTTAAAAACAGAATACATACTTATTTTTTGGTTGTGTTTACTGCATTCTTAAAATAAAAAGATATCCTTTTTTTTCAAAAAAATATTCAATGATTTTTATTGTACTGTGTATATATAATTTATCGGTATTGTATAAATACTAATAAAGTATATATTTATGGTATCGATATTGTATAAATAGTTATGTATAGATCAATAATGGGTAAATTGTATATTAACATATATTAATATTATAAAAATAGTATGTAAACGTGTGTCAATATTATATAAATTATATATAAACATGTATCGATATTGTACAAATAAATATATAATGTATCAACATTATATAAACGATATATAATTGTTGATCGATATTGTATGCATAATTATACAATGTATTCATATCAATATTGTTATGTAGGCATACACAATCTGAAGCTCCTTCAAACACGCGATCCCTTAAGTATGTTGCACGATTCCTATAGAAACCTCGATAGTAAAATGTTTGTAGATATCAATAAGAGTCATGTAACATTTAAAAAGATGCATAATTGAACAATAACCAACCTTCAAGATGAACAAATCCTCCATGAATTTGTGAACTTAACTAATTCACAAGGTCTATGTCCCTTGGCAACTTTGAGAATGAATGCTATTTGTCAATGTCCTGTTTAATAGAAGAGAACGTAAGATCTATATATTGCCTGGACTATTCAAAAATATCGTTAGGAAGTTATGTTGAAATCTTTTAAGAATATTCATTTTCAAAGAGAAACTGGCACGAGCAAGATAATATTTTCTAAGAATATTGACTTTGAGTAACATAAAATAGAAAAATAGTAACCTATACTAAAGGAGTCCAATTGAATGCAATATTCTCAACAAGTAACGTGATTATATATGTGAAAATTTACTACAATATTAACAGATATTAGTGTTAAAAATGAATTTTTTTAGAAGTACAATGTGTTCTCTCATGCCGCCTGAGCTCTCCAAATATGTTGTTGCAGAGTTAATTTATTGATTATGAATTTGATCGAATTTAATGGTCATGATTCAATTTCGCTTTAGAATTCAATAGTTTTAAAAAATTAAAATTTTAAAGTTATAAACGTTAAATTTTGACTTCGCCTCTAAACATAACATAAAATCAATTATTTCAGTTGTGAACTTTTTCTATATTAAGAACTTGAATTTATTGAAAGCTTTAAGTTAGAAGAGGAAGATTTTATTTATCCTATTATAACCGTTGGTGAATCGGTCATTCATCTTAAAGAGCTTTAAAATGATTATTCATCTCAAAAGACTTTAAAACGAACAATTCAATATATGTTTATTAATTTTTTTTGGGGGGGGGGGGGGAATTGGGGGGGGGGGGAAACTTACCTATACATTTTAAAAACAAATAAATGAAATTTTATGGGTAAAGTTTGAAAATGGAAAAATGTATTCAAAAGACTTTGAACTCAAATATATTAACTCCTTACGTATATGTATTATATTTAGAAAATATTTACTATTTATAAAAATATAATTTTAATACATACATAATTCACTTTTAATACTTAATATAGTTTTTTACAAAAATATAAGTTTAATATATTTTAAGACACTTATAATATATTTTTATTGCATATAAAATTATTTATACATGGAATTTATTTATATTATGCGTAATTTATTTTTTAATATGTAATACAGTTTTTTATCAAAAAATAAATAAATACATACACATTTCATTTTTAAACATAATATAATTACTATGAATGATAAATATTTTTTAAATATTGAATATTTAGATAATAAATAAAAAATATGTTTAAAAATAGTAAATATTTTATAAAAGATATTAAAAAAATGTAATTATTCCTTTCTATTTTCATCTAAAAGTCTTTGTACTTTTCAACATTAGATCCCATGGTGTTGATGTCAGTTCACATACTTTCTTGTTTTACACTTTAACCCCCAACAAAATGACTAATTCCAAATTGACACCTCCAAAACCCTAAATACCTTTAATGGTTCAAAACCCTAATTCCCTTTTCCTTTTTTTTCAAAGTATTTCCTCAATCCCCCTTTGGACAGTCAAACCCTACCCTACCCTAAAGCCCCCACACCCCCTTTTAACTTCCTTTTCCAGAAAATTCTGATTTTTGGAATTTGGGTGTTCTTACACTCTCTGTTTCTCTTTGTCTTTGCATTTGTAGAGATCTTTGGGGGGCTTTTTGTAAAAATGGAGTTGAGTAGTTTGAGGTCTGATGTAGCTGTTTTTGGGAGAATGGTAGTGGGGTCTGTTGTTGAAGCTGTAATTGCTGAGACCCTTTTGGCTGCTCAGAGATCTGTTGCATCCTTGCTCATTGTGGTATAATACACTATCTTTTAACTTGACACTTACATATTTTCTTGAAAAAGTTGTGATTTTTAATTGTGGGATTTGGATTTTTTGCTCTGTTTTCTGCTTGTATAGTTCTTTGAACTGTTCTTGTGTCAAATTTCTGTTGATTCTTGCTAATAGGGTAGTTAAAGCTGGGAAATTTACTGTGCTGCATTAGGTTTAGTGTATACCGAAAAGAGTCTCTTTACATTTTGAGTTAGGGTTAAGGTTTGCGTATGCTTCACCTACCCAGACTCCACTTATGGGATTACACGGGGTATGTTGTTATTGTTGTATGTTGGTGTTTGTTTTCCAAGCTGTTAACCTTAGATATTGTATGTTAAGAAGTTGTGTTCTTTTTGAAGATGTTGTAGAGTGAATAGATCTATTTACTTCCTTTTGTTCTTTTGTTCTCTTGCTCATTGTGGTATAATACACTATATTTTAACTTGACACTTTCATATTTTCTTGAAAAGTTGTGATTTTTTATGTTGAGTTTTGGACTTTTTGCTATGTGTTCAGCCTCTGTAGTTGTTTGAACAGTTCTGTTGTAGAGTCTCATTGATTCTTTTATGGGGACAGTTAAAGCTTGTAAATTTCTGTGTTGCATCGCGTTTCTTTTTTTCAGTTTAAACTTTTAAGTAATTGTTCTCCAAGCTTCTTACTTTAGGTATTGTATGCTGATTACTTATGTTTCTAGTGATGGGTTTTGGATTTCTTGTTATGTTTTCTGCTTATGTAGCTGTTTGAATAGCTATTGCGTAAAATTTCATTGTTTCTTGCTAATGGGGTGGTTAAAGATCGGACTTTTCGGTGCTGTACTAGGTATATTATTAGATGTTAGTAGTTGTTCTCCAAGCTGCTAGCTTTTGGTCTCATATGTTAACAAGTTGTGTTTTTTGAAATAACTGTGGCGTGAGGAGCTCGTTTATTTCATTTTCTTTTTTTGCTTTTGCTCATTGTGGTATAACAAAACTTCCAACTTTATTTCCTCGAATGTGTGATATTTTCTCTCTCTCTTTTTCTACTTCTGATGTTGTTTGAACAGCTTGTGTTCAAATTTTATCGCTTCTTGCTTATGGGTAGTTAAAGGTCAGAAATTTTTTGTGGCTGTGTAACAAATGTCCACTTTCTATGTTGCTTGGACTCTACAAAAATGTCCACACGTGTGTATCCGATTCTCCAAAAGTAGTGTATTTGGAGAATCCAAAACTGGTACGGCGTAAGTGAAAAGAACTATTTTGAATATATAAAATATATGGGCGTAATAACAACAGCTAAAGAGGGAGACAAAGGGTAGTAGGAGAAACAAAAAGAACATATAGTGATAAATACGGAAGGTTCTTGTTTACGTAGGTCTTGCTAATGTTGTGCCGTTTGGCAACATCTTATTGTCCATATTTGCTTGCAGGAGCCTTATAATTCAAAGATCTAATTCACTTTTTGCTTCCTTGTAAGCATAAGTGATATTGTTAGCGCTTGGTGCAGGTTATGCTTATTCAGTTCAGTTGCCCAACTTTTCATTGTGCCTTTGGGCTTTGATCGAACTTTTTTTACAATTATGACCTGGAAACTTCTTGTTCCTCAAATTCTCTCGTAATATTTCCCTTATCAAAGTTAGTTATGTTTCAGGCAGGAATTATGCTCAAGGATGCTGACGCATTGCCAGAGTTGATAGGCACTGATAAAAGGTACTATTTGTCATCTTCGCCATTCTGAATCCATAGGGAAAGCACTGATTTATGATGTCATTTTCAGGTTTCCATTTGAGGAGCTCCATAAAATGGACAAAACAGGGCCCGAGAACAAAGATGGCAGCGACACAGAGGATGATGATGAAGATGATGACGGAGATGCTGAGCAGGATGACGATGATGCTGATGATGAAGACTTTTCAGGCGAAGGAGGAGAGGAGGATGATGACGATGATGAAGCAGATCCTGAAGACAATCCAGCTGCTAATGGCAACGAAGGCAGCGATGACGAAGACGACGATGATGACGAAGACGATGAGGATGAGGAAGATGACGAAGAAGAAGAGGAGGAAGAAGAGGAAGAGGAGGATCAACCACCTGCCAAGAAGAAAAAATAAACCATTTCCTTGTGTTCTGCTTTTCTTCCATGTTTGTTGGAGTATGTAGTGGTATTAGGAAGAGAAAGAGTTTTAGCTTTTTCTGTAGGAATTAATCACCCTTTTGCAGAACAAATGAATTACTCTTGTCTTGCTATTTGACTGTTAGTTATGATATATATTCCATTTAATCCTATGGATATTCTGGATTCTTAGTAATGGTACTCTTTTAACTTTCATACCTCTAGAGGTTAGGGGTAAGGTCTTGATACGCTCGACCCTCTCTAGATCTCAATTATGATAGTTCGTTGGATGTGTTATTCTCTTTACTTTAATCATTCGTTAAGCATTTTTTAGAATAAGTAAATTTGGAGGTGAATTTTGGAGTAACTGGTAAAGTTGTCATATGATCAGGAAGTCACGGGTTCAAAACAGATGCTGATAGAAATTGAAGGTAAGATTGTGTAGAATAGACTCTTGTGATCGTGTCCTTTCCCCCAATCTACGGATAAGAGGTCAAAACAAGCTATGAGGCATGATATAACAAGAAGTGGTTGAGAAAGGTAAAGTATTCAAATTAAATTAAAACTTAAGTATTTTGACTTTCATATTCTAAATTTCATCATTTATGCTTATTCCATACTTTGATAGTGTAAGAATCCTTTATATTATTTGGTACACAAAATATAAAAGATAAGCAAAAGTTTATCCAATCGATAGATGGAGCACCTAACAAGAATTTTCAATTGCACAAAACAGAAAAGACAAGCAAAAGTTTATTCAATCGATAAACGAAACACCTATCAAGAACCTCCAATTGCACTTTTTGTTCTCCATGACATCCAACACTTTGATAGTCCAGAAAAGCCCTTACATGCTACGTCCATATAACATGAACTCTCTTTCAATAAAACGCAGAAAGTTTATTCAATCAACAAAAACACCTAGCAATTACATTCTTTTCATCATCACAAAGTAATAAAAGTTAAAAAAAGAAAACCCCCACCCCCACCCCCACCCCCTTTATTCATCTTCAATTTGCAACAAATGGTGATGGTGAAGGAGAAGAAATGCTACAATAATGGATCAATAGATCACCAAAACTTGGATCAAGTGGGAAAAGTTTTGGCCAACATTTACTATCAATCTCATTAATCACTTCACAACAAGGAGAATCAAGCCATCCAACACCAAGTATAAGTACTTGATAAATTGCTTTTACACATCTATTTAACCTTGTTGGTGATGGCCAACATTCAACATCATCATTAGGACTTGGTGCCAAAATTTTATCAAGTTTAGCCATAGCTACTAGTGAATTTGCCATGCTTAATATAATGAAAAATGCAAATAGCTTCATAGATTTTGTTGCCATCATTTCTTGAATTTTTTGTGACTTTCCTAATTTTGAGGATTTTGTGTGGAAATGTAAAAATATTTATATGGAGATATTGGTGTAAAGAAAGATCATTTATTTATACATATTTATTATGTTTTAGTAAGTTTTGAATGCAAGAAACAGAAGTTACTAAATGTAAGAGTTTCATGACATTTAATCTCAAGACATGTTGAGCTTAAATAAAATTTTAATGTTAATTTCAAAGGTATTTTTCTTTTAGAATTATGGTTCCCAATTTCTCTAATTTCTTGGAATAATGATAGTACACGATCTTTAAATCGAAATAATTATAAAAAAAATGGTCATTCGCTGTATAAATCTGTATCAATATATGTTTCATGTATAGTCAAAGCATATTCAGCTTTTCAATGTATCCTAATATATATATTGCATGTATAAGTATTTTACATTATATGGTTAGTGTATGCTTTCTATGACTTTTGACAAGTTATATTGTATAATCATGTATATTTTCTATGATTTTTGATTTTTTTA
This sequence comes from Solanum medicagineum, assembly GCA_026153255.1. Lineage (NCBI taxonomy): Eukaryota > Viridiplantae > Streptophyta > Magnoliopsida > Solanales > Solanaceae > Solanum > Solanum medicagineum. The sequence goes on along the minus strand of JAPFFP010000012.1, from coordinate 3,380,410 downwards.
TGTAAATAAAATAGGAATATATTTTTATAAATAAATTATCCCATATCATATCACATTACATGAATGGCCAAAGAATGAAATTAATATTCATTCATTAACCAATTAAATTAATGTAATTACTTATAGTAACAACAAAAAAGTAACCCCTTCCTATTAAGAAAAAGAATAAATACTAATACTTGTAATATCTTTTTAATAGTAATATCACTAAATGGTAACATCAAACAAAACAAAGATTAAACTGATTTTCTTATTAATTTTGCTGACAACTTTACATATAAATACCACAAACTCTTAAAAAATAATAAAAAAATTATATTCACAATCTTTAGTTCTCATAACAACCCACTATCAGTACAAAAACATTAGGTGCAAGTAAAATTTTTTCTCGAATGGCAAACCCTAAAGTCTTCTATTCAACAATGATAATCTCTTTATTATCCATATCAATTGTGAATGCTCATATTTTTTGGTGGTTTATTACCTAATTTTGAAGGATTATTGCCTAATTTTGGAGGATTAAGTCTTGATTCAATCACAAAATGTTTAACATCAGTTAATGAGTGTTCCTAATTGTGTTGAAGAAATAAGATTTTTTTACTCGTTATAATAGGTTAAGATGTGTTGATGATGTAAATATTTTTTATACTGTCGATGTTGGTGAATCAGAAAGATACAATCCAAGTGGAAGTTAGATGTTTGGTACTTTTCCTTTTTTTTCATTATGTGAAATAAAAAAAATTGTGATTTCTTCCGTGAAGCTTTTGATAACCGTGATATATGAATCAACTTGTACACACATTGACTACAAACAACAGCATACCCAATGAAACC
>JAPFFP010000012.1:3335591-3370453 GCA_026153255.1 Solanum medicagineum | reverse complement strand
TATATATATATATATATGTATATATATAGTTTGACTAAGATTTTTTCTGTAATCTCATATATTATATAGATGGTTGTACAATAGACTAATAATGTAAAAGAGGTTACATTACCATACATTATTTTTCCAAAACTTACAACATAATTTTCAAAGAGATGAATATATATGTGAAAAAGATATATTTAATTAATTAATTTGGAAGGCTGCTAAAATTTGATAGTAATAGACTAAGTAATTGATTAATGGTCAAATTCTAATGGCAGTAATTTGGTCTTCTCCTCTTTATTATTTTAAAAAAATACTTTTTTAAAATAATATATTGGTATTGTGTATTATTTTAATTGGTTGCATTATGGTTTTGTTGGCTGTTCATAGTCATTATATTGTGGGGGGTGGTAATATCATGTCTATGACAAAACTCATATACGAGGGGACTTGAGAGAAACAGTTTGAATAGAAATCATTATTGAATATGATATCTTCTTTTTGAACTTAATTAAGAGATAAAAATACATTCTGCAATTAATTATGGTATGAGAATAAACAATTGATCTTAATAAATGATATTAGAATTAATATTGTATGTATGATTCTAAAGAGCAACATGTCTATATGAAACAAAGTGTTGAGATGAAGATCGTTGAGTAATATCGACATTCTAATTATGACAAAATTCAATAATTATCCCTCAAGATACATCTTTATTTTTGTTTATTTTTTTTAGATAAACAATAAATATCATGATATAGAAGAAAATTTCTTGCACATGAAAGTAATAAAGGAAAAGAGAGTCGAGAAATGAAAATTTATATATTGATTCAATAATGCCAAGTGTTAGACTTGAATCAAGGTATGTATATTTCTAAATTTCAAACAGAGAAACTAATAAGGTGACTGAGTTAATTGAGCGAGTGATCTTTCAAATGGGAAGTCACTGGTTCAAAACATACACATTTCATATTTTCTTAATCAAATTCATTGTGCATGGCTAATAACGTAGTATGTTTCATCTTTTTTCTAAATTTCATATAAAGAGACTAATAGAGTGATCGAGTTGATTGAGGAAGTGATCTTTCAAACGTGAAGTCACTGGTTCAAAACATACCCATTGCATATTTTCTTAATTGAACTTGTTGTACGTGACTAATAACCTAGTACGTTTCATCTTTTTTCTAAATTTCAAATAAAGAGACTAATAGAGTGATTGAGTTGATTGAACAAACAATCTTTCAGATGGGGAGTCACTAGTTGAAAACATACGCATTGCATATTTCTGAATCAAACTCATCGTACATGACTAATTATCTAATACGTTTTATCTTTTTAGTGTGATTTAATGGTTATTATCTTGTGATTTTTATCATCTAATATTATTGTGGTTATGAGTTATTTTTAATTAGAGTAGGCGTTATAAATTATTTTTAAAATTTGAAATTTAAAATATCGTGATTTAAATTTCATGTGATCTTTATGGGCCTTTGGATATGCTGAGAACAAGCCCTCTTCTGATGCAAATGGTCCATTAGTAATGGGCCGATCCATTTCACTAATCCTCTTAGCCCATTTTCTAGAAAATACTAGAGTAATTTCACTTTGTATTCCATGTGCACATTTATTTTCTCAAAAATAATTTTTTCATATATATTTTATTCTTTTCAAACTTTACTCGTTCAACACCATTGTTGCAAATTTGAATATGATAATTGAACTAAAATCAATTAAGTTATTGAAAAATTTTGTAACATCAAGATGGGTAGTTCAAACTTTTTTTTTTTTAAAAAAATTAAGTTTCAAATATATATGTCTGATAATTAAAGTATGAAACTCATGAAAATGCAATCATTATAAAATTCACGTAAATTAAATTTAAGTATCTACTTGATGATAAAATTTAAAATATCTGATAGTCGAAATGCAAAGCATGTAAGTTGCAATCATTATAAAAGTAACGTAAATCAAATTTGAATATCTATTAGATCATAAAATTTATTCCCTCTCTTTAAAATAAAAGACCTAGTTTGACTTGAGACGGAGTTTAAAGAAAAAAAATAAGACTTTTCAATTTTATGATCCTAAGTTAAAATTATATTAAATATACCAAAAATGTTCTTCAATCTCATAGTCTTAAACATGTCATATAGAAAGTTCAAAATTAAAAATTTACCCAAAAAAACAAAAATGAACCATTCTTTTTGAAACAGATCAAAAAGAAAAATATGTAATTCTTTTTGAAACAAATTAATTTTTAAATATTTTCAAACTCACAACAATCAAGTTGGATAAAATTTCTAGACTACTCTTCACAGCAACATCCCTATAGAAATCACACAAGTGGAGTCTACAGAGAGTAAAATATATGCAAATCTTATCACTACTTCATCAAGATAAAGAGACTATCTTTGAAGACCCCCATCTCAAAAACATCAAAATATTTTCAAATAAAATACATATTTAAACATAACATAAAATTTTAAAGTTTAAACTTACAAAAATGGTAGTAATTAATTTAATGGTTTTAACCAATTAAAACTTTTAGATTGAAAAAAAAAAAAGACAAAAGAAGAAATTGCTAAGTAATGACACGTCTCTCCTCTTTCTCTTCCCATGTCCTTTCTGTGTGAAATTTATATATACTGTACCATCGTGTCCTTCTTCCTACGCCCCCACTCCCCCGCACCCCACCCCACCTTTTGTATTTCAAAGAATCCATTTTTACCAAATTAAGCTATTAACTACTCAAAACCCCAAAAGATTAGTGGCTTAATTGCTACTGATTTTCTGAATTTTTTTAAATCTTGTACATTTTTACATGAATTTGGCTTTGTGGGTGTCTCTGTAAAACTATGGGGAAGAGAAAGAGAAGAGCTGATCTCAATAAGACTTCTTCTCCAACTGGTAAAAATTTGTTCTTGCTTAAAAAGCTTCTTCCTTTTTGTGTTTTTTTTTTCTTAAAATGTTCAGTCTGTTGTTTTGATTTCTTGATTCTTGTTTATTGTTGTAATTCTAGTTGGAATTATGCAATGGTGCTGTTGAGTAGTGGAGGAGCCAGTATTTTTGCTAATGGTGTTTTAGATATGAAAAAAATCAAAGGGGTTTAAACATTTATTCTGTTGTCTTATGAATAGTTTAATTTTGTATGGAAGGGGATTCAGATGGACTCTTGCAATGATGCTTGTGAGTAGTGGCGGAATGGTGAAGAAACCAATGGGGTTAAAAATTTATTCTGTTGTGTTATAAATAGTTTAATTTTGTATCGAAGGGGATTCAGATGAACCCTTGCAATGGTGCTTGTGAGTAGTGGCGGAGCCAGTATTTTTATTAACAGTGAAGAAACCAAAGGGGTTAAAAATTTATTCTGTTGTCTTATGAGTAGTTTAATTTTGTACCGGAGGGGGTTAGGATGAACCCTTGCAAAGGTGCCTGTGAGTAGTGGTGGAGCGAGTATTTTTATTAGTAGTGAAGAAACCAAAGGGGTTAAACATTTATTTTGTTGTCTTATGAATAGTTTAATTTAGTGTCAAAGGGGATTTGGATGAACCCTTTGGCCCTACCTGGCTCCGCCCCTGAATTTATGCTGTTCCAAAAGGGTGTTTAGATCGGGGAGGAAGTAATTGTAGCTTCTTATAATTGAGAAATTGCTAGTTTAATGGAGTAGTTATTAATGTTTAATAGTGGAATCTCATTTTTCTGTTTTATGTGTTGGAAGTATAGGGATGTAGGGGCGGAGCTAGTGGGGTGCCACAAGGGGGTTTGGAAAAGCTTGCACGGTATATATAAGGTCAAAATTATATCTTTATGTATGTATGTATTGGATGTTGAATCCCCTTGGCTTAGTGAAAGTCGTGACTCTGAACTATTTGGATGTTTTCTTTAGTTAACACTTAGACTTTTACGTTTCATGTATAATTTGGTTGTTTGGGTGTGTACTTTTTTCATATTGGGAAGGGAAAGAGTAGAACTAATCTTGATATCAATCTCAATAAAATGACTCCTACTGGTAAAAATTCGTTCTTGCTTAAAATACTTCTTGCTTTTAGTGTTTTTTTGGCTTATAATGTTCACTTTGTTGTCATATTTTCTTGATTCTTTTTCTTGTTCGGAAGAATTCTCAGTGGTTGATTTTACTGTTTGATTGACATAGTTGTTGGTGTTGTAATTTACTTGGTATTATCTAATGCTGCTCCAAAAATGTGTTTGGAGTAGGAGGGTGGTGGGTGGGGAGGATGGAGCTTCTCAATAGAGAAATTGCTTATTTTATAGTTATCAATCTCTAATACTAGAGTCTCATTTTTTTAATATGCTGTGAAGTATTAGACGTTGTCTGGTACTTATCCATTTGTTCCAAATAGAGGCAAAAAACTATGTGATTATCCAAGGCTAGGTGGACATGGTTACTCGGTACTTGTGTTGGTGGGATGTATCAGGTTTGTCGTGGAATTAATTGAGGTGCGCACAAGCTAGCTTGGACACTGTAGTTGTATAAAAAAAGGTCTTGGGACATTTTCTTTAGTTGACATCTTGTTTACAAGTAAAGATTGCTTTTTTTTTTTCTTTGTCTGACGAGCATTTCATTTTATCCAACAGCTTATGTTTAGAATTTGGTGAATGGAATTTTAGTTGGAAGTTCTATTTCCCGTGTTTAAGCCTTTGGATTTTAGATCAGTAATCTGAGTTTTATGTCTTTTAAATTGCTTGTAGTTGATTAGTTATAAGAAGTTCACTTAGCTCTTTTAGAATCAGAAAAAATATGTTCACCATTGATGGATTTCCTTACTTTTGGTATAGTGATATAGGATATCTAAGCACCACTGAACATGACCCCGTGGCCAACTTAGCGTTGTCTGCGTATGACCTTCAGCTGTCAAGGGAACACTTCTCCGTACTTCTAACAATTTTCTCGAGGCTTCTTTTTCTTTGCTTCATATTACATTGGTTCCCAACTATGATTTTTAACATATGCCATGTACATTGTACTTAAACGGAAGATGGTCTGATGGAAAATTGATCTTTTGCTCTATATTATCCCATTCCATTTTCTTGTACCATCTACCCAAAGTATTGCTGCTTTCACACACCACAAAACTCTGATTATTTTGCCATATATTTGAGTGTTGATGTGCTAAGGTTCTTCTATTTGAATAGAATTCTTTATAGAAGAAGCTCACCATCATTACAATATGAGAAATTCTTAGAAGCATGCTTTTCGTTCAGTATTGGTTTGTGTTCAACGCGAAATCCCCCATTCCCAATCCACAGTATTAATACATACATACAAAATGAAAAAATATCTGTGGTAGATATTCACTGTGCTTGCATGTTTAGTTTCCTTGAGAAATGACAGTCGAATGCTTGAATCGTAATCCGAAGCTTTATTCATGTCGCTGCAGACCAGCTGCCTTCGCCTGGGATGGATGCAGTGTCGAAACAGGTTAGCTTTCTTTCCTGTTGTGCAGTGGTAGTTAAATATTTTCGCTAATTTTGCTTTGATGGTTCAATCTTCAAAGTTACTCCGCTTACACATCTGCATCTATTTCATTTCTGCGAATTATTTAAAATGGCGGAGAAAAATATATACTAGCTCAATTCACAGCTGATACTGTATTCTCTACAAATATTGATGAACTAGGATAAAGTGACATAGCTATTAACGATGTGAGTTGATATCGACCATCATCTGTCGTTTATTGTGTCTTTGTAATCACACTATTTTGTTGTTGTTACTACTACTTTCCTTATTAGTTGCTATGTTTTCTTCATTGTTGTTGTATAACTACTTTGATTTGCTGCACTTGAGCTGAGGGTCCTTCAAAAACAACCTCTCCACCTCCATGAGGTAGGGGTAAGGTCTACATACACTCTACCCTCTCCAAATGTTGTTGTACTAATGCTGCGAGATTTCTATCTCAAAGTTATAATAGGAGGTGGTCTTCATGTACAAAATCGAGAGGTGAACGAGTTTCAAGCACTAAATGATTTGGGATCACGATGTTCTTACTTATCCTTCTTAGATCTTTTCTTGTATTTTGAGCAGACCTCTCATCAAGTTTATTTCTGTGCCACAGTCTTTCTCATCGATTATGGATATCATAGATGATTCTTCAAAGGTAACACAATGCCAACAATCATCTATTGTTCACCGTCGAAATGTTGACCAGGCAATGTGTTCAAAGCATCCTCATCACTACTATGGGCTCCATTATACTCGACGGAGGTCTGCTAATAATGCTGAGGCATCAACTTCCCGTGGTGAAACGACTCCTTTTTGTGATGTGAAGATGTCCGTAAAGCCAGCTAGTAAATGCAACTCGGATTCTGGAAATGACACAGGTGCAACTTATTTCCTTATCTTTTTCCACATACATCTCACGCAAATCCTTAGTAGTTGCACAAGGATCTTCGTCTCTTTTGGAGGCTGAGATCATGTTTTTGTCATCAAATGTAAGATAGTTCTATGGAAATTAAACGTGGTTTTGTAAATCAAATTTCTCATTCTTTTTGTATTGGTCTTGAGTGATTCTCTTATCTTTCTGTTAAATGTACTTGGTTGAATACATAGACGTTCCGCTGAACAGCTGAACCAGGCTAAAAAATTCATTTAGATACCCAACTAGGCGCCCAACCTATTGAACAGTTTATGTTATTGAAAATGTGTCTACAGATCACTTATCTTACAATTCTAAACAAGCTAAGGTGCATGAATGTATGTGACAAATAAAGCCAATTAGCAAAACGAAAAAAAAAGATTAATGTCATGAAAAGAGAGCAGATAGAGGAGTTGTAATGAAGAATTCGGTAAAGCTCTATTTTCTAGCAACACCAACTTTTTCAGGAGGAAGAAGAAGAAGAGTTGGAAAAAATGGCCAGAAATCAATATCTCCTGCGAAAGATCCAGTTTTTCTGCAAAACACACTCAATTTGGGTGGGAGACATGTGACCTGCTTTGTCATCAAGAACATAAGGTGTTCAATACATTGTCGTCTAAATAAAAACGAATATGTTTGAAAGTTCAAGTGGTCGTTCATGTCAACTTGAAGAAACACTTAAAATAGTGTTGTCAAAGGTGCACTTAAGCCCTCAAGTGAGGCTCAAAATGTGTTGACTGCTTCGCGTCGCTTAATGTGCAGTTCAGTGTCTTCATCAGTCATATAAGACATACTTTTCTTTGCCAACAGCCTCTTCTGAAGAGGCCGCGTTAAACAACTGATATTTTACTTTATTGTAAAAAAGTTACAATTTTTTTGTTCATATATCTGTCATTCATGCTTATAATTATTAATCTTGGACTACTGATATATGTTTTGTCTTTTTTTCTCTCTTTGCGCCTTCTTTTGTTAAAGCTCACACTTTATTTCCACTTCGCGGTTAAAGTCCCATTGGATTGCGTTTTTTGCTTTTGAAACACTGCACTTCGACATCTTTGTTGTTATTTTCAGCTTCTCACTCGACTTCCTTTGCATTTCTTTTCAGAGAGTAAGCAGAGTGAACTTCACAAACCAGAAAGTGTTGGCACTGCGCCCAGTTTACTGGCAGCTAATGCAACATCTTCGAATGTCTCGAAGCTGTTCTGTGGATTATGTCAGAAACCTTTGAGAAAGAAACGCTATGTACTCGATAGCAACATATCTTCTAGCGAGCCTTCTGTTGTGGCAGTTTTAGTTTGTGGTCATCTTTACCATGCTGATTGTTTGGAGGAAAGAACACATCATGACGATGTCACAGATCCACCCTGCCCGATCTGTCGTGGTATCAACTGAGTAGGTTTGCTCTACCTGAATGTAGATAATCTCAGGTGCGGATCTAGGATTTGAAAAGCTCTGAGTTGCAACATGTTATGTTTATATATAGTTCGAGTCAAAAGCAGTGGGTGCGCGTGTCGTCTTTTGGATACCAGATCTATTGAGGGGGAAATGTAGCTTACAAGAGGCATCAAGAATCAGTTAACTTTCTGCATAAACTTTTCGGTGTTTTCTTTGTAAAGTATTACTCTAGCTCTAGTATAGAAGTTATGTAAGATATTAGTGTATGACAAATTGATGCAATTTGATGGATTATACCATCTTTATAAGCTCTCGTTTGGTACGAGGGATAAGCGATAACTAATTCTGGATTTACTTTAGGATGAGTTTATTTTAATGTTTCATCGAAAATAAAATAACGGGATAACTTATCTTGTTATTGGAGGTGCTACTTTTATCCCACATTAAGGGTGGGATAATAATTTTGGAATAATTATTCTTGGAGCCTGGAAGTAACTGATAAAGTTGCCTCTATGTGATTAGAAGGTCACTGTTAAAGCCTTGTAAACAACCTTTGGCAAAAGTGTAAGATAAAGTTGCGTATAGTAGATTCTTGTAGTTGGGCTTTTCTTTGCGCATAGTAAAAACTTTAGTGTATTGGGCTATTTTTTGTCCTTTTATTCTCGAGATGACGTGTTTCTCAACCAAATGAATTTGTTTTGGTATGCGGGATAAAGTAAGATATTCTAAGATTAAGGTGGGTTTGGATAAACTTTTTTTTTAAAAAATGACTTAAAGGTCAAATGCTAAAAGTCGGTACTAACCTACTTTTGGCTTTTGATTTTTTTGGTACCTTTTAAGTCTAAAGTAAGATGCTTAAAAGCACATTGGGTCTTTATCAAACACTTCTAAAAATTAAAAAGTACTTAAAACTCAAAGTACCTAAAAATAAGTCTATTCAAACACCCTTTTAAGTTTGAGATAAAATTATATTTTGTTTGGTTGAAGGTATAAATTTAACTATAAATCATAATTCTATATCTTCAACCAAGCAGAGTGAATTTAATCGCAACCTTAATCTTAGATATTTCATCTTATCCCATTCAACTTGAATACAAATTAGTCCTAAAGTTATAATCTTAGCATATAATTTTGGAATAATTTTGCATGCAAACCAAATGAATCTTAATTCTAATAAAATATAACAAGGATGAATCTAAATATCTTTTTGAAAAGCTGGCACTCGCTTGCCGTCCACACTCAAACACCGTTCTTCTTGGAAGAAAAGCTTTTGAATTATCATCACATCAGTAGGAGCGGAAAATAAATCTTGGAAGGCTCCCCTCCAATCCCCATAAGTCTCGTCCTGCCTTGTCTTGAACTAAAACTCGAAAATCAGGATCAACTAACTTCAAATCAGTGACCAGATAGTACAACATGAAAATCAATGCAAGGCAAAAACTGAATTATCGACCATACATTTTTTAGCCTAAAGAGAATTATGAAATTATTATCCTTATTCCACTAAATGTATGATAAAATCATCTAATTTAAAGAAAAAAAATACAACTTGGCAACAGACAACACCTTGTGCACCTCATTTGTGACATTCCTTTTCTGTATTTTTCTACTATTTAACTTCTTCTAAATAAGGTACTCTTTAAACTTTACTGTTAACTTTTTTATTTTAAAATTAAAAAAGCTACCTTTTTTTATTTAGGACTAAAATACAACTCACTAAACTTGGCAATGGTCCATGCAAACTATATATTCTATCATATAATAAAATTTAATTATTTCATTGAAAAATGTATGCACTCACTTGTCAAAAGACAAATGGAAGGACCATCAACTTGCATGGGCTAGACGACCACAGGATATGCTGTAGTGGATGAGTTATTTCTTCCTTAATTAGAGATTTAGATTTGAGCCTTCGGTATGAAAAAATTCTTGATAGGCTATGCTTCCCCCAAATAAGTCCTACATGGCGCGAATCAAATTAGTCAGACTCTAATACAGACATCGAATATCAGATGGACAATTGAAAAACTTGCATGGGCTAAACAACTGTTCAGGGGACACAATGTCCTAGTTTGTAAACTACTTCAAAAAAATTATCTGTTTTAATTTACGTGATATAATTTAATTGATATAAAAAAAATATATGTAAAACTTATAATCTCACATACTACTGTTATTATTAAATAAGTAATACTAATATATTTCAAATCATGTCTAGTGAGACATCACAATTTTAAAAATAAAGGTAAAATGACTGTTTAATTGTTCATTTTTAGCAAAATATGTTTAAATTTGTCAAAAAAGCATAATATATAAACATGCAAATAATCAAATCAATCTCAAGGGAATGATAGACGTTTTAACTCTCAGCATATATATTTGACCTTCACTTAATTTTAACAAATAACAAAATACTTCAACTTGTCTTTATTATGTCTTGTGGATACATATCAATATTGAGATGTATAAATGATCGCTTGGTAAGTTAAAGTATATATCAGAATATAGTAAAAATAAATTGAGGTATTTGAATAAATACATTCGAAATTGAATTGTTTACGTATTAGTTAAGGTTAAATTTGAATCTTTATGTTCATATTATTATGTTAATAAATATTCTATCTTTTTTATTTTATATGACACTCATTCTTTTTTGGACCGTCTCACAAAAAATATCACTCTATTCTAATAGGAAATAATTTAATTTTTAAAATTTTCTTTTACCGTTAGTGAAATGGTACTCAGTTACATAATATCTAAGAATAATTTTAATTTATTCTTAAATACCATGGTAAGTCAAAAAGTATAGCACCGTAAAATGAGACGAAGCGGGCATGTAACATGTAAGAATAGAAAATCTCTCCCTCCCTCTCTCTCTCCCCTCTTCTGTCCTTTCATCTTCTCATGTTAACAGAAAGGAGAGGAAAACAAAAAATCTGAAAATCCTTTAAAGAGTGTCCCATTCTTCCATTTTCTTTGGTAAACCCTTTGTGTTTCTATAGCCATTTTCTCTTTTTAAAATCCCCAGCTCTTTGTTCTTGCCGGAAAAAAGAACCCCATTTTCCGGCAGGTCAAAGGGGTGGTGGATTCATTCTTTTCTTGGAAATTTGAAATATTTATGTGTTTGGGTGTTTGATTTTGATACACATTTCCTAAAAAGAGGGAAAAAACTTGAACTTTATACCAAATATACAGATTTCAAGAATTGGAACGATAGAGAAAAGGAGAAATGGTGACTGAGGTGATTCCGGTGAGGAATCCGATAAGCACTGTATTAGAGAGGGTTGGGGTTTATGGTTTTTTAGGGAACAGCAACACTACAAAGAAATGCAATTATGAAATTCAAGATGAAAATGATACAATGGAACTGGTGCAACTTGGTGCTGAAAGAACAAAAAATGTGCTTATTTTGATGAGTGATACAGGGGGTGGACATAGAGCTTCAGCTGAGGCGATTCGCGATGCTTTCCATTTGGAATTTGGGGATGAGTATAATGTAAAGTTGTAATCTTTTTGGTTTTCTAGAAAATTGGTTTATGTTTGTTGCATTGCTTGTTTGGCTTAGATATTCCATGTCGATTCGCGTTGTCTCCTATATGCATTATTGAGTCATTTGTCATATTGAGGAATTTGAATTTCAAATGATGAATCCCAAGTTTTTGTCTTTGAGGTTTTGATCAGTTCATGAAAGTTGAGGTACATTGTGAAGTTATTATCTTTTTCTGGCATTTTGATGTTTTTGTTGCATTTTTTTTGTTTGCAATTGTGAATCCCCTTGCTTAGAAATTCCATGTCTGATTCGTGTTGTCCTACGTGCATTATTGAGCAAGTTGTCATATTGAGGAATTGAGTCTCCAATGATAAAGGGTTCCTTGAAACAGCCTCTCTACCTCATAACTATGAGGTAGTGGTAAGTTTTGCGTACATTCTACCCTCCCCAGACCCAACTTGTGGGATTCCACTGGGTATGTTGTTGTTGTTGTTGTAGTCTTCAGTGATAAAGGGAAAGTTTTTTTCTTTTGATGTTTTGATCAGTTCATGAAATTTTAGGATATTACAAATTTACGATGTGAGTATAATTAAAATTATTATGTTTCTAGTTTTTCTAGCTATTTGATCTGAATTGCTCTTTTTGTTACATTTCGTAAGTTTGGAATCATGAATCTCATTAATCTCCTTTCTTAGAAGTTCCATTTTGATTTGTGTTGTCCTATGTGCATTGTTGAGTCATTTGTCATATAGAGGTATTGAATTTCCAATGATAAATGCCAAGTTTTTTTCTTTTTTGAAGTTTTGATTACTTGCAAGTTAAGGATATTATAGCATAAAGTTATTATCTTTCCTGGTTCTTTAGCTATCTGATCTGAATTGATCTTTTTGTGAATTTTTTTGTAGTTTGGAATTGTGGATCCCATTAGTCCACTTGCTTAGTAATTCCATGTCGATTCGTGTTGTCCTATGTGCATTATTGAGTCATATTGAGGAATTGAGTTTCCAATTATAAATGCAAAGCTTATTCGTTTCAAGTTTTGATTAGTTCTTGAAAGTTAAGGATATTATAATGTAGAATATAGGTTGATTCATGTTGTAAGATCTACCTAAAAATTGTGTTTTTGTTGCGTTTATCTAAATATATAATTCTCACGTTTATGTAGATCCCATCTAGTTAAATACTTCTCCGGTATGAGTTTTTACTTGTTAAGTTTAACAATTTAGTTACTGGTTTTTATAGTATGACATGCCTAATGAAGTCTTTATTGGATGTACCACATATTCATATTTCAATTTGGTAATGTTAGATGTGTTCAATCGTTGTAGGTTTTTGTAAAAGATGTTTGGAAGGAATACACTGGATGGCCATTGAACACCATGGAGCAGCAGTACAAGTTCATGGTTAAACATGTGCAGCTTTGGAAGGTTGCATTTCACGGCACGTCTCCTCGTTGGATACATTCAGCCTATCTTGCTGCCATTGCCGCCTTCTACGCCAAGTATGTTCCTTCTCTGTTTTTAAAGCTGTGGATATTTGATACTTCCTGTGGTCAATGATATTCCCCTACGTTTCAATTTGTTTTTCTGGTTTTGACTTGGCACGAAGTTTGTAAGTAAAGAAGACTTTTGAATCTTGTGGTTTCAAACGAAAGATTTGTAGAATGCACCTAAATATCCTTAAGTCTTGTGGTCTTAAACATGTCACGTTAAAAATTAGAATTAATGAGTTTCTAGATATTCTTCTGACTCAGACTAAAAAAGAAAATAAGAAAAACAAATTGACTTATGTTATTTTCTGAGTGATTTTCTTCGTGTTATCAAAGATATGGGATCAATATCGTCTTAAATTCATTTTAAATTTGTGAAAATGAAGGGAGGTGGAAGCTGGCCTGATGGAGTACAAACCAGACATAATTATTAGTGTTCATCCTCTTATGCAACACATTCCTTTGTGGGTTCTAAAATGGCAAGGTCTACAAAAGAAAGTAATATTTGTCACGGTTATTACGGACCTCAGTACTTGCCACCGTACTTGGTAAGTTATATCTAACACTTTCATGTTATGTTGCTTGGATTCTTCAAAAATTTCCGCTAGGTGCATGTGAGATCATCCGAAAGTAGTGCGTTTTTGGAGAGCCCAAAACAATATAGCGTTCATGTCAAATATGTCAGTTTGACCGGTATCCTCATTTGATCAATAGGTTTCATCCTGGGGTCAATCGATTGTACTGCCCTTCTGAGGAGGTAGCAAAGAGGGCTTTATTTGATGGATTGGAAGAATCTCAAACACGCATTTTCGGGTTGCCTATTCGTCCCTCTTTTTGTAGAGCAAGTTTTACCAAGGTGAATGTTCCTCAATTTACAAAAGAATGACACTCCTTTGAATCCATGTTTCATTTTTTTTCCTTACTGTCTTCTCAATACTTGCTATAGGATGACCTCAGAGTAGAACTCGAGATGGACCCAAGGTTGCCGGCAGTGTTGCTGATGGGCGGGGGTGAAGGGATGGGACCTGTTCAGAAAACTGCAAAGGCTCTTGGAGAAGCTCTTTTCAATAAAGTAATGGAGAAACCTATCGGTCAAATGGTTGTCATATGTGGACGCAATGAAGAGCTAGTGTCTACATTACAATCACTTGAATGGAACATTCCTGTCAAGGTAAAATAGAACTACATTCTTGGAGTATGAACGTGCTTTACAAAACTATGTTAAAATACCTCAGCTTTACTTGACAATGAATTTTTTGTTTGAATACGTTCTCTTCTTGCTATCTAGATTAAAGGATTTCAGAAACAGATGGAGAAGTGGATGGGCGCTTGCGACTGTATTATCACAAAGGTATGTTGATGCACTCCTATTTTAGCATTGCCATGCAGTGGCGGAGCTAACGCTTCAGTTACTATGGGTTCAGCCAAACTTGGTAGTTTTGGTCCTAACATTATTTGTACTAGAAGTCCATTGAATAAGTGCAAATTATTAATTTAGAACTCAACAACTCGGAAGAGACTAAAATCTCGAACCCATAAGCTTCAAATTCTGGTTCTGCCTCTGTTGCCGTGTATTCTTTTTTGTGCATTGTCCACAATGTGGGACAGATTCAGTTATTTTCGTCTGCAGGCCGGACCAGGTACAATTGCAGAAGCACTAATCAGAGGGCTGCCAATTATTCTCAACGACTACATTCCTGGACAAGTTAGTGAATGTTGATTATTCGATTGCTAGCTATCGTAGTAACTTCTGATAAGACCGTGTTCACTGATTTACTTTTTTATTATATATTTGCAGGAAAAGGGAAACGTTCCATATGTGGTGGAAAATGGAGCTGGTGTTTTCACACGAAGCTCCAAGGAAACAGCCCGAATTGTTGCAGAGTGGTTTAGCACCAAGGCAGATGAACGGAAAACTATATCAGAGAATGCACTAAAACTTGCACAACCCGATGCAGTTTTTGACATCGTGAAGGATATCCACGAGCTTGCATGCCAGAGAGGTCCTCTCGCCAACATTCCTTATGCGTTCACGTCTTCATTTTCAAGCTTAATTTAAGCTAGATGCACAGATTCTTTTTTCATTTTCTTTTACTACAAGGTCTAAGATTTGTTCTAGTAGGATATTATGTCAGGTAATCGCATTCTTTAGCCATAAACGCTTGGCGCGCTTATTGTAATCTGTAGATTATCTATACAAATTCCGATCCTTGGTTAGTCGTGAAGAAATTTAGCGAATCGAGAATGCAGAAGCTGTGATATAAATGCAGAAAATGGATGAAGATTCTTATGTTTTGGAGTGTTGAAACCTTTCCAATTGTATCAAGATTACTTGACTTGGAGAACCTGTATTGTATGAGGTTGCTTCAAAATTGAAGAGATTTCACTTATATAGCAAATTTGATTTGTATTGAATATGTTGCTTAGTTCTTATTTTTGTTTTTTCGAGATCATTTGTGAGATTAGACTGAGTATGTTGTCTTTGATCACATAAACAAATATTTGAATTTGAACTCTGTTGACAAGTTAACACTCCAACTATGAGAGTGCACTTCTAAACATCTTTAACTAAGAGCTGAACACTCCAACTTATATTTACTGTGTCACGTGGATACCTAATGCTAATGTGACACATTAATTTTGCACATATCCAAGTGATCATTTTGTAAGTTGGAGCCAGTGCCGGAGTTGGTGAAAAATTATACTATTTTTATGTGGTAAAAATAATTTTTTATGTATATATAGTAGATGTCCAACCCCTGTTGGTTAGTTTGTATATTTGCTTCTTAAAATTTTGAATCCCCTTAAAGAAAATCCTAAATGCACCATTGGTTGGAGCGTTCAATTGCAACATCGAAGACTCATATGAAAATGCCTTTTAATCTTGCATGCTGACAGAATGATGAACGGTTACAATTCTCTCATTTCCTATGATTTTGCTATAGCTTACTAGCAAATTCCTAGACAAAGATTCCGACATTGAAGAAGCAAACTCGATCTCAATTTCATGAATTAGTGGAAGACATTTAATTCGGTAATCAAGTTAAAAGTTTCGTTGCTTTCTCTCTTCTATTCTCTTCTCTTGCAATTGGAAGTCACCCACAAATTGTATAGGAATGAACAAAATCAAATCAAAAATCGTATCAAACTGTATTATGGAATAACCATTTTGTTTAATATAAGACATTAAATTGAGCGGCTATTTAGGTTAATTCTTCCAACATAATTTAGAGCCCATTTAAGTATAAAGCCCATAGGCCCAACTAATAAAACATTAATTAGATCCGAAATCAGAATCGGTTCTCAGTCTCTTAATCTGTCAACCTTCTTTCGGTGCCGCCCGGCGGAGATCGCCGGAGCTCTTCACCGATAAATTTCTCCGTCCAATCAAACTGTGAGTGTGATTTTTACTGTACTTAGTGTCCTCTGTTAATTGCAGATTCGGATTGTTGAATGTTTTGGAAATTTTAAATGGGTGATGATATTGCGAAGGAGAAGAGAGTAGTTTTTGTGACTGTAGGGACTACTTGTTTTGATGCTCTTGTAAAAGCAGTGGATACTCAGGATGTTAAGAATGAATTGTTCAAGAAGGGTTACACCGATATTCTGATTCAAATGGGGCGAGGATCGTACATCCCAGCAAGGGTAATTCCACATTTCTCTCCATATTTGTTCTTTCTTATAGCATGTCTGTTGTAAAAATTTCAGCTTTTTTCAGTTTCTACTTTGATTGCGCAACCAAAAATTGTAGGAATTTGGATAATTGTGGTATGGATAGGATGATTTATCCCTTGATTAGAGGTTTCAAGTTCAAGTCACGAGGAAAGGGAGGCTTGGAGTAACTGGTAAAGTTGACTCCATGTGACCAGGAGGTCACGGGAGCCTTAGAAACAGCATCTGATAAGATTGCGTACAATATAGCCTTGTGGTCGGGCCCTTCCCCGGACCCTGCACATAGGAGGAGCTTTAATGCACCCGGGCTTATCCTTTTCTTTAAAGTTTGAGTCTTGAAAATGGAAACATGCTAGTCCCCCTTTTAATGCGCCTTGAACGATGGGAAATTTGGATTAGTCAATCCCCAGAATGGTTCTGTAAATTGGGATGTACTTTAAGCAGCATGAATATGGATCCGTTGAGCCTCAGGATGGGTACCATACATCGGGGAGGAAACGAACAACAAAAATAAAATAGAAATGCAAACCAAGTTGAGTTGCCTAATAAAATGAAAGAACGATGAGTTGGTGAAATTTTGTGAAATGATATGATGCGTGGGAAAAAGCAGGCTAGTTTTTGGTTTTATTGCTGTGAAGAAAGTATTAGGTTCTTATTTCTTTTTGGTTATATAACTGAAAAATCTCCTAGGGCCAGTGACACATAGTTCAGCACTTGGATAATGGATCCATCCCTCTACCCTTTTCTCTGTGTATATCACCATTTGAAACTCAGTGGATGATTGGCCCATCTCTCTAATTTTTCCTCTTAAATACCGGGTTATATGTGGCAATGTTCGAACCAGGATGTTCGCTTAACTCAGACATCACATGTTGCCTTCTTACCACTAGACCAAATCCCTAGGGAACATTCAGATCATATTCTTCAAATGGATAGTAAATAAATTAATAAATCAAATCGAAAGCATAATTTTCCTTGTAAATTTCAAGCTAAGGGATTTACACAGTGAATGAATCTTTGGAAAGGGATGTGATAGATACTCAGTAAGCTTGCCATGAGGTAGTGATGCCAAAGGTTCCTCGAGGAGGTCATTTGAAGAAGGTTCTTCTCGTTATCACTGACAGTCTAACATGGAACTATATATTAGAGCTTACCTCTTATCCAGGTCTGTTATTAGGATAGGACGGAAGTGTGGGTGGTTGCACTGCTCTTTATATCTTAAGCAGTGTGCTCATAGCAATGAACTGTCTGTAAATTGGGTGTTCTTTTAGGGGAAGTAGGTGTTCTTAACACATAAAATTGGAAGTTTGGAAGAATTTATGTTCGCTTATGCTTGGATATGCAAGATTTGGTCTGATTAATGGCTAGTCCTTCGCATGCTATCAAGCCGAGATCCTATATGTGGTTATTGACCTCAGCGTTTGTTTTTGAAGGATAATAAAAACAAGATATTTGGAATGTGTGGCGTGGCTCTTTTTGGTGCTCGTATCTCATTAAACTTACGTACTGTATTAGTTTTCTGTGATATGAATTCAATATGTATGCGTAATCATGTGCTGCATAATGTGCTTCTTGGCTGCATGCTGTTTATGTTAGGCTTTGTTACAATTTGATATGGAATATCTTTTTAGCCTTCTATAGAAATGGAACACTTACCTTTGCAAATTTTACTCGCTCATTCGACAATGCTTCTTTGCCCAGTAATAATTCATTTATTTCTGGTCTTTTACATCTTGCTGTAATATTCCAGTCGACTGCTGAAAATGGTTCCCCAGCTCTGGACTACTTCACATTTTCATCGAGCATAGCTGACTATTTGAAGTCCGCATCACTTGTTATCAGCCACGCAGGTATTTTGGTTGTTAACGACCTTAAGTTTATACATTAAAGCGGTCGTTTGGTTGCTGGTTAGAGTTAAGCATGTTTTTTTTTTTTTGTGTGTGTGTGTACGGAAAGTGTTTAGTTATTTCATTTTCATAACTTATACCTGTTTTATTTATGTTGGGTTGTAAAATAATAACCAAGCTCCATACTTGGCATGCTGAATTTAAACAGAACAGCTGAAATACTACCGAACATGGTATTGACTATTTTTAAATACATGAATTACTCCCCTTCCTAAGCAACAAATTACCACTTACTATATCACTTTGGTACTTTCTTTTGTGTTTGTTTTCATGGTCTCCTTCATTTTCCTTCCTCTACTGTTTTGTTTTCATGGTCTCCTTCATTTTCCTTCCTCTACCCTCCCTTCTACTCGGATGAGAGCAACTAGCATATCATTGTTTGGATTAAAATGCTTATTAATTTGCTCTGACTAGGAAAACTAACCCATAGATTATAGTTGTCTCATTGAGACACTTCAAACATTTTCATACTGTTCCAATGATTATAATAACTAACATAGAATCATCGGGGTGGTCGGGTTTCCAAGTATGTGAATGTCTCGGTTTTCTTTACCACATCTATCTCATGATGTGATTTAACATTAACCTCTGCTTAATCCCCTGCTTGCAAATGTTTTTGGTTGCTATGCTAGTGGCCTCATAAGGCATATGATTGGCCAAAAAGTTCCTGCACTTAGTCTCTGAGCAGAGACGGAAACAGAAATTGAAGCTTACTGGTTCAAGATTTTTGCCCTTTTTAGTTATGGGGTTTCTACGTTAATAATTTGTACATATTAAATGAATTGTAAAACTTGCTGCGAATAGGGAAAATAATATTTCTTGTCATTATAAAACTTCAAAAGTTGCAACACTAAGGCTATGTAATCACACATTTGAGTACTGCAGGTTCTGGGAGCATATTTGAGACATTACGACTGGGCAAACCTTTAATAGTGGTAGTCAATGAGGATCTTATGGACAACCATCAAAGTGAGCTCGCAGAAGAACTGGCTGAGAGAAAACATTTGTATTGTGCTCGTCCACAAACATTGCACAAGACTATATCGGATATGGATACGGGGTCTCTTGTTCCATATCAACCAGGTGATGCGAAACCAGTTGCTAAACTTATTTATAGATATTTAGGTTTCCCAGAGGACTGATGAAACTTATTGTTCAGTTAGATGAAGTGAAGTTCAAGTGTATGTGATTTATAGAGCATAATGTTTATCCTCGAATACTCTGTTGTCTTTGTTTCTAATGATATTTTATGTGTTTATAGTACATGCATGAGATACAATGAAGACGAGTGGAGTGTCTAGTTGATGTGTCTAAATGTGCAGTTTCAAAATTGGAGTGTGCCTACTTGCTAGTTGAGACAATGTTTGATTGTTGCTAGTTGATGTGTCTAGATGTGCATTTTCAAAGTCCACAAGAACACTATCTAGTAGAATCTTAGTTAGTATTTGATGTACAAACAACAACGCATACCTAGTGAAATTTGGGGAGAATAAAATATATGCAGATCTTATGTATTTATGTCTGCTAACTTTGGATGCGCATAATAAGTAGACACTAAAACTTGTACGAAGTTAAAACAAGTAGATACATGTGTCCGACATAGTATTTCATATATGTATTATATGCCTCTAGGATAATATTTGTGTCTACTTATTTAACTTAATACAAACAAAATTAGATGACACAATCTAAACTTGAATCCTAATTGAAGAATATGTTTATGTTATTATGCCTTAATATTTCTACTTAATATACTAGTTACAACTTATGTTTTTATCTTTTTTATTTACATAATTAATATAACACATATAGTTTGCAGTTGGAAAAAACAAACGTTTTCTAGCCAATTAATTAAGAAGATTATCAATTATTAAGACCACATGTGGACAAACAAATTATTATCATGCGCATTTTACATGTGAATAAAACATATGCCACAAAAAAATTAAAACAAAAAAAATTAATATACCTGATATTGACATCAATCAATTAAAAATATGACAAATGTCTTTATAAATATGGCTAAACAACTATTAAAATAACTTTTCTATATTACGAACTAAAAACAAAATTTACGTATTTTATACTCAAGAATTTATTTATAGAATTATCCTGAATATATTATTATTATTATTATTTTTATAAATATACAATATAAACAAACAGTTTCTTTTACAATAATTTTTATATATCTACAATAGAAACAAACAGTTTCTTTTAAAAGAAACCAATTTGTATTGTCAGAATACTTCACAGAAGAAATCACTTTAAACAACTTCCTACTCCATTGGTATATTAAAATATATTTAAATTGTAAACAAAAAAAAAAAAAAAGAAGTGGAGGATCATTTTTACTCATTGAGATCTGGTTTGGACATCATTATTGTTAAAAAGAAAATTTATACTCGTTTTGTATCAATTTAACAATCTTATTTTTCTTTTTGACATGTTGAAAAAAGAAATATTATTTTAATATTAGTAAGTTTTTCAATTTCAATATTTTATATGATGAATATAAGACTACAAAATTATAAGGACTATATATGTAAAGGCCACAAAAATTAAGATTTCTAGGCAAAAGTTGATTTTAAAGGATAAATTTAAAACAAGCAAAGACAAATTGTGCAATTAAATAAATGAAATCTCCTTTATGATTGAAATATAAGAATTTTTGGTATAAATTTAAATTTAATTGAATATCAATAGCATACATAATATCAGGTCGAACAAAAAAATCTTTTGAAAAAAATAAATAAAGACACATCACAACTTGATCCAACATGTTATGCCTCGTGTCTTTAAAAATGTGTCTTATGTCTTTAAAGAATTTATATATGTCCCACTAAACATAAGATACAATGAAGACGAGTAAAGTGTTTATTTGTCAGTTGAGATCAAGTTAAAATGTCGAGACGTGATTGTTTCAAAGTTGAAGTGCTAACTTGTTAGTTGAAACTATATTTGATTGTTGTTTATGTATTTTGCTAAAAAAAAGTTAAGATCAAAGAACTTTACTGTAAATAAATTTGAACTTAATACTTGAAATGCATTTTCGAAGTTCACTAGAACACTATCTAGTGAAATCTTAATTATTATGTGATATAGTATATAAATATGTCCTTTTATTTGGCCATAGCTAGCATTTATGCTCTCCAACCTTGGAGGAGCATAATAAGTAGACACTAAAATTTGTACAAAGTTAAACTAATAGGCAAATGCATTCAACATGATATTTCACGTCCTAAGTGCAGTGGCGGAGTCAGGTTTTTTGTTTTCAAAATTTTAAGCAGTAGACACATGAGCTAATCGAAGGGGGTTCACCATCTATTATATATACATAAAAAATTATTTTTACTATACATAAATAGTATAATTTTCGCTAAAGGGGGTTCAGAACCCCCTAAATTTTAAAAGATAAATTTAAAACTAGCAAGGACAAATCGTGCAATTAAATATATGAAATCTCCTTTATGATTGAAATATAAGAACTTTTATACAAATTTAAATTTAATTGAATATCAATAACATAGATAATGTCAAGTGAAACAAAAAAATCTTTTGAAAAAAACAAGTAAGGACACATCACTTCCACTAATTGACTTAGACAACACAACTTGATCCAACAAGTTATGCCTCGTGTCTTTAAAAATGTGTCTTATGTCCTTAAAGAATTTATATATGTCCCACTAGACATAAGATACAATGAAGACGAGTAAAGTGTTTATTTGTCAGTTGAGATCAAGTTAAAGTGTCTAGACGTATTGTTTCAAAGTTGAAGTGCTAACTTGCTAGTTGAGACTATATTTGAATGTTGTTTATGTATTTATGCTAAAAAAAAAGTTAAGAACAAAGAACTTTACTATAAATAAATTTGAACTTAATATTTCAAATGCATTTTTGAAGTCTACAAGAACACTATCTAGTGAATTTTAATTATCATATGATATAATATATAAATATGTTCTTTTATTTGGCCATAGCTACCATTTATGTTCTCCAACCTTGGGCGAGCATAATAAGCAGACACTAAAATTTGTATAAAGTTAAACTAGTACACACATGCGTTCGACATGATATTTCACGTCCTAAGTGCTGGTGGTGGAGTCAGGTTTTTTATTTTCAAAATTTTAAAAAGTAGACACACGAACTAATCGAAGGAGGTTCACCATTTATTATATATATATATAATTATTTTTACTATACATAAATAGCATAATTTTTTACCGAAGGGGGTTCAGAACCCCCTAATTTCAATATGGTTCCGCCACTATCTAGGTTGTGTCATATGTTATTTAACTTTATACAAATTTTAATATCTATCTATTACGTATACTCAAAATTAAATGACATAATCTTAACTTGAATCCTAATTAAACAATATGTTTATGTTATTATGCCTTAATATTTCTACTTAATATACTAGTTACAACTATGTTTTTTATCTTTTTTATTTACATAGTTAATATAACACATATAGTTTGCAGTTGGAAAAAACAAACGTTTTCTAGCCAATCAATTAAGAAGATTATCAACTATTAAGACCACATGTGGACAAACAAATTATTATCATGCGCATTTTACATGTGAATAAAACATATGCCACAAAAAAATTAAAACAAAAAAAATTAATATACCTGATATTGACATCAATCAATTAAAAATATGACAAATGTCTTTATAAATATGGCTAAACAACTATTAAAATAACTTTTCTATATTACGAACTAAAAACAAAATTTACGTATTTTATATCAAGAATTTATTTATAGAATTATCCTGAATATATTATTATTATTATTATTATTATCATTTTTATAAATATACAATATAAACAAACAGTTTCTTTTACAATAATTTTTATATATCTACAAAATAAACAAACAGTTTCTTTTAAAAGAAACCAATCTGTATTGTCAGAATACTTCACAAAAGAGATCACTTTAAACAACTTTCTACTCCACTGGTATATTAAAATATATTTAAATTTTAACCAAAAAAATCAAAATGGATATCCAAACTGGATCTTTGAACATCATTATTATTAAAAAAAAATTTATACTCTTTTTGTATCAATTGAACTGTCTTATTTTTCTTTATGACATGTTGAAAAAAAGAATATTCTTTTTATATTAGTAAGTTTTTCAATTTCGATATTTTATAGGATGAATACAAGATTACAAAATTATACAGACTATACGTAAAGGCCACAAAAATTAAGATTTCTAGGCAAAAGTTGATTTTAAAGGATACATTTAAAACCTGCAAGGACAAATCGTGCAATTAAATATATAAGAATTTTTTGTACAAATTTAAATTTAATTGATTATCAATAACATACATAATATCATGTCGAACAAAAAAATCTTTTGAAAAAAATAAATAAAGACACATCACTTCCAATAATTGACTTAGATAACACAACTTGAATCAACAAGTTACGCCTCGTGTCTTTAAAAATGTGTCTTATGTCCTTAAAAGAATTTATATATGTCCCACTAGACATAAGATACAATGAAGACGAGTAAAATATTTATTTGTCAGTTAAGATCAAGTTAAAGTATCTAGACGTGTTATTTCAAAGTTGAAGTGCTAACTTGCTAGTTAAGACTATATTTGATTGTTGTTTATGTATTATGCTTAAAAAAAGTTAAGAACAAAGAACTTTATTGTAAATAAATTTGAACTTAATATTTGAAATGCATTTTCAAAGTCCACAAGAACACTATCTAGTGAAATCTTAATTATTATGTGATATAATATATAAATATGTCCTTTTATTTGGCCATAGCTAGCATTTATGTTCTCCAACCTTGGGCGAGCATAATAAGTAGATATTTTGTATAAAGTTAAACTAGTAGGCACATGCGTCCGACATGATATTTCATGTCCTAAGTGCAGTGGTGTATAATTATGCAAAAATTGAATCAAATTGTATAATGAATATATAAACACTCTTTATTGTATAGAGAATTATACAAATATTGTGCATGAATTGTATAGCGAAATATACAAATATTGTCATAAAAATAATGAATTGTATAGTGACTTATATAAATGCTGCTATTACTATCAATTTGAAATGTAATTGTCTAAACTAAATGTGGAGCATAATTAAGGTATTTTTGAATGACGATATATGAAAATTCCCCTATATGAAATTATACTGAATATGTTATTATTGTAATTTTTACAAATATTCTTATCACTAAATTATTGTTAATTAATATATATCACCTTAATTATAATAAATTAATATGATTTAGTTCACAATTATTTTACTTGTACCCTTCATGTGAGTTGCATTTTATAAGGGCAAGCTTATGCCTGAAATAATTCTTTTTTTTTTCCAGAAAATATGACAAAGAATATTATTATATGAAGCAAAAAAGTTAAATAATTAATTTAGCTTCATGATGGGAAAAAATATTTACAATAATTTTTATATATCTACAATAAAAACAAACAGTTTCTTTTAAATGAAGTCAATCTGAATATTACACTGAAGAGATCCCTTTAATTGGTATATTAAAATATATTTAAATTTTAGCTAAGAAAAAAAAAGAAGTAAAAATGAATCTTCAAACTGACTGATTTTTACTCATCACTATCTGGTCCGAACATTATCATTATATATAAAAATTTATACTCTTTTCATCTTAATTTTCTTTTTGACCTATTGGAAAAATGAATGCATCTAAGTTTTTTAATTTCAAATATTTTATAAAATAAATATAAGTCTATGAGATTATAAAGACTACACACATAAAAATCACAAAAATTAAGATTTATAGGCAAAAGTTGATTATAAAGTTGATCCAACAAGTTATGCCCCACGCCTTTAAAAAAATGTGTCTCGTGTTCTTATGTCCCACTAGACCTAAGTTGATTTCTAACGATAAAAATTAACCAACAATTAATATATTCAGTGAAATCTCATAGATATAATTCGAAAAGGATAGAATGTCTATGAGAGGACATTTCCGAAACACCCTTGTCTCAAAAATCAAGCTCAATAAGCAGAACATACTAGATATGAAGAAAAAAGAAAAAGAAAAGAAGAAGAAAAAAAAGAAAATGACTAATAAATGAAAAACAAATGATATATAATATGTAAATATGATAAAGTAAAATTAAAGATCAGTATATTTAAAAGGCAAATCGTGCAATTAAATATATAAAATTTCCTTTTGTTGTGAGGGATTCCTTTTAATCAACTTTCAAATACAAATATCGAACATCGTGCGGAGAAAAAAACAAAGAAGGGAAGTGCATCCACCCAATAATTGACTAAAACCACACATTTGTGATCCAATCTTGCGCCATACCATGCTGCTATCTTTACTCATCATTCTTGTTTCTATTTATACTCAAAGTTTACTCATCAAAATAAGCAACAGTAAAAATATCAAAAATATTTCCAATATTTTCACTTCAATTCCCTATCTAGTTGGTGCAAGGTACTTTTCTTTATCATTTTCATGTTGTTCTAATGCAAATTCGTGGATTTTAAGTTATATACGCTGATAATATAGATGAGGGTGGAAGTAGAGGGTTGAAAATAATATTCCTTCTATTTTAATTTATTTTTTTGGTTTTGGCTTGACACGGAGTTTAAAAAAGTATAAAATGATCTTTGAATTTTATTTCTTAAACTAAAAATATATTTAAAGTTCTATAATGCCTTTTAATCTTGTAGTCGTTAAACTAGTCACGTGGAAAATTAGGATTAAAGAGTTCAAAAAAAGAGACATTTTTTTAACGGACTACGTAGGAAAGTAAAACAAACAATTGAAATGGTGTAATAGTACTATGTAAATTTGGTAGAAGTGATTCTTTTGTTGTTGCATATACATAAGTTTTTGAATACCTTATTTGAAAATCATGCTCCGTCACTGTTAATAGAGATTTTCGTAATAATTTAATATGCGTCGACAGCTACTACTACTTCTGTTTCAGAAATAATCTCTTTATCTTCACAAGGTAGGAATAACTAATACGTTTTGCGTCATATACACTCCCTAAACTTCACTTGTGGAGTTACACTGAGTCTGTTATTGTAGTTGTTATTTTGGTTGGGCACGGAATTTGAGAATGAAAGAAAGGTTAAAGCAACACTACGGATGCTTTTCTATTCTTTAATTAGCTGATTTATATATCTCACCGAGGACATGACCATAGATAGAAATGAGTGAAAGCCGCGTATTGTATATGCTGTTGATGTATCAAATCTTGTTAATATGCTTGATAAGGCATTAATTCTAGTATCACGTGTGTTTCTTCACAGGAACGTACGTGAATTTTATCAATTATGCTTTGTCGTTTGTCAGCAGACAGATATATATATGTTCATCTAACCATGTACTTCAATTTTTCTCCTTCTTTAGCATAAGGTTTGTCTTTCAAATTTCCGCCTTTAATTACTACATTGGTTCTTTCTGGATGCAGTGAATCATTGAAATACTGTTGCTTCAGAGGAGTCAATGTTGCTTCATTTCTTCTTTCTGCTGTCCGTCTTTTTGACATTGGTAGACAACGGGAATGCTGGTGTAACGAGTTCATTTGTTCGTAAGGAGTTTCCAGATGTTGATATCCCTCTTGACAATGAAGTCTTTGCAGTTCCTAAAGGTTACAATGCTCCACAGCAAGTAAGTTTAGTTTACCTTTGTTTTGTTTGATCTTCACAATATCTATGAGGGAGTGTTTTTTTTCATGTAATGTCTTCGCGAACTTGAGATAATATGTTCAAACATATAGTTCAGTGTCAGCTTGAATTTCTTTCTTTCTATCTCTATGAGGTAGTGTTAAGGTCTGCAGACATTTTACCCTCCCCAAACCCCACTTGTGGAATTCCACGTTGTTGTTTTGGTTTACGATGAAACAGAATTTGTGATGGTATAGAAATTGCATACACAGATTACAGAGTTGTGTATGACCATTGTTGTTACGTCCTAGATCCAATTGTTAAAGTATTGTCTGCTTTGGCCCCAACCCTTGTGGTTCACCTCTAGAATTTTGGGCCTTTAAGGTTTTGTTCCCTTAGGCTTTTAACCAAAAGACGCTTCAACAGTTGAATCCTGAACTCGCCTTTATATGACCACTAAGGCAACTATTACTTTCCCTTTCCTTCTTGATATGGGACTTGTCTAAGGCCGCGGAAGATGTTGGAGTAACTAGCACACAATTACACAATCAAAACCAAGTAGGGAAGAAAATACAACACAAATTTAATAAGGTTTGGCCAAGCCTAGTCCTCGGGGCATTTCTACCGAGTTCAAACACCAGTAGTTAGTGTTCTGTTACAACTCTGTATTAGGTGATGATGAAATACATTGTAATATCGACAACTGTACTCATAATCTTCGAGTGCAGCTTTCTGTCTACTGTCGATAAAATGCAGTTTCTTGTGCTACAAGTTTTTTCGAGTGTTTACATGTCATCTTAACTTCATTCTACTATAGGTGCATATAACACAGGGTGACTATGAAGGAAGGGCTGTAATAGTCTCATGGGTTACACCAGATAAACCGGGGTCTAGTCGAGTACGTTATGGATTATCTGAGGGAAAATATGAGTTTACAGCAAAGGGATCATTCACAAACTACACATTCTACAACTACAAGTCTGGATATATACACAAGTGCTTTCTTGAGGGACTTCAGGTACTTAAAATTCTCCGTTTTATGTATGGAGGAAGATAGCAGTTCTTGTTGTGATTTTAACTTCTTAAACGCCAGAACTCTGTGTAAATAATGCTTACCACCTATCGTGTCACAAGCACGGGGTGACTAGGGGGCGCTAGGGAGAAGGTAGTACAATTTTTGCATATTGACAGTAGCACATAGTAGTAGTTCTCTATCTTGATGACTGATGATTCTTACCTCGGTTTTAGTATGACACGAAGTATTACTATCAAATTGGAAATGGCGACTCTGCTCGGAGCTTTTGGTTTGAAACTCCCCCAAAGGTTGATCCAGATGCTTCATACACATTTGGCATCATAGGTTAGTAGTTTATACATTTCATTTCCCATTTGTCTGTATTATCTCGGAAACGACCTCTCTATCTCCATGAGGTAGTGGTAAGGTGTGCATACATTTTACCCTCCCAGACCCCACTTGTGGGATTCCAGTGGGTATGTTGTTGTTGTTGTTATACTTTACCACATTGACGTTTGAGCACGTCTGAACTCCTACCGGGATGTGTTCGTGTGTTGTTGTTCTTTTCAGGTGATCTTGGACAAACATATAATTCTCTTTCGACACTTCAGCATTACATGAACAGTGGGGCTAAGAGTGTATTATTTGTGGGAGATTTATCTTACGCAGACAGATACAAGTATCATGATATTGGTGTCCGTTGGGATTCATGGGGTCGCTTTGTTGAACCAAGTACAGCATATCAACCGTGGATTTGGAATACCGGGAATCATGAGATAGAATACTTGCCATATATGGTGATGTCCTGCAACACAGCTCAAAGATCATATGCTTAACATAGTGTTAGTTTCCTGCTATCTGCAGAAAACCAGCAATGTTGTAAAGAAATTTACTGTTTTTCTCATTCTACACAGGGAGAAGTAACTCCGTTCAAGTCGTATCTGTACAGATATCCAACGCCATATAAAGCTTCAAACAGCAGTAGCCCGCTTTGGTATTCAATCAGGAGGGCGTCTGCTCACATAATCGTGCTGTCATCCTATTCTCCTTACGGTAATTTATCCGTTTCCTGTTTCATAATTCTTGAAATAAAGTAACAAAACATGTTTTCACTAACAATTTAACCTCTGAGATGACATGGTCACACACTTCAACATGGTATCAAACTGGTGCTTTCTCTAACAGCTTAAGCTTTTAGATGAGACGGTCATATACTTCTTCAACAATACAGATTTTATGATCTTCACCAAGTGCTAACCTCTCCGAGTTTAGAATAAAGTAACCTTTCTTGATTTTCTTGAACGCGATGCAATCAACAAACTCACAATGTCTTTTGTAATGCAGTAAAGTATACGCCACAATATAAGTGGCTGGCAGAAGAACTTAAAAATGTGGACAGAGAGAAAACTCCTTGGCTTATAGTCCTTATGCATGTTCCTATCTACAATAGTAATGAAGCTCATTTCATGGAGGGAGAAAGTATGAGATCCGTCTTCGAACCATGGTTTGTCGAACACAAAGTTGATGTGATCTTTGCTGGTCATGTCCATGCCTACGAACGATCAGTAAGTCACTTCATTTCATTGTACTGGTTTTCTACTCGTCCGAGGACAAAGGAAACAAAAGGGACAAATATGTGATACTCCCTCTGTTTCTTCGGTTTTAACTTGACGCAGCAAAAGACCATTTAATCTTGTGGAAAGTTAGAACTAAAGAGTGCCCCCCCCCAACAAAAAAAAAAGAAAAAAAGACATTCTTTCTGAAACAGACTAAAAAGGAAAGTAGGACAAACAAATTGAAACAAAGGGATCTGCTAAAGTTGACATTGCTAAAAGATTTCTTTTTCTTTTCCAGTATCGCATATCAAATCTACGCTATAACGTCTCCAGTGGTTATCCTTACCCTGTACCTGATAAAACAGCTCCAGTTTACATTACTGTTGGTGATGGAGGAAATCAAGAAGGTCTTGCTGCAAGGTAACTTACATGTTATTGCAGAGCATCGCTCGTGAACAACATTACAAACGCACTCATTCGATTAATAAACTAGGTTTCATCTCGAGTACATGAGTACTCGATCTGTGAACTCAGTAACAGACACACTCCCTTGTGGTGTGGCCTTTCCTCAGACCTTGCATAAATGTGTGATGTTTAGTGCACCATACTGTCCTTATTCACTCTTGTCGACTTATGTGTTTCAATAACCATATAACTTCTTAAATTTCTCTAGAACTACAGATTCATTTGTTTGTTTCTGCAGATTTAGAGATCCTCAACCAAATTACTCTGCTTTCCGCGAATCCAGTTATGGTCATTCTACACTAGAGATTAAGAACAGAACACATGCATTCTACCACTGGAACAGAAATGACGATGGAAAGAAAGTTAAAATCGACTCATTCGTGTTACACAATCTGTACTGGTTAGTATGATCTTCCTACGAGAGCCTTGTTTGCTGTTGAAGTGTGTTTTGCCTATACATCTTCTACTAGATCAATTAGTCTATTCTAGTTCGCATTAATTAAACAACACAACGTGGATTAACCTATATTCACAGATATTATAGTAATTTAACTTGTTATAGCAGATAAACTGTATTATTTTAAACAGTTTTGCATATATATCGTTCTTTTACTAGATCAATCACCCTATTCTAGTTTGTCCTGAATCCATGTAACAAGGATTTAACTTACATACACTGACAATACGATATACTATTTACTTGCTATAGCAAATATACCGTCTTATTTTAAACAACTTTGTATATATATCGTCCTTTTACTAGATCAATCAGTCTATTCTAGTTTGTCTTGATACTAAGTAATGCAACGTGTATACACTTGCACTCTATGGTATCTTTAACTTACTGCAGTAGATAATCTGTCTTATTTTCCAAGGAATAATCTCAGTTACTATGTACGACTATCAGTAGTTATCATTTATGCGAATTCTTTTACACTGTCAGTGTATAGAGGTTAAAACTCATATGCTTTATGGTCATGCAGGGGAGTGAATCATCGCCAGGAAAAGTCGAACGAAAACAGTCTCCCTGTTCAATCATTTTAAACAGGGCTTCAACAGCATAACAGTGCAAACATATTTCTGCAACTTACTCTCAACTTAGTTGCAGTTTTATGGCCCTGGAATCATTATCCCATTGGCAACTTATTAGTTTGAATATCTACTTGCTTTCTTGGACTATTTGGCTAACTATCAAAAACATTGTCTCTAGGGTAATGTCTATGTACATACACTACTCTCTCCAGACCCCACTTATGGGAGTACACGAGATATGTTGTTGGACTATTTGGCTAAATTTCCACTATGTATTGATAATTCCAATAAAAGTTTGTGCTGTTTACTACATCGTTTCACATGGTATCATAGTAATATTAACGCACTAAAATGAATTGTAACAGCCAAACCTGGTAGTAATATTATCTGCTTTGGGCCTAAGTCTGCACGGCTTTAAAATGGGTCACTAGTAGGTAAGACCTGTTTACTTCTATACCCAGCATCTCTCCTGTGTTTTGCCGATATGGAACTTCTCATTTTAAGATGAGTTGTTACATGAATCAAACTCACACACGAGAGGTTGTGTCAAAGACATCATTAAGTAAATCAAAGTATGCTCAGATGGTCACAAGCTTCAACATGATGAAAAATCGTCATATAACCAAGGATAAAAAGTGAGTAGCTAGTAGTACTTACTAATAACTTCCACCTTGAAAAAATGACTCCCATTTTTATTCTTCTCCATCTTCAACTTCAGCTTTTCTTTAAAAGTTTCACAGCTTTACAGTATTCTCTCTCTTCTGCTTTTAATATATCATGTACAGAAAATATGCGATTATACGTGCTGTCATTCCCAGTCAATTAGGGAATCAACGTAACTTTACTCCCTGTACAAAACTAACAAGAATATAAAACTAAAGTTTAATGTTCATCATTAGTGGTCTCGGTATATTGGCTGTGGATTCCATTTGAGATGCAAGTTCAGTTTCCCTGATTTAGCCTCCGCTAATTCATACGTGTCTTTGTATTCACCTTCCATAAGAACCCTCGTTAAAGTCAGTATGCATTTTCCCATGAAATCCTGTGAAGAAAGTTAGAAGAATTCGAAATGAATCAATTCTATAATCAGAAAATAAGATATGACAAGGCAGTCTCTGAAATTTATATAACTCGCACATAGGGGTGTTAAATGGGTGAGTTAGGCTAAATTTAGGTAGGTCAAAATGAGTTGCCCGCTCAAAGATCACTTGACTGAGATGGACACGATCAAGATGAGCTAAACAATGATCATAGCCCAACACGCCCACCTCTTACCAAATTTTATATCTTTCTTTGTTTTCTTATAATTTGTTCAATCATCTAATACTTTTCTTTTCTTTATCAAGGCTATATATAACATATCAAACCAACAACAACAACATACCCAGTGGAATCCCACAAGTGGGGTTCCAACTTATATGACGCAATTTGACTCAATACGGAGTTTAAAAAAGAAAGGAAGACATAAGAAATTTGTATATTAGATATGACATAACATTTGTGAGTCTATAAAATCTTCTGACTAATAGTAAAACGGAAAGTTTTAAGTCAAATTGTTTCCAAGCACAGAACTGTATCATCCTTTTCATCATGGAAAAAAAAGGATAGGGTGAATGTAACCAATTCAAAATTTTAGAAAAGTGCTCACGAAATGAGTTACTTCAGCTAAAGAAAACATCACACTGACGAACTTTGGTGTCTAGAAAGAAACTTAAGATGTTAACCAAGTACTTAATGACATATTGCATGTGGACCAAAAGTACTACCAGACAATCGATTGAACTTACTTAAGGGGAAGATGCTCTTACCTTTCCAAATGTGTCATGGTCCCAGACTTCCAGCATTAGCATATCATGTAATCCGTCCTCAACAACAAAGTCAAAAGTCTGATTCCATACTGGATTTAGACTTTCATTTACGACCTAAGGGAAAAAGATAATCGGCGTTATACATTTATTTTGGTAAGTGATATCCAACATTATGTCTAGTTATGAATGAACATATCCAGACAAGTTACTCTAAGCAAAAAGTACAAACTTAGACGAGCTCAAATGTTGTGACATGGACACTGAAAATTCATATAGCCGACCCTAACTTGCTTTAGATTTAGGTGTAGTTATTGTTAGTAACATTTGTTGAATTACCAAATTACGAAAAAAGGAAAGAAATCATTTATTGAATTTAATGAGAAGTCAACAATTAAATAATATGAAGAAAGGATACCCTGGTTTTGTTCATGATTTGAGGCTTCTTCAAGATCAGCACGACGTAGGGGTCAGCCTTCCCCCCTATATCAGCTGGGGGCAGGTCATCAGCTGATATCACGGTAACAGAAAGTACCCCTCGTACTATTACCTCTCTTCTGTTGTTAATTTCACTTCCGTTTGGACTAGCTTCTTTTCCTTCTGCCGAGTTTTTAAGAACTCTCTCTAGTGAAGTCATTGACTCATTCTGAGCAAAGGGGTTACTGAGCGCATTGTTCATGCCATTCGGGCAGTACAATAGCTCCAAGTGCACCTAACCGAAGATAATGAGAACAGTTAAGAAATCCATCACACAGACTATTCTCTGTTCTGCTCACAATTTACAACAATAACAACAAAGCTAGTGTAATCCAACAAGTGGGGTATGGGGAGGATAGGAGGTACGTAAACCTTAAACCTACCTTTGCAGGGTAGAGAGGTTGTTTCCGGTAGACCATCAGCTCAAACGAATGTAAACAAAACATGATAGAAAAGAAAATAATGACAACAAATTCACAATTTCAAGAAGACAAATAAATAATGTTAGCCATGCTCTGGAGATATAAGGGAAAGGCAATCACTGCCAATAAGTTTACTACGTAGGACTAAAAGATGGCAACCGAGACTGCTATAATGCACTACATGATCTATATCCTGCGGTATATTTAACCCCTCCCCCCTGTTGTCTTCCTGTCTAATGCACTCGGTGGGTCAAGATCATATCAATAAGAATATAATGTGGGCAGGAACAAACCCATACTATTCACAGGAAAATTGGTTCCATTAGCGCAGGAGCCAAGATTTTCACTAAAGAGATGCAAACTACAAAGAAATAAGCACATCAAGAAGCCAAGGGGATTCAACATCTATTGTATATACATGAAAAGTAAAATTGACTTTGTAACACAGTGTAATTTACTAGCGAAGGGGGTTCGGATCCTCCAGCTCCACCCCTGGGTGTTACTCATTTTGAACAGTAAAATGCTGTTTGACTTGATTATTGCTGAAATATTTTCCATCAAATCTACTAATACTATGTACGGTATATTTCTAGATACTACAGCATGCATCTAAACAAGGTCATGCAAAATAAAGAGGAGGCGGAGTTGTCACCTGGCCCCTATTTTTCTGGTCTCTCTGAATTTCCAAATCTTTCACCAACTTCAACCAGATATCCTTCACTTTACCAGGCTCAAGCTCATTCAAACGAATATGGGCACATCCAATTAGTTCAGCTGACTGAAGCCCTTCGTCATCATAGATTTTTACCACCAAGTGTTGTGTCAATGGATCTTCAACTACTAACTCAAAGTGCTCATTCCAAATTGGGTTCAAATCGTTGTTCTAAAAGGAGGAATGTTACTTTAGTCATAACTTGATCAAATAAATTAATGGAACTTTTCCAGGGAAACAGATGAATAACTTACAATTATTTTGCTCTTCTTCATTCTGTCTCGTAGAGGGCGTACATATAATACAGCGAAAGGATCAGATTTTCCAATGATGTCTTTGTTTGTTAACTCCTTTGCCTGAACAAGTTTCACCTCCAATACTCCAGTAGGCTTCAGTTCAAGGTCACTGGTAAACAAGAAAAT
>JAPFFP010000012.1:3318641-3330367 GCA_026153255.1 Solanum medicagineum | reverse complement strand
GTACCAAGAGTGAACTTTGAAAATTTCAAAGACGCCAAAATCACAGGCCTATATTGTTCCAAAATTGGCTCCACACTAGACTGTACTAGTTCTGATCAACTTTCTTTGACAAGCGTGTTGTCTGGATCAACTTTATCGCATCTTGACTCCTTGACAATTCCACGGAATAGCTGCCACCTCCCACCACTAGTACTAGGTAACACTATCCACTAAGGCTAAGGTGGATCGAAGGAAATCACCTAGTGCTTTTTTTCATTGACCATTAAGCCACACCCTCGGATGCACTAACCAATTTGCTTCAATGATGTCTTTTCCAGAAAATACATTCCATTCTCCAACCAAACACGAAACCTTTTTTTCCCAAAAAACTAGTCATTTTACAGATTTCTGGAAAATGACTTCCGTCCTACCAAGGGCGGAGCAACTACTTTAGCTACTAGTACGTCCGAACCCAATAAATTTAGCTTTCACCATATATTTGTGCTCAAACACTCATTTGATAAGCATAACTAGTCTAGTTCTAGAACCGACAAAATAAAAATTCCGACTCCGCCTCTATGTCCTACCAAAACACATCCTAAACAAAAGTTAAAAACTTCACCTTTTGCTGATTTGAGAAAACAACCCAAGAAGGGTATTGTTCTGGTGTGAAGATTTTTCTTGAATCATTGTTCTGGTGTGAAGATTTTTCTTGAATCATCCACTTTCATTCTAGCAAATGCAGCAATTCCACTAGCCTAACAATCCAACCAAAAAAGAAACACATAACTACAAAAAATCCCACAAATGGAAAATAACTAAAAATCCAAAAAATTGAAGTAAGCAAAAGGTAAAGACTTCAGTTGACTAACCAGATCAGTACGTTGTTTGGATCTAGCATTTTCAGATTTCACAAAAGCAACTATTATAGCAAGTCCAATTGCTATTCCAAACACAACCCCTAAAACAAATGACATTTTTTTCAAAATTTTCCTGAATTCCCTCTTCTTGTTCAACTGAAAAATGTTAAAAAGATCTAAAAAGGTGAGATTTTGAATCAGTTTTTGGATTTCTCTACTTGTGGGGTTCTCCAAACAGTTGAATTCTTCAAATTTTATGAAAAAAAATTACATTTTGAGATTCACTGAAACATAAAATAGTTGGGAAAATTACTAAAAGATGAGATATTTAATCTGTTTTTTGGAGTTTTCTTCTGGTGGGGGTTCTTCCAACAGGTGAATTCTTCAAGAAAATAAATAAAGAAGTATTTCTTGTGACACAATGAAAGTTGAAAAATGTATTGAAAGGTGAGACTTGGATGTTGGAAAATTAAAAAAAAATAAAGATACTCTCTATGTTTTAATTAATTTTTTTATTATTATTAGATATAAAATTTAAAAAATAAAAATAAAATTCAATCTTATGTTTTTAATATATATTTTTTTAAGCATATGTGAGAAATTAAATTTAAAAAATTATTAAAATAAAAAGAAATACAAGTAAGAACTTTGTGATGATATTTAAGTATATCGATAAGACATTAAGTTTGAAGAATTATCAAAAAAATATATTATATTCTTTTAATTGAAGCGTGAAGAATAATAAATTAAAATGAAAAAAGATAAATGTTTCAATTTATTTGTCGTTATAATCAAAGCTTAGAGCGGCCATAACCAGACAAGTATACTTTTTATTGTTCTCAAAGTGAAATTAGGAAAAGAGAGGAAAGAATGTCATTTTCTGCCAGGTGAGTTGACTACTAATGGGGCCAAAATTTAACTAATAATATTTTGCCATATGTCATATTCTGTGAAGTTTTAATTAGCCTTTCCTACTTGGACTCCTCACTCCGTTAAGATTAGGAATGAGACAATTTGATCTAGATATGACCTCTGTGGCTGACAAAATGAGGGAAATGAGATTGCGATTGTTTGAACATGTGCAGAGAAGTATCGATATTCCTTTTAAGAGGCGTAAGATGTTGGATTTAGGAGTTATATAAAGGGTAGAGGTAGACCGAAGAATTATTGGGGAAGGTGATCAGACATGATATGATGAAACTTAATCTCACTAAGGACATGACTTTAGATGGGAAGTAGTGAAAGTCGCGAATTAAAATAGCAGGCTAATAGGTTTGTAGGGTAAGGTTGATGCCTAAAGAGACTATCCATGTTTTCCAAGCAACGTGGAACCGAGTCACTAAAGTATTTGTGTGATAACTCTAGAAAGCTAAGGCTGCTCATGTTACCAATCGACCCCGAAGAAAGTTGAACTTAAGATCAAGAGACTTAAATTTAGATTATAGAAATGTAGTTGTTCTAGGTGTCTTGCAAATGTATGGGAAAGGTTTAGGTGGGACACTAGGTGAAGTTTTATAAGTCGGACCTAATAAACGCGACATTAGTAGAAATTTAACGTACCAAGCACCAGAAAAATAAGTAAGAAAATCATTTTATTTAGTCGAAGGGCTAGAACAAGGGAAAAATTGAACCACATGTCTCGAATTCAGTCCCGAAAATAAAGTGAATCCTGGTAGACAGCATTTTTCCCAATAACAAAAAAAATTCTTTCATGTTTAATCAAACAATATGAGTTAGTTGTTGAACAGCCAGACATAACTTTCGTCACGAAGTATTAAATATATGCAAAAACATACTAAAATCAAAATAGCGGAAGTTGAAACTGAGCTAGAGAACATGTGAAAGCTGTTTTACGACTAGAAGTATGGAGAACCACTAAATTATTAGCCATTGACAGAAGGATGGAGATCACTTCTGTCAACAGAAACAGACTAACTCAACTTGAATAACCATTGATACTAAAAGTAACGTACATACCGAACATATACAAACAAAAAAAGAGAATTATTAAGATGAAAACAGAAGCAGAAAATCAAACAAAGACAAGTTGGCCCTCTCAATCTTCCATCATGTCGGTCGTCTCTGACCTCTCTTCTTTGGCCTTCTCATTTTCTTTGGAAAAATGCCTTCAAAAAATTCGACTAACCATTTTGGCTTGCGATATTTAAACATGAGGCCCCACATGACAGTTCCAACAACGAGTCCAAAACTGTAGCCTGTGACTACTGATTCCCACCTAAATCCACTAAAAAAATATGGCTCTTCCTCCTTTTCTTTGTGCTGCAATGGTTGAGGAACATGAGATGGATCACATTTCTTTGATAAAGGAAGACCACATGAATCAAGGTTTCCACCATACGAGTCATTTTCAAATGTGTTGAATTGTGAACCTTGAGGATTTGGTCCAACGAGATGATTTTGAGAGAGGTTTAAGAAGCCAGAAAGTTCATTCTCGTCAATATATTCCTATGGAATCTTTCCAGTGAGTCGATTCCAAGAGAGATCTAAAGCTTCAAGCGTATTCAATTGCCCCAATTCCATTGGAATATCACCTATGAGACTGTTATGGGATAAATTGAGTGGCTAAAGTGAGCTGAGATCCTTTACTGTTTTCGGAATGACACCTTCAAAATGATTGCTTGAGAGATCTATGGTTGTCATAATTGTGCTGATTCTTTGTTGCTCAATATCCTGGCCTATGATTACCAAACTCATTGAAGATGGTAGTGAGCATAATCATGGCTCTGGAAGATGATGTTGACTCTTCTTTGGTCATTATCACCTTGCAATAGCTTAATTCACCAAACAAAGTTGGATCTTGAAAAATGGAGCTCACCATTATGTCTTGAATGGTCAAAAAAGGTGGAATTGACACTTGGGGCCAAAATTCCACTATTGGGATCAAACTATAATTTCAGAAAGAGCAGGGGTCAACTGCAATTTTAGAAAGATTAGGGAGCAATCTGACATTTCCTAAAAGGCTAGGGACCAAACTAAAATTTTAGAAAACTTAAGGGGTTTATTTGTAATTTTTGAAACTATTGTAGGTTCCGACTATGAATAGTATTTTCGGTCGTCCTCTCCGTCATTCTTCGGTGAACAGTGTCATCATTTCCGACAGAACTTCAGTGAACAGTATTTCCGTCACCGATAAAATTTCGACAAAGTTGATCGAACTTTGACTGCGATATCTGGGCTCGTTTGACTCCGATTAGGTCCCTGTATGGTGAGTTGAACTCCGTTCAAAGAGACGAATCCAATGGTGCAGTTAGAATTAGATTTCGAACAAAGCTCAGAAAACACGGTGAACAGTCTCCGGCAGAACTCCGATGAACAGTATCCCCATCACCAAAAAAAATCGATCAACGCTTCTAACTTGGCTCTGATACCACTTGTTGTAGCCAAAGGGAATAATTGGGCGTTGGTAAACACAAATTTGAGAGGAAAATTTTTTTTTCTATTACTCACAAGAATAGATTACAAAACAACTTTCAAACTCACACTTTACTACACTCTTGTCTTGGTGTTTTTTTGGTATGTTTTTGGAGGAGCTCGGCAACTCCTTTTATAGGAGGAGTTTTGCCTCTTGATATTATTGATGATATCAATGACAAAGCAAAAAAAAAATCAAACTTTGCTGCTTTGCAGCATTTCTTGAATTGAAAAATAGGAAAAGGGGTTGGACTTCTTCAAACTCAAACATCAATTTCGTATTCGGAGAATATTTACTTTATAACCATGGCAATTCACATATTTCTCAACAAAAGAAGATAAATATGAGTGAAATAATAAAAAATACGAATAAATGCATTGGTCAGAAATCTTATAATTACAGAAGTGTCTGTTTAAGTTTTATATAGCAACAAGGGACGTTACACTTTTGCAATAGCTATTAAGATCTTGTTTATGATGCACGCATTTAAATATAATTATTACTCAATAATTAATTAATTAATAATATTTAAGTTTATTTTCGAAATATAGAAACAAGATAGTAATTCAACTTTGAGGTCAAGAGACTAATAGAAGCTGTTAGGAATACCTGGCGATAGCGGAAGCGCGATAAAGATCGGGATTGATATTGAAAAGTATAAATAGATTGGGGAAGTTAATAAATGGAGACACAGATTTAACGTGTTTCACCCAAAAATAGGCTACATCCAAGGACAACGAGGAGCAAAATATCACTATAATAGAGAAGTGTACAACAAAATCTCACTGCCTAAGCACCACGAGAATATAATTTTGTGTATCACTCAGTGATATAAAAGGAGTATTACAACACTCACATAATACACAACATGTATCTCACAGAATTATGTGGCTCTCTCTACATTTTTTTCTCCTCCTTGTGT
Organism: Solanum medicagineum; assembly: GCA_026153255.1. Classification (NCBI taxonomy): domain Eukaryota; kingdom Viridiplantae; phylum Streptophyta; class Magnoliopsida; order Solanales; family Solanaceae; genus Solanum; species Solanum medicagineum. Next base: position 3,325,173 of record JAPFFP010000012.1, on the reverse strand, counting down.
GTTAAACTAAGGAGCAAATGCTCCTTTTTATAGAGAAAAGTTTGCAGCAAAGTTGACAACTTAAGTTGCCAACTTTGAATAGCAACAATTTGCATACAAGTTGGCAACTTAAGTTGCCAACTTTGAATAGCAAGCTTCGACCAACAAGAATTGCCAAGTTTAACAATTCTTAGCATGTGGGATGTGGTTTGCTCAACAGAAGCAATATCATTTCTATCATTCCGACTAGGCAAAACCTAATTTTACGAGGGACTCCTTATAAGGTTTGGACAATTCTAGTGTGAGTTAGGCCCACGAGAGATTAAACTAATGTATTGTAATGATTAATTTATTGTATTGACGAATGATGAAACTCACAGAAAATCTAATTAAAGACCTCCAGTGGAATAAAAAGTGAACGATATATGTATTGTATTGAGTAATAAAAATATAGACTTTGGACATCCAAAAATTCATAGAAAATCAAATTAAAGAAGTTTAATAGAGAGAAAGGCAGAGAAGAAAAAAAATACAACATGCCTATCCTTGTTAAGACTTTGATCATAACAATATAGATGGAAAAAGAAATACAATACCAATATATAGTTTTTTGAGTTGTCCCACTTTTAAGTAACTTTCCATCAACATCTCTTCTTCAAGACCAAGTCAATTGGGAAATAAAATAAAAGAGCAATAAAGACATGTGTTACTCCATTTAATCAAATGAAACCAAGTTTATGAATGCAATAAATTTTGGTGCAAGACTTGGAAGATGAACGAATTGAATACTCTTTTACTTGAACGATGTTGATGTTGGGGCTCATGCAGTGGAGTGAACAATAAAATTTAGGAGGAATAAATAAAGCAAAATAGACACTAGAAAATTTAACGTGGCTCACCCAAAACTTTTGGGCTATGTCCACAAATCAACGCCTCTATTATATTTCTTCTACTATTACAAATAGTAGGCACTCAGAGAAAAATACCAAAAATAGTGAACACACAATTTCTTTTAGGAAAAAATATTTCCTAAGCACACACTCTAATTTTTCTTCACGGACTATTTTATTTTATAGGCTGCGTATATACCACATAGAAGAAAAAATAAATACACAGTATTTTTTTTCTTTCTGTGTCTCTCTCTGTATTTTTTCTCTCTTTTCTGAATGCATAAATGAAGAACAAATTACTCCTTTATATGGGAATAATTTTGGTAGGTGGCAGCCTTCTTTTTAATTTATTTGTCAAAAGTTAGCCACCAACTTTTTAACAAACAAATCGTCCAACAATTAAAAACAATTTTCGGTAAGTTGCCAAGTTTGAAAAATTTGGCATGTGAATACTCCATTTGGAGGATTCACTTAACAGTTGATAGTATCTTGACTAATCCTTTTTCTACCACATACTCTAGGGATAGATTAATTTGTCACTTTACAAAATTAGCTACTTATGAAGTTGAAACTAAGCTAGAGAACATGGTAAGGCCGTTTTATGACTATAAAGATTATTAGCCATTGATATTTTTAAAGAGTCCAAATAATGAGAGCCTGTGTAGATCACTTGCTCCACTTGAATAATCATTGATACTAAAAGGGATAGACAAAACAAACAAAAAAACAGAAAATTATAAAGATAAGCAGAAAATAAACAAAGACAAGTTGTCCCTCTCAATCTTTCATCAAGTCCGTCGTCTCTGAGCTCTCTTCTTTGGCCTTCTCATTTTCTTGGGAAAAATGCCTTCAAAAAATTCCACAATCTGTTTTGGCTTACGATACTTAAACATGAGGCTCCACACGACAGTTCCAACAACTAGTCCAAAACTGTAGCCTATGACTACTGATTCCCACGTAAATCCACTAATAAAATACGACTCTTCTTCTTCTTCTTCCTCCAATGGTTGAGGAACATGAGATGAATCACTCATTTCACACTTCTTTGATAAAGGAGGACCACATAAATCAAGATTGCCTCCGTACGAGTCATTTTCAAATGTGTTGAATTGAGGACCTAGAGGAATTGGTCCGACGAGATGATTTTGAGAGAGGTTTAAGAACGCCAGAAAGTTCATTCTTGTCAATACCTGCGGAATCTTTCCAGTGAGTCGATTCCAAGAGAGATCTAAAGCTTCAAGCATATTCAATTGCCCCAATTCCATTGGAATATCACCTATGAGATTGTTATGGGATAGATTGAGTAGCCAAAGTGCGTTGAGATCCTTTAGTGTTTTCGGAATGACACCTTCAAAATGATTGCTTGAGAGATCTATGGCTCTAATTCCATCTCCTGGCCTTTGATTACCAAACTCACTGAATCCTCATGTTGAATATCCTCTCCCATGTCCCATGTATCGGATCACGCCTTTGTCTCTTTCACCGAAGTCAGTCATTGCACTGAAGTTCTTAAAAAGTCCTGCAGGTAGTGAGCCACTAAATTCATTACAAGAGAGATCAGAAATCTGCAAACTGGGAAAGTATTGTTGGGAAAGAAAAAACCTCTATCCCATAAACCCGAAGATCTCTGCCCCTTTTGCAAAAAGAGAAAAATTGAGAAATAAAACAACATGGAAATCCAAAACTAGGAAAAACCACAACCGTTGTCAAAAGACAACAACCGATCACTATGGAAAAAATTCTTACAATCACATAAACCTTAATACATTCTCCTAACAAACAATATTAGAAATACATTTGGTTTGGTACATTTGAAAATATAACGTAAGCCCCCTTATATAGGCAAGCCCTCCAAGCTACTCTTCAATAATTTTCAATGTGGGATAATGACCCTTTTCATTTTTAAACAAAATCCAAACAAGTATAACTTCTTGCTAGTACTTATAGGTCCATGGAACTTGTTCAACTTCAATATAAGGACCTGCAGCTCTGTAAGAATTCCTAGCCAAGCTGGAAATGTACCATTTATGACCTTGTTCGCCACATCGAAGATTTCTAAATTATCACAGTTGAGCAACGAATCGGGACAGGTCCTTTGAATCTATTACCATTCAAGAAAATGGTACTCAATCAAGTGTTCTTCGCACAAAATGGCAGAAGAGTCCCGGTGAAGTTATTTCTTCTTAAGTCTAGCACAGATAGAACAACCATGCTGCCCAGGCAATGTGGAACCGAGTCATTCAAGTTGTTGCGTGATAAAACTAGAAGTTCAAGCTACAAATTGATGAAGGTAGTGGACCCTGAAAGGAGTTAAATTTAAGATCGAGATACCCTAGGTTATAGTAATGGAATTATGGTAGGTGGCCTATTAACGAATTAGTTAGGAATTTGACCACGAATCTTATTTTTTAGAAATATCCAAGACCACAAGTGTTTTGGGGAAAGAAGTTCTAACATATTGAATAAGAGGGTGTCGGATATAATTTCAAAGGATTGCTTAATTCACTGGGTGAGCAAAGAGGATGCTCAAAGGAAGAAGAAAAACTTCGACTTAGAAAGACACATTTTTTTGCTTGTTTGTTTTCAGCAAATAACAGAATGTTCTGTTCTTACAAAATCCTTACATATTTTTTAGTTATTTCCATCAACATCTCTTCAATTGAGAAAAAATCAAAATAATGAATGAGAAATAAAGACATGATGTGACAAGGAACATTTTAATCAAGTGAAACCAAGTTGTAATTTGGATGCAATCTTTCCTAAGGTCAATCCGAGTTAATGATTCAAACTTGTTAGGTACACAATCGTTTTCACCCAAGGAAAAATGGATATTGTATTCTAACTAGCAGACGATGATGCAAATTTCCACAAAGTTGAAGAAAGAAAAAGTATGTTTGGCCTGCTGGTCCTCCAATTAGATGAAATTTTACATTTATTTTTCGAGAAAACATCTTCATAAAAGAAAAAAAATTATCCGGGTTCAAGTAACAGAGAGGAAGGGATGTTGCTATGTGAAAGATTTATGTAGCTATCAAAACATGATTAAACAACAAACAAAAAATTAAAAAGAGAAAAACAGAAGCAAAAAATTCACTCTCTCCATCTTCCATCAAGTGTGTCGTCTCCAAGCTCTCATTTTCATTGGAAAAATGCCTTCAAAAAATTCGACTAACCATTTTGGCTTACGATATTTAAACATGAGGCTCCACATGACAGTTCCAACAGCGAGTCCAAAACTGTATCCTATGACCACTGATTCCCAAGTAAATCCACTAAAAAAGAATGACTCATCATCATCTTCTTCGGACTCCAATGGTTGAGGAACATGGGATGGATCACTTGTTCCACATTGATTTGATAAAGGAGTGCCACATAAACCAAGGTTTCCACCATACGAGTCATTTTCAAATGTGTTGAATTGTGGACCTTTAGGAATTGGTCCGGCGAGATGATTTTGAGAGAGGTTTAAGAACGCCAGAAAGTTCATTCTTGTCAATTCCTGCGGAATCTTTCCAGTTAGCCAATTCCAAGAGAGATCTAAAGCTTCAAGCATGTTCAATTGCCCCAATTCCATTGGAATATCACCTATGAGATTGTTATGGGATAGATTGAGTAGCCGAAGTGAGCTGAGATCCTTTAGTGTTTTTGGAATGACACCTTCAAAATAGTTGCTTGAGAGATCTATGGTTGTCATAATATTGCTGATTTTTTCTAGCTCTCTATTCTGGCCTTTGATCACCAAACTCACTGAATCGCTATACGATTGGTAAGCTGAGCTAGAAAATACCATGTACGACATATCTCCTGTGTCTAATTTGCTCATTGCCTTGAAGTTTCCAAAAAGTTTTGCAGGAAGTGAGCCACTGAATTCATTATGAGAAATATCAAAAATTCGCAACACAGGAAAGCAAAACTTAGTCTGACAAGTACTTATAGGTCCACGGAACACATTGGACTTTAATATCAGGACCTGCAGTTTTTGAAGTGTTCCTAGCCAAGCTGGAAATGTGTCATTTATAGCATTGTTCCCCACATCAAGGATCTCTAAATAATCACAGTTGAGCAATGACATCGGGACAGTTCCTTCAAATTGATTACCATTTACGACAATGGTACTCAAAAAAGCACCGTGTGCACAAAATGGTGGAAGACTACCACTGAAATTATTCCTTCTTAAGTCCAACACCAGTAGATTAGCCATGCTTCCCAAGCAACTTGGAATCGAGTTACTGAAGTTGTTGCGTGATAAATCTAGAATTGTAAGCTTTTTCATGCTACAAATGGATGATGTTAGTGGACCGTGAAGGGAGTTAAATTTAAGATCAAGATACTGTAGGTTATAGTAATGAAACTGTGGTACGTGGCCTGTTAATGAATTATGCGATAAGTTCAGGAGCACCAGCGAGTGCCACCTCATGCTGCTAAACCAGTCAGGGATGTGACCATGAATCTTATTGTTAGAAATATCCAAGGCCTCAAACATCTTTGTACTTCTCAAGAAATGTGGAAAATCCTTCAGATGACAAGATGATAAGAACAATTTTTCTAGTCTAGGAAAGGTGATATTTATGCCCCCGGTGATGTTATTTGATGAAAGGTCAAGGGTAGAAAGGTTTGTGAGATTGGCAAGTGATTGAGGAAAAGCACTACTGAATTGATTATAGCTTAAATCCAGGTATTCTAATGCTGTGTTAGTTTTGATCTCATCGGGTGGTCCACTAAATCGATTATGATCAAGCGACAATTGAAATAGCAAAGGTAGGCTAAACACCCAAGATGGTATGGTACCATTCAGTGAGTTTTCAGAGAAACTCACATAATTCAACTTCTGAAGCATGCTTCCGTTGCTAGGCAGTGGGCCAGATAAGGAATTATACCCCAAATTTAAGTATTCAAGATGTGTCAAGCTTAAAATTGAAGAGGGAAAGTGGCCAGCGAAATGATTACGATCTAAACCTAACTCCCTAAGTTGTGTTAGGTTTCTAATGGAATCAGGAATGGAACCAGACAATTGACATCCTCGGAGCTTCAACACATTCAAGGAACTGAAGGTGCCAATTAAATCAGATAGCTCAAAAGAGATTCCTGTGAAGGAAATATCCAACTCCAACAGAGTGTTGCTCGGATGGAGCTTTGGTAAAACTCCTTTGAGAAGATCATTCCCACCCAATTTGAGATTTCTCAAGTTTGGCAGAAGGTAAAACCTCTCTGTAAGAACACCTCGCAGATTGGTACATTCGAGACCCACGTACCTCAAGGAGGAAGAAGAAATATTCACAGGTATCGGAGATGAGATGTTGACAAAAGAGAGATAAAGTACCTCCAGATTTGTGAAGTTTTGAAGCATTGTTTCAAATGTTCTCTGATCAAGTTGTAAATCATGGAGAAAAAAAGGAGAAAGATCAAGTGAAACCAAATTGGAAAGGTATGAGGTTTCTGTTGGGATATTTCCATGAAAGTAAGCATTAGAAAGGTTTAGATGCCTCAAATTCGTCAAGCGGCCAATGTCACTTGGAATTGAAGAACTGTTGAAGTAATTGTAAGCAAGGTTTAGTGTCCGGAGATGACGGAGTTGGAAGAGGCTGTTGTTGGGATGAATAGTTCCATTAAGCAGACTACAACTAAGGTCCAAACCGATAACATGACCGGTTAACATGTCACAA
>JAPFFP010000012.1:3302503-3318541 GCA_026153255.1 Solanum medicagineum | reverse complement strand
CTTTATTTAGAGGCTTTGTAGACTATGTAAAGCAAAGTGTAGTCATGTCTCGTACTTTAGACACCATGGCCCCAACGTCCTAATCATATGCATTTCCTTTTGGCTTGTCGTCATTGTTTATCTTCTGAAAGGCATGTAAAACATAGAAATCCCTCATAATATGTATAGGAAGCGCATAGGCATAGGTTGGTTCTCCCGGGCCTTATCGGCAACGGGTGCCAGTCCGCCATAAAGGGACTTGGGGCGTGACATAGCCCCCAAGGGAACCACCTGATTTCATTTCATTTATTCATTCATACATTCTACTAATCAGTGGAAGATATACAGAAATAAATAGGCACATCTCATTACCTAGTCTCAAATAACATTATAGTGAAAGCCTAGTAGAAAGAAACTAGCGTACATGTCTCAATATCAACATCCGACTCTAGTCTATGAAGCCTCTACCACTATTACGTGGTGCCAATGATAGACCCATGGCTACCTCAATCAAAATAAACATCAAACAAATCTAACTCTAAATCAAGACGAAAATGGGTGATAAACTCTCCAAAGTAGGGGAGGCTCACCAATCTGCTGAACGTTTCAAGATCCTCAATAGTGCGCCTACTAATGACCTTTATCCTGTTATCTACATCATAAAACGATGCAGTCCAAAAGGGGATGGTAGTACATGGAATGTACTGGTATGTAAAACAGCTGAGTGAAATCGAAACAGGTAGAATAATATAGAAAAAAAATCAACATCAAGGATAGTCAAACAAATCAACATGTCAAATGTCTATCTAAAGCAAGAATAAAGAGTAAACAAGTGACCCATCAACCAATCGACTTATCATTCAAATCAGACTCATCTCAGAAGGACTTATTTCAACTCCTCTCATCTCATCTCAACTCAAATTACTTAGTTTGGAAAAAAAATATCAACAGAGCAAGTCCTATTGTTTCAGGACAATAAGGTGAGGACCTATCCGACTCTAACAGACTTAATCCATAGAATAAGAACTTGTCCGACTCTAACGGACTTAGCTCCTCGAGTGAGAACTTTTCCGACTCTAACGGACTTACCCCTCATGTGAGAACTCGTCCAGCTCTAACGGACTTACCCCTCAAGTAAGAATTCATTCGACTCTAGTGGACTTAGCCCTCAAGATAGGGACTTGTCTGACTCTAATGGACTTTGTCCACTCCTCATCTCAATTCAATTATCTCAAATTAGCCTCATGGAGACTCTCATTATATCATTAACTCAACCTCTACATTCTCTATTGATTTCAGGGACTTTAACCCATCTTAATTAACTCAATCCTGATCTCAGAACTCAAAGACCTAGATCATCATTTAGAAGAAGTCATTAGACAAGACAAAGAACTCAATTTTGAAAACTCATAAGATTATCAAGCTCAACTAACTTAACCTCATACTCATGTTAGGATTTCAATCAACATACTCTATTCAAGGCTCTAGACTCCATCCCTAGGTTCATTCATGCATGCTTTCACAAAATAATATATAGGGTTTATACAATATTCCCATGAAAATATTCAATTTGAAAACAAGATTATGATGATCATCAATATACGAAAACACATATAATAAATTTAATTTCTCAAGAAATAATCAAAAATCATGTATGTTGACTAAAGAACTTTCAACTCTCATATAAGACCATCTATGGGACACATGGGAGAACAATCCCATACTTTTAATTTAGCCTTACATACATGGGATGATGAATTACCAGCTTTTTTCAAGAACTTGAACTCAAACCCTCACCCTCAGAGCTTTCCTGTCTCCCCTTTCAAAATACTCTTGCATAGAAACTTAAGAAAAGTGGGTTTAGAAACCCCCAATCGATAATAAACGGCTTTAGAGATATGTTTTAGGACTTAGGATAGGGTGGGGAATGACCAAAAGGCCCTTCCTGAATTAAAAGAAAATTTTTAAAATTTCGTACACTGGTCCGCAACGCGGTGCAAACTAGTGTATTTCGCAAATTATTTTTTTCGAAATTTCAGTTCCTGTTGAAAATTAAGAAAAAACTTAAGTGTGTCTCCGCGCCCCCTCTGCGTCACATCAGGGGCGCAGATCGACACTATCCCGGCATTAATTAGCGAAAATTTTTTTTGACCCGGTTGCTCTTAAATCGGGTCAAGACCCTTTTTCCACTCAATTTTTCGCGCTGATTGCAAATTCGATCTCGAATTTACCATCGAATCTTTGGAAGACGTGTTATGCTCACGATTATGTTTTAGGGGCGTTTTGATAATTTTATGGGGTGTTACATCATCTCCCCCTTGGGATCATTCATCCTTGAATGATGAGTAAAGGTAGACATCAAGGCATGAATAACAATCAAAATTCTTCTCAGAACTCACTCAATCAATCAAACTCTCAACTCCTCATCAATTTTAAACCATCTCTATTTAGACCTAGGAATTGACACATCAACTCAAATAGACAAATCGGTTCAGACCAAGAGTAGAGATATTATCTTAGACATTCTCACCATCAGGCATGAGTGGAAAGTTGGAACTCAATCATATTTAATCATTTAAACACCTCGTCAATCAGATGTTCGAACAAAAGAAGGAAATCACCAACTCTAATCAAGAATGGGACCATAGATACATAAGACTCTATTACAACTCTCACTCTTCTAATATGATCACATTTCTATTGAGACTGAAAGACAGGATCACTGAACGGGTTTTGAACGAAAGATCATTGGCATGATTCAATCGAGAAATCTTATCTGAGAACGTTCATAATGAAGTACAATCTTTCTCTTCTATCAAGACTCATTCTAAGTTCATAAAACTATACATAGTGTAAAATTCAGGTCAAATTTCATTCACCATAGAGTTGGAAACTCTTAGATCGGTTAGCTAAGATCAGAATATCAAATGTATATCTAAAAAATAGGAACCTAGCTGACTTAAACAGACTTAGTTCTAACAAATAGAAATTTTTCCCACTTTAACGGACTTAGTCTACTCTGCACTTTCATTTACTCTCACCCTTCTATTGCACGTCATAAGGTCTCATCTCTTCCCTCTTCCTTATCTTTACCCCTATGTGACACAAGTACAACACCATAATCACCATAAGGGTACATTCGCTCCTCCTTATCTACCTCACTCTCAGTCTGCTATCATCAACATCACTATCTGGACCTAAAAGGACTCATCATCTCCCCCTTTGGCAAAACCTACATCTATTACCCCTCTATATAAGAACAAGCATGATTATACATCTGAGACTTAATCTCTAACTCCTGCCATCAACAAGGGCATAGCAAGCCTATGGCCAATCCATGCTAAAATGACATCGGAATCATTCACATTCAACCCAATCAGATTGACTATGGCACCTCTATAGTGGACGGGAATGGTGCAATCACCGTCCATACACTCAATTAGGACAAACTCATTAATGAGGGAAGGGTCACAAAAGATACGACACTTGAATCAAACAAATCATAGCTATATTAGGGGCTTAAAACATGCCAGTGACATCATCTGGTGGGGTTGGCATAGATGATTGGCCCTTGTAGGACCGCATTAGACATTCCCTCTGTAGATGACCCATTTGGCCACATTTGTAACACCCGATACTCCCTCCATGACATTCTCCTAAGTGAAACTTACCGCACGTACCACCATGTGTCTTGCCTTGGAAACCTTATGCTCCATTCGCTTGTGATTGAGAACCCTGGGCCTCGAAATTCTGTTGACCGTGAGACTTCTGATCATGCCTATTCTGTTGAACTGGTGCACTCGTTGTAGAAGGTGATCAGTAGAGGACCTCTTCTGGAAATAGGATCCATCACCCTTATCCTATCTCTGCTGACTAGGCTCATGCCCTGCCGATTTTGTTTTCTGTTTCAGCTGCTCTTCTCTATTCCTCTTCTTGTCTTCCTCAGTTTGCTGGGCATCCATCATAATCCTGGAAATGTCCATGCCTGGGATCAGTAAGGCTGCTTTACACTCCTTCTGCATATGCCTGTCTAAGCCAGACAAACTTTCTCATCCTCGCCCTCAAATCTTGGACCATCTCCGGAGCATATCTAGACAGCTTAATGAACTTGAGACTGTACTCCTTAGCAGTCATCCTCCTTGTTTCAAGTTCATAAACTCCTCAACCTTCACCTCCATCTACTCTTGGAGAAATAAATGGTCAATGAAAGCAGTCTCACACAAATCCCATTCCGCGGGCTCAACATCTTTGCCTCTATTGTCCTCCTATTAGTTGTACCAAACATTTGCAACATCCTTCAGCTAGTAGGAGACAAGTTCAACCCCTTCAACCCCACTAGCATGCATGGCCCTCAAAACGTTGTTCAATTCGACCCTGTATACACTGGAGGATTTATCCATAAGAAGACCCTGAGTCTGGTTGAAGTTGTGGACTCTTGTGAATTGGAGCTTAGGAGCCTGGGGACCTCGGTTGTTACTCTGGGAGGCCACTAATTGAGTGAGCATGGTGATGGCTCCCCTAAACTAAGCCTCTGAGGTGGGAGCTGGCTGAGGCTGCGCAGGGGGCACCTGTGGGACCTCAGCAGTCCTGATTGGGTGACCCTGTCTCCTGGTCTCTACCGGGATTAGGACCTCTGGTGGGTTATTCTCAGCAGTTGGGCCTAGAGCGTCTCTCTAGGCAGCTGTTCTTTTGGGAGGTATATTCTACAACAATATAATGCACGAATTAGAATAAGACTTTTATAGGGTTAAACTCTATTGCATGAACTCAGATTATAGAATAAGGATAACACTTCCTAATATCCTATAGCCTCCTGCTTATGAGGTGTGGTGCACAACCCATAAACAAGACTCTACTAGACACGGCTTCATAGATTCCCCAGGACACTCAGGCTTTGTGCTCTGATACCAAGTTTGTCACTCCCCGAGAGGGTACCTTAGGCGTAACAGACACTCAAAGACTACTGCTAGCCCCCAAGCGAACCATCTAATTTCATCTCATTCATTCTTCCATACATTCTACTAATAAGCGGAAGATATAAGGAAATAAATGGGCACATCTCATTACCTAATCTCAAATAACATTATAGTGAAAGGCTAGTAGAAAGAAACTAGCGCACATGTCTCAATATCAACATCCGACTCTAGTCTATGAAGTCTGTATCACTACTAGGTGGTGTCAATGACAGACCCATATTTACCTCAATCAAAATAAAGATCAAACAAATCCAACTTTAAAGCAAGATGAAAATGCACGATGATGAACTCTCCGAAGTAGGGGAGGCTTACCAATCTGTTGAATGTTTCAAGATCCTCAACGGTGCGCCTGCTGATGAGCTTTATCCTGTGTATCTATATCATAAAATGATGTAGTCCAAAAGGGGACGTCAGTACGTGGAATGTACTTGTATGTCAAATAGCTGAATGAAACTAAAACAGGTAGAATAATATAGAAAACAATAATCAACATCAAGGATAGTTAAACAAATCAACATGTCAAATGTTTATCTAAAGAAAGAATAAAGAGTAGACAAGTGACCCATCAACTAATCGAATTATTATTCAAATTAGACTCATCTCAGAAGGACACATCTCAACTCCTCTCATCTCATCGCGACTCAGATTACTTAGTTTGGAAAAAAAATTAATTGATCAAGTCCTATTATTTCAGGATAATAAGGTGAGGACCTGTCCAACTTAACGGACTTAATCCATAGAATGAGAACTTGTCCGACTCTAACAGTCTTAACCCTCGAGTGAGAATCTGTCCGACTCTAATGTACTTACCCCTCAAGTGAGAACTCGTCCGACTCTAACAGACTTAGCCCTCAAGATAGGGACTTTTCCGACTCTAACGGACTTAGTCCACTCCTCATCTCAATTCAATTATCTCAAATTAGCCTCGTGGAAACTCTCATTATCTCATTAACTCAACCTCTGCATTCTCTATTGATTTCAGGGGCTTTAACCCATCTTAATTAACTCAATCCTCATCTCAGAACTCAAAGACCCAGATCATCATTTAGAAGAAGTCATTAGACAAGACTCAAGAACTCAATTATGAAGACTCATAGGATCATCAAGCTCAACTAACTAACCTTATACTCATGTCAGGATTTCAATCAACATACTCTAGTCAAGGCTCTAGACTCCATCCCTAGGTTCATTCATGCATGCTTTCACAAAATAACATATAGGGTTTGTACAATATTTACATGAAAAATATTCAATTAAAGAAAACAAGTTTATGATGATCATCAACATATGAAAACACATATAATAAATATAATTTCTCAAGAAATAATCAAGAATCATGTATGTAGACTAAAGAACTTTCAACTCTCATCTAAGACCATCTATGGAAAACATGGGAAAGCAATCTCATGTTTTTAGTTTAGCCTTACATACCCTGGATGACGAATTACCAACTTTTTTTCAAGAACTTGAACTCAAACCCTCACCCTCAGAGCTTTCCTTTCTCCATCTCAAAATACTCTTACGTAGAAACTTAAAAAAAGTGGATTTAGAAACCCTCAATCGATAATAAACGGCTTTAAAAATACGTTTTAGGACTTAGGATAGGGTGGGGAATGACCAAAAGGCCCTAAATTAAAAGAAAAGTTTTTAAATTTCGTACATTGGTCCACGACACGCCAGGCGCGGACCAGTGTATTTCGTAAATTTTTTTCCAAAATTTCAATTCCCATCGAAAATTAAAAAAAAAAGTTTAAGTGTGTCTCCGCGACCCTCCCCGTCGCTCCAGGGGCGCGGATCGACACTGTCCCGACATTATGTGGAAAAAATTATTTTTCGACCCGGTTGCTCTTAAATCGGATCGTGACCATTTTCCCACTTGATTTTCCGCGCTTATCGCAAATTCGGTCTTGAATTTCCTATCGGAGCTTTGGAAGACGCGTGATGCGCAGAATTACGTTTTAGAGGCGTTTCGATAATTTTACGGGGTGTTATAGATATAACTGTCATTAGATTGATTTTATTTTAATTTGAAATCCAAATTTTAAATCACTTAACTTAAAATCTGTATTAATTTTAAATTACTTAAAAATCCATATTTTAAGTAAATACATATTTAGGTATTTACAATTACATTTAATTTAAGTAATGTATTTTACGTGATTTAAGATTATTTAAATTTTAATAATCTAAATTAATTTTAAGTCAGTATTAATTAAAATTATTTTAATCTGAATTTTAAGTCAATATTAATTTAAAATCATATTTAAGATATAATGAAATATTAAAAATGGTTTTAATCTAATAAGATTTCTAGGTATTAAGATATTAAAACGATTCTAATTTAACAAGATATTAAAAATTATTTTAATCTAATAATCAAATGGAAGTGTTTAATTGAGAAAGACAATTATCATTTCCTTTTTGGGAAGAAGTAAAATTAGATAGACTAATAAAAGTTATTGGTAGTTGTTCCATAAAAAGGGGTGAAATTTTTTCTTTTAATCTCGCCTACAACTAATTTAATTAATTAAATTAGTATTAATTAATACAAATCTGTCATTACCCATAATTATTTTATTATTTTAGTAAGTAGTAATAACTAATCTAATAATGACATGAGAATTAATTTTTTCTTAAAAAAATTAATTATTGCTATAGATGATAAAGATTTTTTTAATATAATGTAATTTTTTAAAAATTTGACTTGGTTGGTTGATCAAATTTAACTTGAGAGTTTTTCTTATACACTCTACCTATGGCCCAGAGCCGGCCCTAACAAAGATGGCTACAAGACAAATTGATAAGCCAAACGATACGCCAATGCAGAACCATGTCAAAAGAAAAAAGATATTATTGTTAATTTCTGCTTCATTTTATATTTTGCAAGGAAGAATAAATCAACAAGTAATGTAAAACAAGTCCGACAATAGAGGTTAAACATGAGTTTTCTGTTTCTATTACTCGCTATATGTTAAGGACTACCGGGAGGTTATTATACTTGAATTTTTTGAGTCGCCTCTTTCTAATAATAGTATACGTGTCCTGTACGTATGTATCGTGTTAATCTTAAAATTATATATAAATATATTTAACATTAAAATAAATACAATATTCATATAAATAAAATTAAATAAATAATATTAATTTGATGCAACAGTTTAATCTATTATGAATGAGCAAAGCTAAGAAAATCAATTCAATTACTTATAATATAGAGATATGTTAATAGTTTATGAATACATAATGTAATAATTTAGAGTTGAATAGTTAGGAGTTAAATAATTCTAATTACTCCTTTTCTTTTCAAATTTGCTATATTATATACTTTTATTAACAAAATATTTGGTGATCAAAATTTTAGTTAATTTTAGAGTCTTAAATATTAAAAATAATAAAATATTTTTCCTTTTTCTTTCATAGTCTAGAAAATTATTTATCACGCCCCCAAGAAGGTACCCTACACGTTTCCGGCACACAGAGACCATTGCTGGTCCCCAAGCGGACCACTTGGCCTCATCACATTCATTCAATCAATACACTCTACTAATCAGCAAAAGACAAAAGGAAGTAATGGACACATTTCATCCGGTCTCAAAATAATATTATAAATGAAAAGGCTAGTAGAAGGAAACTAGCTCACAAATCTTAACATCAGCATTCGACTCTAGTCTATGAAGCCTCTATCACCATCAAACGGTGCCAATGACAGACCCATGACTACTTCTAATCAAAATAAAACTAATCAAGTCTAACTTTATAAGCAAGATGAAATAAATAATGAATCCTCCGAAGTAAGGGCGGCTCACTAATTAGCTGAATGTCTCAGATCCTCAACGATGCGCCTGTTGATGATCCCTAACACCTATATCTGTATCATGAAATGATGCAGCACCGAGTGGCATCAGTATGTGGAATGTATGTATGTAAAATAACTGAACGAAACAGAAACAGGTAGAATAATATGGAACAACATCAACTCAGAATAATAACCAAATCAGAATGTCAAGTGTCTATCAAAAGCAAGAATAAAGAGTAGAAAAGTGATCTATCAACCAATCAAACCTCATCAATCAAATCAGACTCATCTCAAAGGAACTCAACTTTACTCATCTCATCTCAATTCAAAGTACTCAATGTGAGAACTTTCTGGGAGTATCTCTTACCCGACAACAATCACTTATAAACCAGTGATTGTACAACAAGTCGTCGTTGTTTCCACGATCGTTTTGTACTTGCCAGGTAGAGAACGAATCGAATCCACTAGGGATCCCAACAAATCGACAAGTCCTCTATTGTTTCAGGGACTCTATCAAGAGGGAACCTCAATGTAATGTGATAGTTTTAATCTTTACCTATGCTCGACAACATAGTTAATAAGTGCGGGTCAATTTTACTCTTACCTATTTTTGTGCTCGATACTCCTCTGAAGACTCAATGCCCATAAGACAATCAATCCAATCAAATCATCTCAATCAGCCTCATGTAGGCACTCATCATTCAATCAGTCTCATAGAGACACTCATCATCACATCAATCAACATCTCAATCAGTAGCCCAAGGCTTAGGACAATCATTAGGGAATAATCGAATGGACAAATCATTAGAGATCATATATGGATACTCACAGGACTATCAAGTTATATCAACTCATCATCATTCTCACATCACAATCACAATCGACATTCTCAAATCATGGCTCTAGACTCAATCCCTAGGTTTATTCATGCATGCTTTCAAAGTTTAACATGTAAGGTTATGCAATATCTCATGAAAAGTATTCAATTGAAGAAAACAAGTTTATATTGATCATCAACATAGAAAAATACATGTAATAGATTTTATTTTCAAGAAAATATTCAAGAAACCATTCAAGAAGCACGTATGGGGACTCATGAACTCTCAATTCCTCTAGGACCATCTATGGGGCATATGGGAGAACAATCCCATGCTTTCGTTTAGCCTTACATACATGGGGTGCTATCAACAATCAACCTTCAAGAATTTTCCCTTGAACTCTTCAATCTCAAACTCTTCTTATCTTCTCTCAAGTCTTAGTCTTTTCAAGTACTTAAAAAGGACTTATAATGGGGTTTAAAACCCTTTTTACGCTCAAAAGGACCTATTTTGATCATGTATTGAGTTTAGGAGGGGTTGAGAAATGTCTAGAATGCCCCTCATGAATTAGAAGAAAATTTTCAGTCCGGAATACCCAGTCTATGACGCGGATTGGGGGCATGCTACAGTGCATTTTTTCCCAAAAAAATTTTGAATGAGCTTTCCAATCCTTGTCGAAAAAAATTGAAAAAAAATAAGTGTGCAGCCGCGACAGGCGTGTGACGCGCCTCTGTCGCGCATCAACACTGTTTTGCATTTTTCGACCAAAAAATTATATTTTGATCTGGTTGCTCTAAAAATCGATCGAGACCATTTTTTCACTTAAATTTTCATGTTGATCGCATGTCTGGTCTCAGATTTGAAAACGGAGAGTGGGAAGATGCATGTTATGCGCACATCTCTCCTTTAGGGTATTTTGGTAATTTTACCAGGTGTTACATTATTTATATAAAATAGCCCTAAATCAAAGCTGAATTTTAAATACAAAGAAATTCTAATTTAAAAGTGAATCCTGAAACTAAATAAATAAAAGATAAAATAATAAATTAAGAAAAATAATGAGAAGATAGATTTGCCTAAAACAGAATAGTTTAATAAAGAATAAAAAATTCAAACAATATTTTTAAGAGTCTTCATGCTTTCAATATAATATAGATATAGATAAATTGCCTTTCGATTAGTCAATTTCTTGTTTGTTCATTGGCAAGTAGCTTTTATTGCTGGTCGATAGAAGAAAGAGTCCAGTATCAACACACACCATACATGCATCTAATTTATTTTAAATACAACAACAGTATCGCAATGCCTCAAAGTCTCCCACCCATTGCGGGGTAAGGGGGGTCGGATGTACGCAACCTGACCTCTATGTTTCAACAGCCACTCAATAATATAAAATTGTTAGGTAAATCCACTTAACTTAGATTTATATTAATAAAAATACTTATTATTTTAAGTGGTTCTCTTCAAGCCACTCTACTTTGAATTTGTCAGTTCTAGTAATAAAAAAATTGACTTACTCTGCAAAATAGATTGATTTTTATGCCCAGCGGACATGCATCTCAGATTAAATAATACTATTCTCATTTTAACGTAGTTGCCATATTTTATTTTTTGAGAGTTAATTTGATTAATATGTAAAATTAAATAAAATTAGACTAATATGATATTTTAAAATTAAAATTAAAATATTTAAATAATTTATAAAATATACTATGTATTATAATCTTTTTTCATATTAATATAATAAAAAAATTACTCTCTCCGTCCCGTTTTAGGTCACCTTTTCTTTTTGGTTCGTCCCAGAACAATTTATTTTTAAAATTTTCTTTTTACCTAATGATTCTCAGGCACACAAGTATCTAAGAATAATTTTAAATCACAAGTTTCAAAAATCTTTTTTTTCCCCTTAAATATCGTATCAAGTCAAAAATTATTAGGAACGGATGCACAGTAATATTTAAATGTGGATCGAAGTCCTCTTACAAAAAGGTGGCAAGTATGAAATTTCTGTCACTCAAGTCAAAGAAACGTTTACGTGTGCCAACCAATATGAGTTGAAAAGAAATGCTTAAAAAAAAGAGATTTTTTTAAAGAAAGAAAACTTGGCATCATAGTCACCTACCAAACCAAACCCAACATACATCCATTAATAGTCTAGACTAGAAATAATTCCCTCTGCTCCAATTCTGTTTCAGCAAGTGAATAGTCATGGAAGGTCTGATTCCATTGATGTGCAAGACCTTCAAAAGGAACAAAACTCTCCGCAAATACGAATCCCTCTCCTCTGGAGCGAAAAATATTATTGAAGACTATTATCCAGAATACGCTAATACTAAAGATTATGATTATGGTGTAGAGAGTTATACGGAGTATCGACGGACTCAGTCACTTCGCGGGAATTATGCCTTAGAAAGGAGCATTTCTTCTCCTAAGGATAAACAACTTGTGAGGTTTACAAGTCACAGAAGATTGTTCTCATGTGTGACGGGTGCATGAAGAAAAAGAAATATTCACTAAAGTATTTCTCCTCTCAAGTATACTTGCCTGTTTGTTTTTTTTTTCTTGCTTGAGTTTTATATTTTACTTATTACTATCTTTGTTTTGATTGGGTCATGATTTAATGCTTGAAAAAATTGTAGTAAACGTTAATTTCTTCACTTGCAAATTGTTGTGAAACCTCTTCTATGTATATATTCACAATAGTAGTGAGTGAAATGTGACACAAATTAATGCAAGTTTAAATTACTACTGAATGATTGTTTTGTTAAGCCCGTAAACAATTTTTTAATCCATAAGCATACTTCTGGATTTATTAGATTTTCCAAGGAAATTACAGCGGAAACATATGTAGTGAAATCTCACAAATGGGATCTGGGAAGAGTAGAATGTAAGCAGACCTTACCATTACCTCATAGAGATAGAGAGGCTGTTTTCCAGGAAATTAAGTGGAAAAAATATAGCAATGACAACATTGACTAGACCAACTCCAATATTTCCCTAGTGTGAACAATTGGAGTGGGTAAAGTAGTGGGGTGGGTTCCGTTCAACAAGTTTGTGGTCAAAGGAATCATTGTTTGTCTTTATTCTCTTGTTTCCATTCGAGTTCAAATTGTAAAAATAAATTAAGGTATTGTTTTGATGATCATTCTTTACTTTTTATTCTTCTCTTTCAAGCAGAGGGTACTTAAAAGAAAAATAGGGAAAAAAGAATAGAGCACTTATCCCCGAACATCATGTCTTTAGATATTACTCTATTTCAAGTTAGAAGTCTGAAAAATTTTGAGAGGAGATGTTGTTGAGATAATTGTAATACATGGGAAGGATTCCCACATCAGTAGCACAAGGCCATTTGTGGGTCACTTTAATTGGAATTTTCATAAATAATCTAGGCTTAGAACTTTATATGGTCAAATAACTATATTTTACATATGACCTGGAAGGGAGGAGAGAGACGAGTGAGATCGAGAGAGGGAGGAGAGAGATGAATTGTATATGTGTATTTGTCAAATTGTATGTGTAAGTTTATCAAATAATTATATATGTATAATTAATTTACATATATATTTGTATATCTGGCAAGCGAAATTGAGAGAGGGAGGAGAGAGGCAAGAGAGAGAGAGTAGAGAGTGGCGAGAGGCAAATTGTATATGCATATCTATCAAAATAGTTGTATATATCTGGTAAGGAATTGCAGAGAGAAAAGATAGAGAAGAGAGGAGAGAGAAAATACAAAATCTTAACTATTGCAACAAAATTCTAACCATAGCTATAATAGTTTTGTGTGTGGAGATGATGAAGTTGGAAGAGGCTGCTGTTGGGGTGAATAATTCCACTAAGCTGACTGCAGCTGAGGTCCAACCCGATAACATGATCAGTTAACATGTCACAAGAGACTCCGTCCCAAGTACAACAATCTCTACTCTCATTCCAAGAAGTTGTTTTTGGGTAATCAAGCTCGGAATACGAATCTTGTTGAATCTTGGGAATCAAGCCCGGAATACGAATCAAGCCCGGTTATGTTTGCTCCTAGTTTTATACGGGAAGAGCTTGTTGAATCTTGGGAATACGAATTATCCATAAGGACAATGTCATTGACATTCTTGTCAATTCCCATGGAATCTTTCCAGTGAGCTGATATCTAAAACTTCAAGCGTATCCAATTGCCCCAGTTCCATTGGAATATCACCTTTGATATTGCTATGGGATAGATTAGTAGCCAAAATGGTTGCTTGAGAGATCTATGGTACTCAATGAACTGTTCTGCGCACACTCCCTGTGAAATTATTTCTTCTTAAGTCCAGCATCATTAGATTAGCCCTGCTTCCCAAGCAACTTGGAACTGAATTACTGAAGTTGTTGCATGATAAATCTAGAAGACTAAGGCTGCTCATGTTACAAATGGATGAAGGTAGTGGACCCTGGAGGGAGTTAGATTTAAGATCAAGATACCCTATGTTATAGTAATGGAACTGCTTAATGAATTATGAGATAAGTCTAGGTACCACAAGTTATCTTTGAGAAGATAATTCCCACCCAATTTGAGATTTTTCAAGTTTGGCGGAAGGAAAAAGCTCTCTGTAAGAACACCTTGCAGATTAGTATAATCAAGATCCATGTACCTTAGCTTAAGGAGGAAGATGAAATATTCACATGTATCGAAGATGAGATGTTGACACCAAGGAGAGATAGTACCTCCAGATTTGTGAAGTTGTGAAGCATTGTTTCAAATGTTGTTTGATCAAGTTCACATTTATTATATGAAAGATCAAGTGAAACCAAAGTGGAAAGGTATGACATTTCTATTGGGATTTTCCCATGATATAAAGAATGAGAAATGTTGAGATGCCTCAAATTCCTCAAGCGTCCAATGTTTTGTGGGATTGAAGATTAATTATAGAAGTAACTGTAAACAAGGTTTAGTGTCTGGAAATGACGGAGTTGGAAGAGGCTGCTGTTTGGATTAATTGTTCCACTAAGCTGACAGCAACTAAGTTCCAACCCGATAACATGACAGGTTAACATGTCACAGTTGACTCCGTCACAAGTACAATAATCCGTACTTCCATTCCAAGACATTGTTCTTGGGAATGAAGTATCATAACAAATTTCAAAGGGTTGTTTGAACTGAAGCAAAGCAGAAGTTTCACTTGAAGGGAAAAGATGATGAACGGAGGATGAAGAAAAGCACGACTTATTAGCAACACAAAACAGAGAAATGAATAAAACAAAAACAGACGTCCCATCTTCTTTTTTATTCAGCAAATAACAAAATGTTCTATTCTTACAAATCAGTCATCATTATCCATATAAATATAACATATTAATGTTGAAAATTGCACCATGTGTAACACATACTGCAAAACCAGTGTGTTCACAAACGAGATGTGAACGTGTATCTTGTGTCATTTTTCATCTTACTCTCCACGAATTTCTTCCTATGATAGACAACACAAAATCAAACAAGGAAGATTCCAATAAAAGAAGTACTGTCCATTCAATGGTCCCGCGAGAAAATAAAAATGTGAACTTGAGACAAATATCTCCTACGTAAACCATGTGCAACACATAACAAGAAACGCTAGCTACTATCAGAGCATTTCACTTGGATATATATTACATGATAACACTACAACCATTTATTTTGGGAATTTTCTTAATCTAAGATTATCATGGTAGGTCAAAAAATGTGTAATTCATTTGTTCCTTTAATTACGGTATAAACACATCAAATTCTGAAACAGTAGACTTACTTCATTTTAACACATATAACAATGAACTCATACCTTCTTTACTAATCAGCCAGGTGGACAGAACGAAAAAACAACTTTAAAATTACCACTGTAAATTAGAAATAATATCCTGCACTCGGAATTTGTTATAGTTTTCGTTCCTCGAAAGATCGTATGCTAGAGCTTAAAGGAATCTTTTAACTATCAAGTTGTTTAATACTATTGGGTATTTTCCCCGAGTTTCTTTTACCATAATTGAGTTTTCCTTTTAGAAAAACGAAAAAAGAAATTCTTCATATTTGGTGAGTCCTTTTTTTTGGTAGGAAAAAATTTATGATTCTATAATAAAGAGGCTCATTTCTTGTAAATTAGTAGCATTCACAACGTAACCATAAAGACTTGAGAGTTTTGTATAGGGAAAAAAATGGTGTGAGGTTATTTCGAGTGAATCCTGTGAGATTATTGTTGTTTTATATATATTACTAAAATACTTAGAACAAAAACTTTAAAACCCAACAATTATTTCTCTCGATATTTTTTTTT
Organism: Solanum medicagineum; assembly: GCA_026153255.1. Lineage (NCBI taxonomy): Eukaryota > Viridiplantae > Streptophyta > Magnoliopsida > Solanales > Solanaceae > Solanum > Solanum medicagineum. Next base: position 3,302,700 of record JAPFFP010000012.1, on the reverse strand, counting down.
TATAGTGGATTTGTCACGACCCGAAAAATGGCGTAATGGCACTCACTCAATCCCACCCGAGCAAGTCAGCCTTAATTCGAAAAAGTATATAATAACAAATATAATATGCGGAAGCTTTTCAAATAAATAAACTCAAACTGAGAATTTTCATAACTTAAATCCCACCCAAGAACAGGTTGTCACGTGTACAAGCCACT
>JAPFFP010000012.1:3270575-3302403 GCA_026153255.1 Solanum medicagineum | reverse complement strand
TTAAATTGGGATAGAGCGAGTATTTTATGAGAGTGATATTGATTCTACCGATCTGTCTTAGCTCTATTTGACCCTCTTTAGTTGTTTGCACTCATTTCATAATTAGACAGTAAGGGAAAGGAAGCAAGAGAAGACGGATTGCTTGGATTGTATGGGGAAATTGAGAAAGCAGTAGAGATGTATTCTTCACTTGAAGGCAGTAGAACCATTACTATTATGATTGATGACGTCTCCCTTGTTGAAGTGGCGGCTGATGGTTCATCAAATCACGTGTTGGATTTTCTACACTACTGCTACACTCTGAAAGTGAAATATGTGAGCAATTTTATCCACTATTACTCTGCATCTTAATTCAGACAATAGTATGAGCTACGATCAATAGTGTTTTTGGTAAGTCGAAAAAGAGTCAATAGCGTGGGCTATGATCTTAATAATCTTTTTATCCAGGGCTGTTCCTTTGTTACTCTTAATCATGAGGATATCTATTCCACTGCAAATACGCTGCCGTTAATCTTGCAACCGGAGTACCTCGCTGATGTGATAATCAAGGCAGAACCTTTGGCAACTGGTTTAGCAAGTGACGTGCATGGACAGGTACAGTTTTAATACTACCTTTTATCCTTTCCTCTATATTCATTAATCGTACTTATACTGTATTGCCTTCCCTCCTTAACTAAAAGAAGGAAAGATCGAGAAGGCTATCTCCTTTGTCTTTCAACTCCAAACCTATATTCTTTTTTGTCTAACTTTGTTCCATCTCTCTTTTCCCGTTTGTTATCCACAAGCTTCTACTCACCCAAAAAGAAAAAAATAAAAAAGTCGTCACACTCTTATCATGGGCGAGCTAGGATTTTGTTGTGTTCTGAAAACTGATCATCCTTACATAATAACCTGATTGGTCAATTGTATGACCCTACTGGTCTTTTTATGAACTAAAGTTGTTGAAGAGCTAACAGAAATCGGGAAATTGTAATAAGCAATAACCTCCTCTGTTTAACCTAGAGTGCAGTAGCTGTGGCAGCTTTAGCTCGGGATAATATGCAGTTGATGTTTGAGTCCATCTTGTTCACTTGGTTCTCTCCTTTTGTTTCTCTTTTTTCCCTGCAGTTGACTGTTTATGACTTGGGAGGCTCAAGTTCTAAGGTTTGCAATTTCCATTTTAGAGTCAAGGAAAACAACGTAGACTACTTCTATCCGGGGACTCAGACTTGAATAGCTTCCCTGTTCATTGCATTTCAACATTGGCCATACATATCATAGACCGAAGGGCGCAGTGATTGACAAAGCATTGGCAGAAGTCGAGGATAGCCAAAGAGCGAGGATCAAACTAGGATATTCATCTGGCCTCCTGACATGGTAATCTTTACTTGTAAGGCATAGAAACCAAGTGTTACCTTCAGTTTGGCCCTTGATGCCTCTGTTTCGTGAATTTCTCGGAGTTATATTATTAAGGAAATACAGTTGCTTTCTGTTACTTTGGTTGCCTCTTTTCATGTGTTTAACCTGCACCTTATCGTGGAACTGATTACGATTTTTATTGTTCGTCATGGATAAGCAAGATCCAATAATTATTGAATTGGTGCTAAAACAACACATACATAACAGTTCCAACAAGAAGTCCAAAACTGTAGCCTATGACTATTGATTTCCAGTTAAATCCACCAAGGAAACTACGACTCTTCTTCTTCATCGTACTCTAATGTTGAAGAACATGAGATGGATCACATTGGATTGATAAAGGAAGACCACATAAATCAAGTTTTCCACCATATGATCATTTTCAAATGTGTTGAATTGTGTCTCTGTGTACTTTATTTTAATTCTATACATGATTGAACACTGAAAATATAATAAGCTGCATGCAGTTATAGCATTGCAACTAAGTTTCCATCAAGCATATACAAACAACAAAAAGAAAATTTAAACGCTAAAAACAGAAACAGAAAAGTCCAATCCTTCAACATTCCATTATGTCCGTCTCAGCCTGCTCTTCTTTGTCCTCCTTTCCTGAGGAATGATGCCTTCAAAAATTTTCGACAAGCCATTTTGGCTTGCGATATTTAAACACGAGGCTCCACATGACAGTTCCAAACTGTAGATTATGACTACTGATTTCCAGGTAAATTCCCAAAAAAAGAATGACTCATCTTCCTCTTCTTCGGCCTCCAATGGTTGAGGAACATGTGATGGATCACTTGTTCCATGCTTTGATAAAGGAGGACCACATAATTTCAGGTGGCCACCATACAAGTCATTTTCAAATGTGTTAAATGCTGCAGAAAAAACTTGAGATTGCACATTGGGTAACACATGCTGCAGAAAAAATTTCCGAGATAGTGATAGTTTAGATGTGTTTCTACCAATTGCAAACTTTTCAGTTTCTGAGAAAAAATGGCTATTGACACCTTTCTCAGAAATTGAAACAGTAACACATCATTCGATTGTTGTGGGATCAATTAATGCTACAAACAATAAAAGGAAATGCTTTCAATCTTCTATTATGTTCTTGATCTGTGGTTTCTCTTCTTTGGCCTTTTCATTTTCTTGGCAAAAATGCCTTCGAAAAATTCCGCAAACCATTTTGGCTTTCGATATTTAAACATGAGACTCCACATGATAGTTCCCACAACTAGTCCAAAACTGTAGCCTATGACTACTGATTCCCACGTAAATCCACTAAAAAAATATGACTCTTCTTCTTCTTCCTCCTCCAATGGTTGAGGAACATGCGATGGATCATTCGTTCCACATTGCTTTGATAAAGGAGGACCACATAAATCAAGGTTGCCACCAAACGAGTTATTTTCAAATGTGTTGAATTGTGAACCTTGAGGAATGCGTCCAACGAGGAGATTTTGAGAGAGGTTTAAGAACGCCAGAAAGTTCATTCTTGTCATTTCCTGTGGAATCTTTCCAGTGAGCCGATTCCATGAGAGATCTAATCCTTCAAGCATATTCAATTTCACCAGTTCCTTTGGAATATCTCCGTTGAGATTGTTATGTGATAAATTGAGCAACCAAAGTGAGTTAAGATCCTCTAGTGTTTTCGGAATGATACCTTCAAAATGGTTGCTTGAGAGATCTATGGTTGTCATAATTGTGGTGATTTTTTCTAGCTCAATATCATGGCCCTTGATCACCAACCTCACTGAAACCTCATACATTACGCTGCTAAATCCGTCATAAGACTGTGGTTTCATATATTCGATCTCACCATTGTCTCTGTCATCTGTGTTGATCATCCCTTTGAAGTATTCAAAAATTTCTGCAGGAAGTGAGCCACTGAACTCATTATGAGAGAGATCGAAAATCCGCAACACTGGAAACCCAAACTTCAGACTAGTACTTACAGGTCCATGGAACTTGTTCGACTTTAATATAAGGACCTGCAGCTCTTGAAGAGTTCCGAGCCAAGCTGGAAACGTGTCATTTATAGCGTTGTTCCCCACATCAAGAACTTCTAAGCCAGTACAATTGAGCAACGACATTGGGACAATTCCTTCAAAACGATTACCATTCAGGACAATGGTTCTCAATGAATCACTCTCTGCACAAAATGGTGGAAGACTCCCAGTGAAATTATTTCTTCTTAAGTCTAGCACAGATAGCCCAACCATGCTGCCCAAGCAACGTGGAACCGAGTCACTGAAGTAGTTGTGAGATAAGTCCAGAAGGCTAAGGCTGCTCATGTTACAAATGGATGAAGGTAGTGGACCCTGAAGGGAGTTAAATTTAAGATCAAGAGACTCGAGACCAGGATAATGAAATTGTCGTAGGTGGCCTGTTATTGAATTATGTGAAAGGTTGAGGTGCATCAATGAGTCCCACCTCATGGCGCTAAACCAGTTAGGGATTTGACCACCAATCTTATTGTTTGAAATATCCAAGACCGCAAGTGTCTTTACATTTCTCAAGAAGTGTGGAAAATCCTTCAATTCGCAAGATGATAACAGCAAAACTTGTAGGCTAGGCAGAGTGATTTGCATTCCTGTATCGAGGGTGATGTTATTCCATGAAAGGTCAAGGGTAGAAAGATTTGTGAGATTGACAGGTGATTGAGGAAAAGAACCAGTTAATCGATTATGATGGAGCAAAACTGAAGATAGCAAAGGTAGGGTAAACACCCAAGATGGTATGGTACCATTCAGTGAGTTGTAAGACAAATCCAGATCGGTTAGCTTTTGAAGCGTGCTGGCATTGCTAGGAAGTGGACCAGATAGGGAATTACTCGACAAGTCTAAGAATTCTAGATTTGTCAAGCTTAAAATTGGGGAAGGTAACGGACCGAAGAAGCTGCAATTAACAAGACTTAGATAGCGTAGTTCATGGAGAGTAGAGAAAATATTGGGAATTTCGCCTCCAAAGGAGTTAGAAGCAAGAGTTAAAACAGTGAGGTGCTTCAACTTAGAGATTGTGGAAGGAATACGGCCAGTGAAATGATTATTACCGAAATTCAAATACCTCATTTGTGTCAGATTGCCAATGGAATCAGGAATACGACCAGAGAATTGACATCCATAGAGGTACAATCGATTCAAGGAACTCAATGTGCCAATTGAATCAGGCAGCTCACCGGAGATTTCTGTGTAAGAAATATCCAACTCCAACAGAGTGTTGCTCGGGTGGATCTTCGGTAAAACTCCTCTGAGAAGATAGTTATTACTCAAATACAGCGTTTCCAAGTTTGGCAGAAGGAAAAAGCTCTCCGTGAGAACACCGTTCAAATTGGTTACCCTAAGATCCAGGTACCTTAAGGAGGAAGAAAAATTCATAGGTATCGGAGATGAGATGTTGACACCAAGGAGAGATACCACCTCCAGATTTGTCAAGTTCTGAAGCACGGGTTCAAATGCTCTCTGATCAAATTGTAATCCATACACATAAGAACTAATAGAAAGATCAAGTGAAACCAAATTGGAAAGGTACGAGATTTCTGTTGGGATTTCCCCTTGAAAGTAAGCATCAGAAAGGTTTAGATGCCTCAAATTCGTCAATCGGCTAATGTCATTTGGGATCGTGGAAGGGTAAAAGTAATTCTTAGCAAGGTTTAGCGTCTGAAGATGATGAAGTTGGAAAAGGCTGCTGTTGGGATGAATAGTTCCATTAAGCAGACTGCAACTAAGGTCCAAACCGATAACATGACCAGTTAACATGTCACAAGTGACTCCGTCCCAAGTGCAGCAATCCCTACTCGCATTCCATGAGACTGTTTTTGGAACAGAAGTATCACACGAGGAGAAGTCCAATATTTGAAATGACTGCTTGAACTGAAGTAAAGCAGAAGCTTCACTGGGAGAGCAAACACGATTCACAACGGAAGATGAAAAGCATCGATTTAGCAACACAAAACAGAAAAATGAATAAAGGAAAAAGAGATGCCACATTTTTAGCAAATAACAGAATGTTATGTTCTTAGAAAATCCATAAATAAATATAGTTATTTGAACAACTTTTGAAAGTCAGCTTTGTCCAACTCTCCATCAACATCTCTTCTTCTGATTTCCCACAACATTTTTCAAAGAGAGGAAGTCAATTGTCTTTTACTCCCTCCCTCTGTCCAATAATACTTGTCCAATTTATGAAATCAATACATAATTTTATATTTAGTTCCTAATTTATCCTTTTCGTTAATTATAGTCATTTCCCTATTACAATTTTCAAGACATTGTATTTATTATATTCAAAGGGTATTTTGGTAAAATTATTTCATTATTTACTATTTCTTAATCTATGTGGAAAAAGTCAACAGGGGCAGAGCAAAGTTGGACGGAGGGAGGAGGGAATATTGTGTTTTCAAACTTTTCACATTAAGTCAAATGAGAGAAACTCCATCCATATTCCCATTATGTTGACTTTATTAATGGCAACTTGATGTTATTCAATTTCAATAATTGTATAGTATGACATCAAATAGTTTTTTTTTATTGTTTTAAAAAGAATCAGTTATATGAATTACGTACAGAAGATTAACAATCATTTATATTGGAACGAGTGATTTGCGCCTTATTTTTTTAGGCATTCAATATACATCTTATGTACTGATATGGTGTCAATATAGTACTAGAGGATTAATCTTAGTTTTATATAATATTAAATATGATATTAATATACTAACGGAAAATCACAAAAAATATATTTTCTACTAATATAGAGTTTAATAAATAAGGTTGCAACTTTAATAATTTTTCTTAATTGTTTTTTATTTATTTCTTTAAAAAGACTTAATCTTGTCTGATAATGATGAGGTATTAATATATCGACAGAGTATCACAAAAGATTAATTCATAGTAGAGATGTTGACACTCTGTTGACGTCATGTGCAGAGAAAGTAGAAAGTGGGGTAAGAAGGTAAATAGTTTGAGTTGGTCCAATTTGAGTAAATCATTGAGAAATTATACAAAATGACCATTAAGTTAAATTTTTTACAGAAAAAAATGACCCACTTTTTTTTTTTCACTAAAAGTGGCCATTCAGCTGTTTTATGCCCCAAATATAGCCATTCGGCAATTTGGTTCACTTTCCATTCTTATTTTATCGTGTAAAAACGATATCACTTACGAAAATTTATGCTAAGTAGCTTCACTTGCTATGTAATCATACCAATTTTTTGTCTTAAATACTGAACCATGTGTAACACATAACAAAAAATGGTATAGAAGATAAGTGTGTACACATAACGATCAACCTTTCTGTCTTGTAGTTGTCCACAACAACTAAATCATACTAACAGCAATAACATATTCGATGTAATCCCACGAGTGGGGCTTAAAAAGGATTGTGTGCATATATATCTTACCGTAACTTGTGGAGGTAAAAAAAAGATTATTTCTAATAGAATCTTCTATTAAAACTTTACAAATTTGGCATAAGCATTACACTTAGGTACAACATGATCACTCTACAAGTACCATTTATTTTGAGAAATTCTTAATCTAAAATAATCATCCAAAAATGTATTTACTAACAATATTACTCAACCTTCTTTCTTTTTTAACACATAAAAAAGTATCTCTAGGCTACTCTTCGTGGAATTATGTCTGTATATATAAGTTAAATTCGTTCAGATACAAAGGGAGTCAAAGAAAGTGAGCAAAATATATTAGAATTCCTAACCCGAATTTCTATACCAGCTTTGGAGCCCCAATTAATACAGCCCTGGCCCATTAAAAAGAAGAGAAGCCCAGCCCATGTTTAAAAGGACTCGGCCCATGAAAATTCCTCTAGATTATACCATACTCAAGAACCATATAAAAGAAAGAAAAATTAAATATGACTTGGAGGAGATTTTATTTTTATTTTTTTAACCTTATCTTATATGTGAAACTTAAGCTTACAAGTTCTTACCTATTCAAAGAGAAGCCATATATGTAATTGGTTGGATTTGAAGTTTCTTAAGGGCAACTAAAAATGAATTTAAGAAAAAATTTTAAAAAATGTTTTTAGTTGTTGGAAGTTGTACCCACCATGCTAGAAAGAGTTGCTATTGCCTACTAGCTAATTATCTTACTACTACGTGAGAATGATTCAAACCCAAAAATATCTTACTTCGCTCCGTTTAAAAAAAAATAATTTGATCTACTTTGGCATAAAATTTTAAAAAATTAAAAAGACTTTCTGATTTCGTAATTCTGAATTAAGTTATGTCAAATAAACTAAAATATTCTTTAATTTTGTAGTTCTAAACATATCACGTAAAAAATTGAAAGTTAAATATTATCCAAAAAAGAGAAAGAAATTATTGATTTTGAAGCAGACCAAGGAAGAAAGAAGATCATTCTTTTTAAGCGAAAGGAGTATAAAGAGTGAAGTCGTGGAGAGATCTCATCATTTTGTTTCTTACTCTTAAAAAGGGGTATAACTCAGATTCAACAACATTTAGTAATTTTGGTTTAAATCTTAGATTAATATTTAAAATATTGAAATAACTTATCAAGAACAATTAAAGTGTGTTTCTAAAATTCAGATCACATAAACTTTAAATTCTAGCTCTACCTCTGTTTTCAAAAGTAGATTCAAAATTTGATGTTTATAAATTTTGAAATCTGAATTTATTGCTAAGCTCTCACAACTTATTTTAGTTACTGAATTCATACTTAAATATTTATATATATATTTAAATAAATTTTTAAAATAAGTATCAAATCTAGCTTCGAAATAAAAAATAAAATAAAATAAAATACAAAAGGACGAGAGAGTCACGAGAAAGAAATTAAAAAGGATGATAAAAGGAATCACAAGAATACAAGTTATTGATAAGCTACAACTACCAACAAGAGTACTTGCTAGCTATAAATGGGAGAGAAATATTGAGGTGGAATCAAAATTTAAAATTACGAAAATTTAAAATTTTCATCTATTTCATAACTTATTTTAGTTATTGAATTGATAAAATTAAGATTTTTTACGTGCGCAATAATTTTTTAATATAAAGATAGAATTTTAATAAAAATTATTAAATTGAGGAGCTAACACTTCAGTTACGAATTTGGTCAAACTCAATATATTTGTATTTATGAGAAAACTATTAAAAACATTGCTAAATTTGACGCAAGTTATTAGTTTCATCTCCGAACTATTGATAGTATTAAAAACATCCCTCTACTTGATTAACTTAACTAAAATATACTTACAAGCTATCACAAGTGCTAAAAATATTCCTTAACATGGCAAGAATTTAGGGGTGTATTTCACTCTTGCTACAAGATGAGGGGTGTATTTAAGTTCAGCTAGTCAAGTAGAGGGGTATTCTTAATACTCAATAGTTCGAAGATGAAACTAATAATTCGTACCAAGTTTAAGGGTGTTTTTAATTATTTTTTCTCTCTTGTATTTATAGCTAAAAATTAATTATTAATTAAAAAAACTCAAGAATTTTAAAGGATTTAAAAATCCGAAATTCATAAGTTTGAATTTTGATTTCGCCTCTTTGTCCATACTCATACCTAATATTATAACTCTCTCTATATATCTATAAATATATACATTTTCTTTCCTAACTTGCTACTATACCTAAATCTTGAACAAACACATAAAAAAGAGAAATTCTCTCCCCCCTTTTTTTTCTATGTTTAATTACATATTAATTCAGATCAAGAAAAAGATTATCAGAATCTTGATTTAAAGAGAAGCAAGAAGATGAAGAATATTGAAAGAAATAAAAGGGAAAAATACCCTTTAATTTCTTATGAAGAATTGCCAGAATATATGAAGGATAATGAGTTTATTTTGAATTATTACAGAGCTAATTGGCCTCTTAAACAAGCATTTTTCAGTATTTTCACTTGGCATAATGAAACTCTTAATGTTTGGACGTAAGTATCTCATTTCATTTTTATTTTTATATAGTTTTGTAAATTAGCTACAAAATTCATCGTTAAATAGCTCGTTATAGTTAACAAAAAATATTTAACAATTCGTAACGATCAATTTATTATTCAATTAAAAATTTGCTTTCAAGCTATTTAATTGTAGCTAATTAGAGGTAAATTCAATGATATGTATTACTATTAACTAATAAGTATTCTTTTCTTCTAATTTTTTTCTTGATTTGGATTTTTGAATGGTTGAATTAATTACTTTGTTTGCAATTTATTTAGCTTGATTTTTAATTTATTTTGTAAATGGGATTACTTTCTTGTTTTTTTTTCAGGCATTTAATTGGATTTATTCTATTTATGGTATTAACCATAGCTAATGCAGAGCATTTATCTCAAATTGCTGATTTTATGACTATGTTTATCCGGTATGTGCCTATTCAATTTCAACATCATTTGTTAGAAAATTATATTAAATCGTAAATCTTATTTTTTGTTAATTAACAATAACTTCTAACTAGAACTAATCATAATGTGTTGTGAATCACCTTTCATAGACAGTATTTTATCTACATATTTTCTATTATAAAATTAAATAAATCGAGTTTTAAAATAATAATAATTAAAGATCTCAATTTCAGACCTTGAATTGAATCACTTTTAGTAAAAGAATATTTTACGTGCTCAATTTCATTTAAAGATTTTATTTGTTATGAATTTGAATTAGCTTAATCTCAAAGTTGGCAATCAAATGTCTAGAAGGACCTTAGGGATTTAAATTTTCTTTTAATGTGGCAAACTTAAATACGTAAATAATTAAACTTTTGTTAGAACCAATGCAATAGAGACATATATATATATATATGTGGTCCATTAATATTTGATGGATGAAATGTTAGGTTAAAAGGTTACTTTATCAAATTCCCAACTAACTTCTTTAAATATGTGCACATTTATTTCCGTTGATATTTTCTTGGTGATGTTCTATGATGGTACGTATGTATTATAATTACTTTGATTATTATTATTAGTTTATCGATTTAGAAAATATCTCACAGTAGCAGATCTTGAAGTAGAGTCGTACTATTTTATAATATAAAGTTTAATGATTATTTTCATTGCTCATGAACTTGTAAATTATTAAATCACATGGAGATAATTTTATTGTTGCTCCAAAGTTTCTTTTTCTGTCTTTAAAAAATTTAGAGATGAATAATCAATTAACTTAAATTAAAGTGTGGATTTTCATTTTTCTAAAAATTGTTAGTTTTAATTGTCTAAGAGATAAATTTTGAGTTTTCTTATTTTAAAATTTTTTTTTTCTTTGCAGGAATTTTCCAACAAGTGGAGATTCGAATATATCTCACAATTCAAAGGTACTTAGTAGTACATTTATGAACTTTTAAATTATTCAACTTCTATACACCGATACAATTCAGTTGTTTAAAAGATAATTATAGTTCGACATCCTCAATAACTAGAACTAGCAACTTGAAAATAAAGATGATAATCCGCTCAAACTATACTAATAGAGTGAAAAATGTATATACTAATAATATATATACAAGTCGAATAATTCATTTTCAAGAAAAGTTTAAGCTCTACGAACTAATAGAGGATACATACAATATCATGTAATTACTTTTCATAGAGTAATGATATGCTATATCTAGTTCAATTGCATTATTATTTTATATTACAAAAATAATAGGACTTAATTATGAAACTCGTCGCTAATAAACTACATGAGAAAGAACGTAAATGACTTATAATTTTGTCGTTAATCCATAGCTAAATAGCTTATAGCTAGCAATTTTTTTGATAATACGTCATTAATGTCCCTCACTAATTTCAATTGTGTTATATGTCTCATTAAATAAGACGAAGCAACAGATTTTTATTTTCAAGTTCAGGGTTCAGGGTTAGAAATGGACATAACATTATCAAAAAGTGGTAGAAATGAAGCAAGTTGGCCATTCTATGTATTCTTAGTTGGTGCAATGTTGTGTCTTTTGTCAAGCAGCATTTGCCATCTCTTGTCATGTCATTCACAAAAATTGAACCTTCTCTTGGTCCAAATGGACTATGTTGGCATCACAATTATGATCATCACATCCTTTGTTCCACCAATGTACTACATCTTTGAATGTTCACCACACTGGCAAATTGCTTACCTCATTGGGATCACAATCTTGGGAATTTTCACCATCATAACTCTTCTCTTCCCGGTGTTTTCAACCGGGAAGTATAGGCCATTTCGGGTAGGGTTGTTCATGTCCATGGGTTGTTTTGGCCTGTTTCCTGCAGTTCATGCAATTGTGGTGAACTGGAGTGATCCTGTGAGGAATATCGTACTTGCATATGAATCTGCAATGGCCTTGTGTTACATAATAGGGGCTATTGTTTATGTTAGTCGCGTACCGGAGAAATGGAGGCCTGGATTGTTTGACCTAGTTGGTCATAGTCATCAAATATTTCATACATTTGTTGTTTTTGGTGCATTGGCACACTATGGAGCCGCAAGGATTTTCTTGGACTACAGGATTCGATTTCGATGTAACAATACATAATTTCATACATTGTGTTATGTGTGTGATACATGTACGACCAGTAACTTAATTGTGGTGAATTCGAATGATCTCACACTTGCATATGAATCTATCATGGCATTGTCTTATAATAAGGGCTATTTTTTATGTTAGTCAAGCAAGTGGTGACGAGGTCAAGATTTTCTTCGATTGGATTGAGAGTAGACAATAAAAAGATACATTTTGATACATATACATACATGACCAATATTTTGGGCTTTGATTTAGCGATATTTCAGGATAACAAAGTCTAGCCCAAATACAATCGCAGGCCCGTTAATTTCTCGTGATATGCACATACGGAAAATACAGCCCATAACTTTTGTTTATTTTTTTAGCCCAAATTTAGTAAATTACTCAAAATAGCCATTTCTGCCACATTCTTCTCTTTTTCGTGTAGCTCTTTCTTCTCCTTTTTTTTTTTTTTTTTTTTTTTTAAGGAGGATAGGTGGATTAATATTATTTTTATTTATTCATTTGACTTTTTTTTTTGTTTTTTTTAACATAAAAAATGTAATATTCAAATTTTCTTGTTGTTTTTTTTAAAAAGTTTTATCCCTTTCTAAATCGTTTCGCTTCTTTTTGTGAAAAAAATGAATATTTATATCATTTTATTATATCTTGTTTATTTTTATTTTATTAGCATTGGAATGCATAATAGTCAACTAAATATCGATATCGATATACTACATAATTAGCTATTCAATATTGATACATATTATGCACCATTTATATAAGGTTGATACATTTCATATCTATTTATATAATATCGACACATTTGTATACAATTTATACAATATCGATACACGCTTACAAACTATTTATATAATATTGATATATGATTGTACATAATTTATACATGTAAAAAGAACATGATTATTTTTGAAAAAAAATTATTTTTTGAAACCGCAATAAAATAAAAATAAAATATTTTTAATAAAAAATAATGTACCCAATCAATACATGACTTTTTTTGAAAAAGGTAAAAATACTTCTTTTAAAGAAAAGAAACATTACATACCTATTTATATAATATTGATACATGTTTATATATAATTTATATTATATAATATCGATACATATTTACACACCATTTATATAATATTTATACATGCTAATACACAATTTTATACAATGTTGATATATTACATAACTATTTATACAATATGAATACAAGTTTATACATATTTATATAATATCAATTACAATACATATACATCACATAAGTATTTATATAATATTAGTATATTATATCTACACAGTAAACATATTAAAAAGAGTTCTTAAAAAATATATATATTTTGTATTTTAGAAAATGTAGTAAAAAACAATTAAAAAATAAGTTTCTTTTTTTTAAAGAAAATAAATTCAATGCTAAGAGAGGAAGAAAAAATAAGAAAGAAAAAAAAAAGGAAGAAAAAAATAACTGGGCTGATTCTGAGTTTAAGAAAGAAAAATAGTTGGGCCCAACTATGTAATTGGGCTTACAGTGTGGTATGATCTTGATATTAATAGCTGGGCGATTTTAGCTATTTTTATGTAAATGAAAAGTGGATGATATTTTATATAAACAAATTTTTTTATTATATATAATTTGCTTGCATATATGAGCTAGCAGAATGTCTTCACGATTATACTTTTCTTCTGCTATACTTCTCTGCGTCCCCTCTCTTCTCGAGAATCCATACACGTGAACCATTAATTAGTTCAATGACTTCAAAATTTCACTTGACTTTGTCAAGAAATAATTTGTCATTGTAAATTTGTTACAAGTTTTGCATAAAATTTTTCTACCGTGTGTATTAGTGGATGACCTTGAAATGAAAACAACACTAGAGAAAATTAGGACATAGGAAGTATATTATTCGAGCTTTTATAATCACACAGATATCATGATATGTTTAATGTTATAAGTTTTAAAAGTTTAACAAACACAAAATTTTTATGACAGAGTCGAAATTGAAGACCATTAATTTTAGGAATCTTTATTTTTTTTTTCCAAAATATTATATCGATTTAAACTACATCACATAAGGTTGTCGGTACACATACATAAATTAAATTCTTAATTTATTGGTTATCGTGTTGGATCATTATAACAAAATGTGATGTGACCTTATTATTATAAGAAGTTAAGAGTGATTTATTATCAACTAAAAGATATAAATTTAGTGCCATAATTTTAATCTTTTTCTAAAATTGGTAAACACTAATTAATTTGAAACTCTTAGCATTTTTAAATATTATAACCAAAAATCATAGAGTGAGTGAGCTGCCAATAATTATATTTTAAGTTTTGGCAAATTTTTATCATTATTTAATTTACGCGTTTTCTCAATTCATATTCATATATGAGACAATGACATAAATTAATTTGTAGTAGTAATTAACTAATTATACATCTTAAGATTTATTTTCTCTTTTCTATTTATGGCTAATAATTACATATACTTATTAAATAAAAACTTCCAATATCATATGCACTCTATCTACGGTTATTTTATAACTATATTTATACCTTATTATCAATGCATTTTAACTTATTACAGTAGATAAATTAATCTATTTTATTTTTCAGGTTACTAATTTTACTTTTATCTTATTGACACTACCTAGCTCAACTATTATCATCTTTGTCTTTAACCGTCCAAAAAATAATTATTACGTTAGGGGGAAGGGGTTTTTTACCTTACTAATATAATTTGAGGAATAGTTAGTAATATTCAGATACAAAAACTCACACATCTAATAATTTAAGTATGAAACTTAAAATATTGAGATACTTTAAATGTATGTTCGAACATTAACTTAAAAAATACAGATCGAAGAAAAGAAGCTAAACTAGCTAGCTCCTTGTAAACCTATCTTAAGATGAGAAGTCTCACATCGGCAAAACAAATAGAGATGTTAGATATATAAACAAACAGACATCTAATGATGTATTTTAAAATTGTGCCGTCCCAAACCCAAAACGGACAATATCACTAACAGGTTAGGTCGTTTCACTCACATCTTATTTAAGTAGTAATGAATAATATGAAAGTTTAGTTTATCTATTAGTTAACTCATTTTTTTTTTATGTAGATCAAACTTTTTATTCATTTTTAGTTAACTTATTTTAAATTCGACCTGTTCATTTGCCACCCTATTAATACTAATATCATTTTCTTCAATCATCGTCATATTCATCACTCAAAACCATAGTGAAGAACTCAGCAATGTGTGCTTATTATTCTTTCTGCAGAACATCATTATGTGTCCTTTTTTCATTTTTTATTATCTTCTTCTATTTCTCTTTATTATTAAAATTAAATCATCAAAATGATATATACACCATCACTTTTTTCCCTTTCTCAAAAACACCTCACTTGAGTAAAAATAAATTTTTATTACATGATAATTATCAACAAGTATCCTCTATAGAAGCAAATAATACCACTCATCATGCTAAGGTATTCATTTATTTATTTTATTTGAATAATGTAATTGTTTTTTATATGACTTGTTCATATATGATCATATGGTTTAATTTACGATTTTATAAATATAGAATTATACCGTTTAACTTCATTTAAAAATGGCATTAGAATTTTTATAATCAAAATACAAAAATAATTTTTGAATTTGATTATTTTTTAGATTCAGTTGAATTGTATCGAATCCTATATATGATCAAAACATCATATTAGATGTGTGGACTATTTACCGATAGATTAGAAACGAATTTCATATAGCTAACTCCCATTATTTGTATTTATCAATCATTTTCACTATTTTTATTTCTTATTTTAACCCTATTTTTTAATGAATTTAATTAACAGAAGAGCAGTTTACAAAAAATTGAAGAAGATTTAGCAAGAGCAAGATCAGCAATTTTGAAAGCTATTCATTCAAGAAATTATAAGTCTGATAAAGAAGAGAAGTTCATTCCAAATGGATCTATTTACAGAAATTCATATGCCTTTCATCAGTTAAGTTTTGGATTCGTTTCGTACTAGAGTTTAACTTCTATACATCGATAAAAACGTCATCAAATTAGATAACATATAATTTTTTGTATTCATAAAGAGTAAAATTAGTAACCTGAAAAATAAGACAATCAACTAATTAATTATGTTTCTTCATTGGTAAAAGCATTTCACGTATTCATGACTAAGCACATATAATTATAATAGTCGCTGCATAACTTATCTGCGAATCAAACCATCCTTGCATTATTAATCCATGTGTTACAACGTATTCATGTCTTCGCTAATTTTGCATGAAATAATTCTTTTATAATAAGTTTGTTTTTTGATAATCTACTACCCCATGGTTAAATGGAATTAGCGACAAGAGAATGCACATTCATTTGATCCTGAACCTCGTGGATCAAAAGGTAGTAGCTTTGAGACGCTCAATAGACCTTTTAACCTTTTAAAAACCTTTTTGCGCTTTGGATTGATCCAAAAATGACTTGCTACCATGGGCCTTACGCAATCGATTAGATTAGATAGATATCCCTTCAACATAGGGTATCAAAAGGATCTCGGTTTAACTATAAGCTGAAATCGCCTGTTTCCTGTTCCTTGGCCCATAAAATGCTACCAGGACTCGTCCGGCGCCGGCGAGCCTACTGAAAATCTTGGCGGACTTGTTACGGATGGGTTGGTATAAATTTTTTAGAAAATTAGGCTCGAACCCCCGGCAGCCAAAGAATCCGTGGGCTAACACCCATAAAAACCTGCTGAAATCACTTGTTTTCTCTAGTCTCTTTCTACTTTTTTTTTTTTTTAAGTAGTGATTATTTATGAACAAATCTTGTATTAAATTATTGTAGGAGTCATATAGAGATGTTGAAGAGATTCAAGGTGTGGACATACAAAGAAGGAGAATTGCCAATGATACACAATGGACCTATGAAAAATATATATGCAATTGAAGGTCATTTCATTGGTGAAATGGAAAGTGAAAATAGACATTTTTTAGCTTCACATCCTGATGAAGCTCATGCTTTTTTTATACCAATTAGTGTTGCATATATTGTTCAATATGTTTATTTGCCAATTATCAAAAATTATTCTAGGGAAAGAATTCAAAGGATTGTTGAAGATTATATTCATGTTATTGCTAACAAGTATCCTTATTGGAACAGAAGCAATGGTGCTGATCATTTCTTGGTTTCTTGTCATGATTGGGTAATTCTTTTACTTTACTACTAGAATTTGTCTAAAATATTTGTCCTTCTGATGCTCTAACTTTGTTTCAAAATGTTTGACCTTTTTTTTCGATAATAATGGTGATGTCCGGGCCAAGCTAAGGTATATGTCCTCCTCTATAGGTTATGGCCAACCCTAACTCCCCGCCTTGAAGAAAAAAAAAAGCGGTCGTGGAAACCACGTGGTACTTTTTTGTCCGGCTCTATTGAGATTTAAACTCTGATCTCTAAGATATGGAGCTCAGTCATAGATTGTTAATATCCTTTTACTTAAGGCAACTTCATATATTAGGAGTCTGACCTCGACCGACTAAAGGCATACTACTAATTACCACTCCATCCCAACCTTTTGTTGGTTGACCAAATCTTCAAATATAATTTAACATATTTTTGTATATAACTCAATTCTCAGGCACCAGATATTTCAAGTAGAAATCCAAATCTCTTCAAGCACTTCATCAGAGTATTATGCAATGCCAATACTTCAGAAGGATTTCAACCAAAAAGAGATGTCTCATTGCCTGAAATTTATGGACTATCAAATATTGATGTAACACCTCCTAACCATGGCCTGAATCCAAAAAATCGATCAATTCTTGCATTTTTTGCTGGTAGATCACATGGTTTCATAAGAGAAATATTGTTCCAACACTGGATAAACAAACAAGACCATGACATTCGTGTGTACGAGCACCTCGCGGAGGGTCAAAATTACACGAAATTAATGAGTGAGAGCAAGTTTTGCTTAGCACCAAGTGGATATGAAGTTGCAAGTCCAAGAATTAGTGAAGCAATTTATGCTGGATGTGTTCCAGTTATAATTTCTGATAATTATTTGTTGCCATTTAGTGATGTTCTTGATTGGAGTCAATTTTCAATCAATGTTCCAGTGGAGAAAATTCCAGAATTGAAGACAATTTTGAAAGGGGTTTCTTGGAATAACTACTTGAAATTGCAAAAAAATGTGAAGAAATTACAAAGGCATTTTAGAGTAAATAGGCCTGCTAAGCCATTTGATGTAATTTACAATGTGCTACATTCAGTATGGCTAAGGAGACTCAATGTTAGACTTGTGAATTGATCGTTGTATTCATCTATGTTGCTTGGATTCTTCAAAAATACTGCGCTGGAGGATTCAACATGAATGCGACATTATCTTTTGACGATCCAACCAACATAGGTATTCTCTAGTTTTTACGCATGCATTTCAATATTTTAATGTTGTTTGAATAACCAAACTTGTTACTACGAAAAATGAAATCTTATTCAAATTTGTCAATACACGGTGTTGTATGTTGTGGTTGTTTTGATACATGTGATACAACAGAGATTTTGTATGATACAGGGCAAGGGACTGTCCTGTTTCTTCAGTGCCATATATATCCCAAATGTTCAAGGACTAATAGATACGAAAAACTAAGATAATCTCAAATTTTTGTTTCGTGATCTAGAAATTCCAAAAAAGTGATGCCAGTTCTGTAAAAGACTATGAATATCATTCACTAGGTCGTCATGAATGGACCAAAAAATTTTTGGATCATATGGATTTGATAGTCATATATCAAAAAGTTCATAAATTAGCATACACGAAAAGTTGAGATAATCTTGAATTCTTACCTTTTAACCTCGAAATTCCAAAAAAAAATGATGTCAATCCTATAGAGGCAATGAGTATTGTTCACTGGGTCGTCATCAATAGATGCACAAAATTTGGGATCAAATGGAATCGATCAGTCATAGTTTAAAAAATTTAGAGACACACGAAAAACTTAGATAATTCTGAATTCATGTTTCATGGACTTGAAACTATCATCGATCATGTAGAGGCAATTAGTATCATTGACTATATCTTCACGAATAGGCCCACAGAATTTGAGGTCAAATGGAGTCGATCATTCATATTTCAAAAAATTCGTGGATTAGTATACACAAAAAGTTGATATGATTTTGAATTTCTGTTTCATGACCCTCGAAACTCAAAATAAAAGTATGACGTCAATTTTGTAAAAACAATGAGTATTATTCACTAGGTCGTTTTGAATGAACCCACAAAACTTGGGGTTACATGAAGTCAACCAGTCATATTCCAAAAAATTTATGGATGAATCCTGAGTTTGGATCTTCCAAAATGCATTGTTGTTGAAGAATCTGACGCACACTTAAAAAATATTTCTATAGAATTTGAGCAACATAGACCACAACATCGAAAAATTATGAATCATCTTGTATGTACTCTTACTTTGGTGTTGAATCTTACCTACTTGTATGTACTCTTACTTTGGTGTTGAATCTTACCTACATGTGCTAAAACTCAATCTCCCTAATTCATAATCACAATGTCTAAATTATGGATCACTTTCCATATATATCTCTTGCTTTGGTATTACATCTTATATACAAGTGTGAAACTCGTAATAAGTATAAACAAACTTAGAGCTATATATGTGTGTATTTCGCAATTCTTTTCTCTATTCAAAATCACACCTAAATTATGGATCACCTTCTTTATCACTTGCATTGGCGTTGAAGAGTATAAACAAGTGCGGAAAAAAAAACATAACGAGCATACACAAACTTAAAGCTTAATATTTATTTCGTAACTCATTCTCTCGATTCAGAATCACAACATTTAAATTATGAATCACCTTAATTCCATATCTCTTGCTTTGATGTTACCTCTTATTAGATATATATTTCAGAACTCACAACGTCTAAATTCTTCCTTTGGTGTTTTCATCATGTGACATTGTAGGTACCTTATAGGACCATAATAAATAAAGATTCTTATATTCTTCAAAAACCAATCTAGATCCTGTGGATGTACTTTAATCTGACAGTTCAAAATATGTACTTGGAGGACTCACAGCCTCTTGATTTTACTATATGGATCATTGTGTAACACAAATGCAATTGCAACCAATCATTTACTATGAAGAAATCTCTATTTTACTGCACCCTCCACAAATTTCTTACCGTGTGGGGACATAACACAAGACAAATTCTATTTAATGTGATTTTTGTCATATGCTCAAGAAAATCTAGTGGTCAAAAATGAAAACCCTATCATTCTATGTTTCATACATCGACAATGTGAATAATTTTTACATGATTAAAAAAATGGGAATGTTCGTATTAAATAATATTTTCGATGAAAAATCTATCAGAAATATTATCAACAAGTTAACTTCCGATAAATTGATTTAGAAATGTGTGTTTTTTTAATAGTGATTCACATACATAAATAGGTAATCTTTACAATATCAAGAGTAGTAGTAGTGTTTTCATATTTGCTTATTCACTTCATTTATCTTATTATCTTGTCGTTGTTTATCCTTGTTAATACTGCTTTATTTTTATTTCTACTTGAGGGTCTATTGAAAATAACGTCTTGATATATCTTTGCTAGTAGTGGCAGAGCCAGAATTGTCACCAATGGGGTTCAAAATCTGAAAAATTATTCATACGAACTAGTCAAAGAGGGGTTTGACATTTAATATATACATATAAAAAATTATTTCAACTATGTATAAATAAAATAATATTTCATCGAAGGAGGTTCGAATGAACCCCCTAACAACAGGTTAGCTCTGTCCCTTCTTACAAGGTAGGATAAAATCTACATACACTTTATCCTCCTCATAAGCTTCGTCACTTTATAGGATTATATGAAATTGTTATTATATTGTTGTTTTGCATATAGTAGTAGGTAATTTTCCCCATCAAGCCTTATATTATAACCTGAAAAATAGAGTGATAGCCTATTATAATCAGTTACTTTAATTGTGATATTATTTCATAATTTTAGTAGAACCAAGAATAAATGTGTTCTCTTATATATAAGCTGAACTAGGGTCAACACTCCAAAATTATAGTAAAACAATAATTTGACTTATATTTATTTTGCAAGGAGATATAATTGTTTTTTACACACTCTAAGTAAGGGCGATCTAGCTGCTATTTAAATAAATTAACCACATCATGTTAAAATATTGAGGTAGATGGATTAATTTAACGTATGATCATTGAACTTTAAAACGTTATAACGATAAAAAAAATAAAAATTACCCACATTTAAGTAAGTAAATTTTTACACACTAGCTATAACAGTAACATTATTAGATTTTTATATATATATAACAACATATCCAGTGAAATTCCATAAGAGGGTAAAGTATATGCAGACCTTACTATTACCTCATGAGATAAAGAACTTATTTCAAAAAGACCCTCGATTCCAATGTATTTGTCCTAAATAAAAGAAGAAAACCAATAAATTCAAATATTGGCTAAAGCAAACTTAATTTATATATAACAAAATTTTATAACTTTACTATTACAAAGGGTAAAATTTAGTTATTATTACATTAATATGACAAAAAATAAAATTAAATTTGGGTGTAAGGTGGGGTGGCCGACCAATCACATCAAGATGACAAAAGCATATGCACAAAGTAACAAAATAATCCAGCCTAAAAAAGATAACATAACATGCACACTCACTCTCTTCACGGGTTCACATGACTTTTTTAGTTTCAATCTATATGATATAATTTAAATTAGCAATAAATTTCAAAAGATATCGCACTAGAAAATAACTAAATTCTTGTGATGTAAGTCATTATTATGTGTCTATCGAAAAAGTCATTATGTTTATAAAATCTTTTTATCAGTGGTAAAATGAGAAATGTAAATTTAGTCGTCTCTTTTTTTTTAAGAATAAATTAAACATAAAAATGTGTTATATAAATTAAACCAGGAAAAAAATAGATATTGAATGTGGCCCTTTAGGCCTAAGTCCTCTCCCTATTCATCCAACTTCTCACATGTTACTCTTTGCTGTATTTTTTTGGCATAGTGTACACTTAGCAATGAGCTTTTTTCCCATCCAACTTTGTCATGTTTTTTTATCCAAATCCTTTTCAATCAAAATAATTTTGATTCAAATTTTGCATATATATTAATGTTTTAATTATGTATAAATATTAAATTTCAAATCAAGTAACTCAGAAAGTATCGAGTTCAGCAACATTTTGAACTCATAAAATTCAATATATGAATTCATGATCAGATCTCTTTACTCTTAATCAAACACTTTTGAAATTCAAAGTTCAAACACACTTAATAAGAAGCTATCCCACATGATATGAGTTTGAATTGATCAAATCAATGAATACAGAATACCAACTAGTTATACAAAAAATAATTCACATTAAAAATACCATTCTACTATGCATGGCTTTGCATGAATTATATACATATATGTAGATCGACTTATCCCCCCCCCCCCCCCCACCCTTTTCTTTCTTATCTTTATGTGTTCCACTTAGTTGTTTCATCTTTCTTGTGACTCTACCAAACTACAACAAGGTATGATTCTCTAGAATTTTGCACATGTAAGTGTTCTCTATTTGAGAAAGAAAGGGAAAAAAATAATTAAAATTGCATTGGAAAAATAATGTATGAGTAAATTATCTCTTGTGACCAATTATAATTTAAACAGAAAAAAAAATAACTATAAAAGATCTTATGTGTTTTATTTATTAATTTTTCGTGTTCCTCATCTATTCCAATTTATATGATAGATTTTTCTTTTCACTTGTTTAAAAAAAAGTCATCTTTTTGTATTTAAAAATAAATTAAAATTTAAAATTTTATTTTTACTCTAATGAAACAAATTATAATTACACAAAAAGTTAATATTTGTTTTAAACTACATTTTTTTTTTAAGAAAATTCTTTTTTTAACTTCATACTCACCACACATTACAACGACAGAAATAAGGACTTAGTTATTATATACCGATCTCCTATAAAGAGGTCATATAACAAAACTAATATTTGTAATGGATCGTAAAATGGATTTCCCCTAAATAACTTCCTGCCAAAAATTAAAAAAATTACTTGATGATTGCAAAATTTGTATAGTTAGTCATTAGTAATTAAGTTGTTAATCTAGGAATTTCCATTAATATATATTAATCCAACCATACCTAACCACTTTCTATTTTAACAACTAAAATAAGGCTTTATATTACATTCATATTATAATTGGCTTCTGACAATCACTTTAGACTTTGGTAAAAATCACTATATTTTTCTAATTTTTGGTCAACCTAGGTATAGGATTACACATAAAAATTGACAAACATATCAACTTATGAACTCCCCACAAAACTCAATAATTTTTAATTTTACTACAAGTGAATCCCCACACTATATATACACATGGAGCTAAGTACGTATATTAAATTATTCTCTCCGTTCTATTTTAGTTTTCAGATATATTAAAAATAATTATCAATTTAGATTATCATGAGAGAATTAAATTTTTTTCAACTTTGCTATTAGCATTAATTATTATAGGATTAAGAAACACATATATAGATAAAAGTTTAATTATTTAGAAAGAATATATTAGTCAAACAACATTTTTAATTTATCATGATAATCAAAATGGGACGTAAGTAGTACTTTGTAGCACCTTCAACCAGTACATATATTAAATAACTCTGTCCATCAACATAATAATACACAAATTCATCACTTAACCATGATTGGATAATTATACATGTTCTTACTTATTTTTTTTGGTTTTAAGATCAAATTATTTAATTTGAAGTAAATACTGAATATAATATTAGTACTAACACTTGGAATTTTGTATTTTTCCCCTCAAAAATAGAAAAAAAAAAAAAAAAAAGAACAACTTGCTCATATAGATCCATAATTCATTGTGTACCAATGAAAGAGTTCCCTATGCTGCAAATTGCTCACATAGATACATAATTCATTGACAATCAAGTAATAGAATAGGAATTACGATCGACAGATTTTGTACTTAACCAGTAAAATTCTATTTAACAATAAATTATGATGAATTATCAAAAAAATATTATTAACTAGCGACAGATTAGCGATGAAGTTGCCTAGACTTTTTTTTTTCTTTTGTATAATGTGTGAAGCATACATAAATTATGGGATTGCTCTAGCCAGGATGTCGATTTGTCTAGAAAGATATTGTATAAAAATGAGTTGGATCAAATATTATCTATTGGCTACTTTTTAAATTTTTTATCTAAAACTATTGTATTTTATGAGCTGTCAAAAATGACAAAATGTAATCTTCAGTTTGTGACTTTTATAAGTAAAAACAAAACAATAAAATTTTCAAATAATTGTGTTAAGTGTATCACATCAAATGTAATTTATCTAGATTTGACTGACAAGTAATGTCAAAGGAAATGTTTAAGGATTTATTATTACTAAAATTTATACAACAAGCCAATTTACGATGAGTTATATCGAAATGTTATGTCTTTCACTAACTATATATATATTAAGCCTTCCAAGGAGGTAAGTGAAGTTGGCTTGGCAAGTTTCGTTGCTATTAAAACGTGATTTTTATATATATATTTGATTAGAAAGTCATCAGAAATATAAATTTTCGACGAAAAAGTTGGTTGAAAACATTTCAAATAAACCAATTTCCATCAAATTCCATAGAAAAATTCACCTTTGTTTTAGTGATATGACGTGCTTTCTATAGAGCCAAGTGAAGTTGGCAAGGTAGCTACATTTCTATGTCTAATGGAAATGTTTGCTAAAATATTTTCGATAAACCAATTTCTCATAAATATTCCATAAAAAATTATATTCTTTAATAATGACAGAACGAGTCTTCCATAGAGGCAAGTGAAGTTGGTGAGTCCCATTACACTCATGATTATACATAACAATGGAGATTAAGTAAAAATACTATTCCTTTATTACTTTCCTTTTTTATTCTATTTAAAAAAGAATGTCTCTTTTTCTGTGGCAACTTATTAATTATCATTTTTCACATGCATGTTTTTAATATCATAAGATTAAAGAACATTTGAATACATTTTATATATTTATAGTTAAGCTTTGATCACAGAATTCAGAAATTTTCTCTATTTCTCAAATTCTATATCAAATCAAAACAAAACAAAAAAATTAAAACGACGAGAATAAATATAGATTCATGTACATGCAAGATTACATAAGAGTTGCCAACTAGCAAAAAATTGGCCATATAGCCCCTCTTGTTCACGTGCATTGGTTTAGGGTTTTTTTGTTTTCATTCATACAATCATCAAGTACTCTATCTCCTATCTATATAACACCACAATCTTTGTACTAAATTATTTACCCCTTATTCTTTTCCTTTCCCTCCTAAAAAATGGAGTTCTCTAAGATAACTTCTCTTCTTTTGATTTCCATGCTTTTTCTTTCGTCTTTCACTCCCATTCTTGGTTGTGGCTATTGTGGTAAACCTTCTCACAAGCCCAAAAAGCCCTCTCCCATTGTCAAGCCCCCTATCAATTTGCCACCTGTTGTAAAGCCACCTATTAATTTGCCACCTATTGGAGTTCCACCAGTCACAGTTCCACCCGTTGTAAAACCACCTATCAACTTACCACCAGTAAAACCTCCGGTTGATTTACCACCGGTTGGAGTTCCACCTGTCACAGTTCCACCCGTTGGTGGTTTACCACCAATCGTAAAACCGCCAATTAACTTACCACCAGTAAAACCTCCGGTTGATTTACCACCGGTTGGAGTTCCACCTGTCACAGTTCCACCAATTGGTGGTTTACCACCAATCGTAAAACCGCCAATTAACTTACCACCTGTAAAACCTCCTGTTGATTTGCCACCTGTTGGAATTCCACCTGTCACAGTTCCACCAGTTGGCGGTCTACCACCTGTTGGCGGTTTACCGCCAATTGTGAAACCGCCAATTAACTTACCGCCTATTGGAGTTCCACCAGTCACAGTTCCACCAGTAGTTACACCATCACCTAAAGGGAAAAAACCATGTCCGCCAAGTACAAAGGAAACATGCCCAATTAACACATTGAAACTTGGGGCATGTGTGGAGCTTCTTGGTGGGCTTGTTCATATTGGGGTTGGTGACCCAGTTGTTAATAAATGTTGTCCACTACTTAAAGGGCTTGCTGAACTTGAAGCTGCTGCTTGCCTTTGCACAACACTTAAAGTCAAGCTACTTAACCTTAAAATATATGTCCCTCTTGCTCTTCAACTCCTTATTACTTGTGGCAAGAACCCACCACCTGGATACACTTGTTCCATCTAGGTAACAATTTTTTCCTTATTTTTCGCTCGATGTTCGGTACTCACTTTGCTACCTGATCAATAATGGAGCCACTTAGAACAAAGGGTAGTCAGTTAATTAATTAGACACCCTTCGTTAGAAAAATGTACTCCCTCCGTCTCATTTTATGTAGCATCATTTGACTTGGCACGTTGTTTAAGAAAAAAAAGAATTTTGAAACTTGTAATATAGAATCATCCATAGATATTTGTGTGGTTGAAAATTATTTCAATTAAGGGTAAAAGGAGAATTTTAAAGGTGAATTATTTCCAACTCTAGTAAAGTGTCATTTTTTTAGGACGGATTAAAAAGGAAAAACATGAAAAGCGTACCATTTATAGGTCAAACGTTACTTTTTACCTTACCGAAATTTACGATTTGTCACCGGACTTGAATAATGTGAGTTAATGTCGGAAAGTCTCTTTTTGAGGGTAAAGCAACTTTATTCTCAAAGCATCTAAAATCTCTAATTAAGATTAGAGAAATACTTACCATCCCCAACATGTATCCTTTGGCTTGCATTGTAGCTCATTTTCTCACACAACCAAAATAATAATAATAATAATAATAATAATAATAATAATAATAATAATAATAATAATAATAATAATAATAATAATAATGATAATGATCACGAATTAACATCAAAATTCATTGTTAATTTGTCGCTACATAGTGAATAATTTTTTTTATATATAATTCGTTATTAAATAGGATTAGAACAGAAGTTGTTTGTCGTTGATTTAATTTCTTTAACTCATTAAATTATGATTTAATTGCAGGTTTCTAATTAATCTGAAATTTGAAGAATTGCATGGATTGACATGAAAGGATGTCGAATTTATGATTTATTTAATTTCTCTCCACTCCTAAATCCCTCAAAATTGTATTTTAATTTATGTATTTCTGCTATTGTTTTCTTTTTGGCTTTGTTGAATTTGTTATTAATGGAATTATTATTATTATAATTATTTCAGTGTATCGTTTGAATGTAATTTGTTTCAATGAATTGAAAAAAAAAACGAGTATTTTTTTAAAATGTTTTAATGGTCTTATTTTCAAAGTTCAATTTTGTTTAATTTTGAGTTTATTCTATTCATTGGTTTTGGACCTTTGGTCTTATAATTTTTAGTGTCAAAGTTATCGATAATTTTTGGGATAATTTAAAATAAAAATGTATCACGTAAAATAAAATTTTAAAAAGATAAAAATTAAGATATTTAAAGTGTCGAACACTATGAGCTGAAAATTGAAAGTGTAGATGTAGATCAAATAAGAAATTAAAAAAAGAAAAAAAAAGGTTAAATAGGACCATTTAATTTTGGAGATATTTTTTACTTAACCAAACAATATAGTCCACACAATATTTCCAAATCCCACAAGAAGGAATCACTAGGTGATGCATAGATAGATCACGTCCGCAAAAATATTAGAGAGATATTGAGTATATAAATAAGTAGGATTTACTAACTGATAAGGCATTTTAAAGTTATGCGAGTTTATTACTTAAAGCGAACGATATTACTAACGGATTTGACGTTACAAACGGTATTAGAGCCACTACTATATCAATTTTGTCGATGTAGGCTAGAGTATAATTGAGTTTAGATAACTTTCACCAAGACAAGACAAATCTTAGAAGTAAATCTAAGCAAATCTCATACAGTGGGGCAAACCTCCACGAGAACGATGAGTCCATAGAAAGCGTGTATGTAACAACTCATCCTAAGATAAGAAGTCTTACACCAACAAAGACACAAAAGAGATGTTGAGTTTCTATGTAAGTAGACCTTATCTACTGGGGATGCCTTTTAAAACTGTGAGAACCTAGGCTTAAAGCGAACAATATCTCTCGCGAGTTGGACCGATACAATATGCTTACATGAAACTTTTTGACTCATGATTTGATAGAATCATCCATAACTTCCTAGAAAATAATATTCATTAATTTCAGAAAAATTGATGTCATTTTTTTAGTGTTTAGGGGTCATTGAACATAAATTTGGTATTTTCCTCAATGTGTGTGAGCATTATCCTGTAATTTTTTTTAACAAAAATATTCGTGTTGAAACTTCTTAACTCTTGATTTTGTAGAATCATATGTAGTTATCTAGTGAATGATATTAATAAATTCTACAAAAATTCATGCTAATTTTTTAGTGTTTAGAAGTTACAAAATAGGAATTTGATATTTTTCTCAATTTTTCATGAGTTAATGCCATTGCACTTTTTATGAATATTCCTGTCTGAAATTTTTTTATTCCAAAATTGGTAGGACCATTTGAAATTACCTGGTGAATGATATTTATTAATTTTCTTAGAAATTCAAGCCACCTTTTTAGTGATTAGGGATCACGAAACAAGAAGGACAAAAAACCTCCCTATTCACTTTTAGATAGAAAATTACCTGTTTAGCTCCACATTTAATATTTACAAACAAATGTCTATATTTTATTTATAAAAGAATGCAAACTAAGTCAAAATGTAAAAAGGAACGAAAAAAAGAAGAAAAATTACTGCAATAAAAATTGCAATTAATGTCAAACCCATTGAAATGACATCTTTCATAGGGAAAAGGAGCTAAATGTATATTAGCGGAAGCAACCAACGACTTCATTAAATGGAAAAAGTACTTCCCATGTGGAAAGCATTAAATGAGGATAATCATTATTGTTAAAAAATGCATGTGTATCATAAACTCAAACATAACTTTAAGAAAGTGAAAGAAACAATAAAAGCCACAACCGGATACCAAAGCAAGAATCATTTACATATGTTGTGTTATTACTCTCTAGTTCATTCAATGCTCCTCTTAAATGTGTAAAGCCAAAAAAACGTGCAGAGTTGGTTTGAATTTTTGTAAGGATCTAGAGAGGTTGTTGTTGAGTTGGTTGCATATTAGATATAGCAATGAAAAATGTTTTCATTTTAATTCATCGTGGAGGAAGATGGGATATTACAGGTGTGTTAATGTTTATTTTCATAGCACATCCTTTTTTCTTTTTTTTTTATTTTTCTGATTTTTTTACTTTTATGGAGAAAAAAATGTATTAGAATGATAAAATAACTATAAAAATGATGAGTGAATATTGTTGATTTTGTACATGTAGTATAGTAATTAATATTTTTGGTCTTAACAACTTTTGTACATGTAGGCCATAAATGTTCATAGATTAAAGTTGTGTGAGAAGGAAATGAAATAAATGAAAGTAAAACAAAATTTAGTTTGAATGTTGAGCATGCATTGTTGGTGGCTTTGATAGTTGTACTGTTGGGTGTTAAATTTTTATGGATATATGAAATGAAGTTGTGTTGGGTTTATTGGAGGAAAAATGTGTTTGGTTAAATGGTCACACTTTTGATGATATTGGTAATAAAATTATATATGTATGTATTTAAAAACATGTTAATTGAACATGTGCTAATTTTTTGGTGTTATATTAAAAGACATGATTTATCATTTGGTACTTTGGTCCTTATGTGTATACAGTGTACCTAACAAAGTTGTCAGCTCTGTGGTGAAAATTTTGGTGTGCTCATTGATAAGTTGGTTTTTGTTGGAACACATTAGTGGTTCCACTTTATGTTAGCATTTTTTATTATTGGTGATAATGGTTGAAAATAAAACTGTTGGTGGGTATTAAGATGATATTATTCTTGTATTAGTTAGTGCGAACATTGTATGGCAAGGAATAAATTTGGTAAATCAATGTATGTTGACAGATTGGTATGTATGATAACATTTTTGGGATGATCATTGATAACAGAGTTAAGTTTTTTACTTGTAACAAATATATGGTTAAACTTTGTGTTTGCATTTTTTATTATTTGTGATAATGGTTGTGAAGAAATGTTGGTGTGGTGTTAAGTTGGTAGTAATGTTGAATTAGTTGGGGTGAACATTTTATGGGAAGGGGTAAGTTATGTAAATGAATGTATGTTAGCAGATTGGTAGTTACGTTATAATTGGTTCGTATAGTATACAAATTGATTTAACCCGTAAATAAGATGATTGTTTTTCATGAATTTGAATCTACAAAAAGTATTTGGTAATGATTTGTTTCCTGTTGGATGGATATTATAAAAAAATCGTTTAACAAGTGTTGTAACCATAACAGGGAATTATATCGATTACAAAGTTGAAGATGTCATTTATGATACAACAAGTGGGTTTGATGAGTTGACTGAGACCATTGCTTTTCAAATTAGTTTTGATACTAGCATTTACGAGATTGTGCTTATTTATAAAATTAGTTATGCATCACCACCCATGAGAATTCATAATAACATGGGGGTTCATGTATTTTTTGATCAAAAAAGGAGCAACATTGCTTTCTTCAGTAAATATCCATTGTATATTACCAGTGTAGACAAAGATATTAAATCAATGGTGTATGAAGGAAGTTGTGATCAATAAATGCAGAGCTACACCATTGGCAACACCAAACTTTGTCTAGCATGGAAACAGATGTTAATGAAGAAGGCAAACAAATAGAGATAATACAAAACATGCAACACAATGTATGTAGAGAAAATTATGGTGACATGCATGTGTACAAATTGGTAAGCCTATTTGGTAGCAAAGGTGGCTATTTTATATATACTTGGTATTAATGTTGGTATAGTGGATCGTAAGACTAAATTTATATAGACTTAATTACTTATTTGCTGAATGGTATGCTCAAGGCCATATTTTTTGGGTAAGATTTGTTGCTATGGTGTTTGATTGGAAATATTATTGGTATGAGTATTTTGAAAATTTTTGGGAGAAATAAGTATACTGCAAGATATATAGTGTAAATGTTGATATTGATATTGGTAATTATTTGATTCCTCCATTGAGTGATTTTTTCTTCCTTGCTGATAATACCATGGGAATGAAGAATGTTTGGAAAGGAAGAATTTGGTTACAATATGTATGCACACACAATTATAGTCACATGTAGGTTTAGACATTGGTCATCCTATTTGGTCGAAAAGGTGGCAATGTTGTATAATTGGTATTAGTGTTTATATGGTATATGATAAGATTGAATTTGTATACATTTATTTAGTTATTTGGTGAATGGTTAGATGTAAATCAATTTTTTTTTTTGGTAACATATGTTGGTATAGTGTTTAATTTGAAATATAATTGGTATGAGAAACTTGTAAATTTTTGAAAAATCAAGGTATATTGCCGGATATATGGTGTACTATTGGTATTAATTTGGTAATATTATTGATAAAAGGAATGTTTGGAAAAAGTCAAGTTTGGTTAAAATATGTATGTATCCGTAATTATGTTGATATATAACTGTATACATTGGTAAGACTGTTACGCCGGAAAACGACCGACTCTTTAAGAAAAATTAAATATCGTTCGAATATCGAGAATCGATTTAAAACTCAATTGATTTGAGGAAAACCAATTCTCGAGATTCGAAATGGAAAAGACAGGAGTCGCCACCTAATTTTAAGGATAATTAGGAAACCGATAAAAATATTTTAAAAGATCTAACAGAAAAATCTTTTAAAAATCCAGAGTTCAGGTTCGGGTTCACATTTCCACTTCGAGAAGGTTTTACGCACTCGAAATGGCCGCTAAATGC
>JAPFFP010000012.1:3252138-3270475 GCA_026153255.1 Solanum medicagineum | reverse complement strand
GACTATCTTAACCTTCCTAGAAGACCTAAATTCTAATATTAAGGACCCAATTTAACTACTCTAATCTCAATCAAACTCCCGAATCCTCTCAAGAACCTCTATCAAGCCCCAATTCAATTTCAAGGAAACCCAAGAACAAGATTAGATTCCAAGATCATTTCCAAACCTCCTTTCTTCCCAATCTTAATTCCAAGCAACTCTAGACCTAAGGTATGTGGTGTTGAACCATTGGGTCCTTCCACACATGCTTCCTAAACCCCTTTTAATTAGTATTTCATGATTTAAAGTGGAGTTTACAAATGGGTTTACAAGTATGAACATGTCTATGAACTATGTTAAAGCTATGTAAAGTTGTGACTTATTTCGCTATATTGTGAGCTATATATCTTGGATCTACTGTAAGTTTTGATGAGAGTTTTGATGTGGATGTCTTGGGGGTATTTCAAGGTGCTAAATAATGGTTTTACAATAGATATTCTTGCATGATTTATTCTCAAAATTGCATGCTCTTTTACCCCCATTGTACACCCACCAAGTGTTTGATAAAATGTTCGGTTATGGTTTCTTGAGAAATTGAAGGTCCAAAGCATGAGATATGATATGAATGATGTTGTAATGATCAAATGAGCTTATGTATATGATTACTTCTATATAAAGTGTTGCATTAGACCGTACTCAATGGAGATGGGGATTTGTACTCATCAAGCATTTGAGGGGTTTATACTTCACCACCTAGGATGATTGGGGTGTGACCATCATCAACCGACTTGGGGGTTTGTACTCATCAACCATGTGAGGGGTTTATACTTCGACCCCTAGGTTAATTGGGGTGTGACCAACATCAACCATGTGAGGCGTTTATACCTTGCCACCTAGTATGATTGGGGTGTGACCATCATCAACCAACCAAGGCTGGAAAGCTAGATTTGTCTCTTCTTCACATATGATATTTTATATAAGCATGATTTACTCAAGAATGTTTTACTTTAGCATCTATCATACATGCCATATTACTATATTATGCCTATTCTTTATTGTTACGTATTTTCATTATGATGCCTACTCCTTGTTGCATTGCATCCCACATACTTAGTACATTTAAATGTACTAACACATACTCTTGCCTACATGATATCGCCATGTAGGAATCGGTGCCCGTGTTTTGATCCCCGTCCTCCACGTGGCTAGGCGGTGCTATTCTAAGCTTGTTGGTGAGTCCTCCATTTTGGGGACTTTAGTCTATGTTACTATTATCTATGTATTAAGACACTATCTTATATTTTATTGACTATGAGGGTGAGCCCGCTAGCTTTGTCTTGGCCCCGCTCTATTTATGTACTTAGAGGTGTATGTTGGACACATGTGTATTTATGATATGAATTGTGACTCCTTGTTTTGGTAATATTGTTGTTTTGGAAAGCTTTTCCCTTAGCCTCATTGTCCTTGTTTAATATATATGTCTTTTGTATGCTTCCGCGACCAAGGATGTGTTATGACAAGTAAAGAGGCTTGATTGGGGTGCCTTTGGGTTCCCCATTCGCCGTGTCACGTCAAGGCCCTAGGTTTAGGTCATGGTAGCACCATATACCAATTACTATATACAAAATGCAACACACGCACCATTTAAAATCTTCAAACCATGTTTCAAATAGCACTTATAATGCAATCTCAAATTAAAATGGAACATGCATGAATGTCATGGAAATGGATGCAAGGAGAGGAGATTCTAAGATGGGAAAAAATGTATTACCTAAGGCTTGATCGGAATGGAAAAGATGGGGATATCGCTTTTTCATATTGGCTTCGGCTTCCTATGTGGCACTTTTAACTTGTTGGTTCCTCGAAAGGACTTTGACGGGTGCCATATCTTTATTTCTCAACCTCTTTACTTGTCTATCAAGTATTTCCACCAGTACTTCCTCATAAGTCAAGTTATCTTCTACAACACCCAAGGCTACTATAGAACTTAGGTCACGAACACACTTCCTCAACATAGACACATGGAAGACCAGATGGACTATACTCATCTCCGTGGGAAACCCTAATTCATATGAAACCTTACCAATTCTCTTCATATTTTAATAAGGCCCCATAAATCTTGGGCTCAACTTCCCCTTCTTGCCATACCAGACCACACCCTTCATGGGTGAGACCTTCTAATACACCCGCTCGTCAACATCAAACTCAAGATCTCTCCTTCTTGTGTCAGAGTATGACTTTTGTCTCCTTTGATCCATCTTCAGTCTCTCCCTTATCAACCTAACTTTCTCCAAAGCATCCATGAGCCTATACGGTCCCAATAAACTGTATCCCCCATATAGGGCTTCAAATGGAGCCATTCCAATGCTAGAATGGTAGCTATTGTTGTAAGCAAATTCAATGAGTAGAAGATATTCATCCCAACTACCTTTGAACTCCAAAACACAAGCCTTAAGTATATCTTTATGAGCTTAAATTGTCTTTTTATCTTGACCGTCCATTTGAGGATGAATCGTCGTGATAAGCTCAATTTTAACACCAAGGCACTTTTTGAAGGATCTCAAAAAGTGGGATAATTACGCTGATGCACCTTTAATTGTCGAAATGCATATGCTATGACCTTACCACTTTGCATCAGTACAAGCCCCAAACCGACCCTTGAAGCATTGCAATAAACCACAAACCCTTCCGGTAGAGCAAAAATAGGAGCCGATGTAAGCTTATCTTTCAAAGTTTGAACACTTCTTTCACATTCATCAGTCCATAAAAATTTTGCCTTCTTTTGATTCAATTTTTTCAAAGGAGAAGAAATTGAGGAGAAACAATCCATAAACCTCCGGTGATACCCCTACCCCAGGAAACTCCTAATATCCGTTGGAGTCAAGGGCCTAGGCTAATTTGTTATCACTTCCATTTTCTTTGGGTCCACTCTATTGAAGATTGATGTCACTTTCTAGGATGATAACAATCTTGAATTGTATGGTGATGGTGCTATTTTGATGTTGTTTCAGTGATTTTTTGTTACTATTTTGGTGCAGTTTTGGTGTTTAATGGTGATGGTGATGGTGTTGGTGCAAGTCTAATGTTGTTTTAGAGGCTATCTGATGCTGCTGTTTTAGAGGCTATATAATGCTGCTGTTTTTGTGTTATTCCGCAACTATTTTGATATTTCTCTGGTGCAATTTTAGTGCAGTTTTAGTTCTTTTCTACTGCAATTTTACCATTTTACTACTGTGAAACTAGTCCAGCTATTTAGGTGCATTTGCGGTGCTATTTTTTATGCTATTCTGGTGCAACCTGATGTTTTTTTGCTAAACTTATTGTGTTGTTTGGTGTTTCTTTCATGTAGTTTTGATGAAGTTCAGTTGCAATTGTAGCGCTATTCTATTACAAATTTGATGTAATTTTGATTCTTTTGGTGTTGGTAAATACAATTGACTTGACTCTTTCATGAATTTTTTTTTATACCAAATTATGATACAAGAAAGTGGATTCTTGGATGGCACAAAGGAGACAAATGTTATGACAGTCCAAAAGAAAACAGAAATCAGCCACAAAGGCTATCTAGACAAGTATTTAACATCACAGAGATAATCTAAATTGGGACTTCCATTGTTTTGGTGCATGTAAACTTTTTATTGATGCATTTTGAAGCCAATCCTTGACACAGATCAGAGTCTCGATGGTCCCAAGTTGCAAGGAGCACCTGTAGCGATTTATCTCTTTTCCTACAATGTTAAACACAGAGTAGGTTGTTACAGTAGAAATGTGAACGGATAAGATGTCACAAGCCATTTATGACAGAGTTGGGTGCTTCATGTCACGACCTAAGCCTAGGGCCTAGACGTGACCGGCGAATGGGGAACCCGAAGGAACCCCAAACAAGCCTCATAGCATATCATTACACATCCTTGGTCGCGGAA
Source organism: Solanum medicagineum (assembly GCA_026153255.1). NCBI lineage: Eukaryota > Viridiplantae > Streptophyta > Magnoliopsida > Solanales > Solanaceae > Solanum > Solanum medicagineum. The sequence continues at coordinate 3,266,573 of JAPFFP010000012.1, read as the reverse complement.
AAAATTATAATGACAATGAGAAATAAGCGTAAACAAGGGAATTGGGACTAAGGATAAACTTTCATATCATAACATCAAGAAACAAGAGAGTCAAGACTCATAACATAGATACATATCATGTCTAACAACACCTCTACTACATAGATAAGAGCGGGGGTCAAGACAAGCAACCGCGCTCACCCTCATAGTTAATACATAACTAAAAGAAAGGTAGTCTTAATACATAGTAAGAGTTCATGAGCAACATCCTCGAGGTGGAGGACTCGCCAACAAGCTTGTAGGACAATCGAACTAGCCAAGTGGAGGAGGAGGATGATCAAGCAGTGCTCCGGTTCCTACATGGTGACATCATGTAGGCATAGAGTATGCATTAGTATATTTGAATGTACTAAGTATGTAGGATGCAATGCAATAAGAGATAGGTAACGGTAGGCAAAATGCATAACCATAGGCAATGAATAACATACTAACAATATGACATATATGAATGATACTTGAAGTAAAATATGTTTATATAGTACATACCATATATGTAAAAAGACATAATTAAACTATGGTGGATCGTCACACCCTACTACTCTTGGTGATTGAGGTACAAACCCCGTCAATAGATTGATGGATCGTCGCACCCTAGCACCCGTAGTGCCGGAGTACAAACCCCCCGAAAGGTTGATGGGTACAAACCCCCAACAAGCTTGATGGATAGTCACACCCTACCACCTGTAGTGCCAAAGTACAAAACCCCCGATAGGATATCAAGGTACGAACTCCTTGACAAGGTTACCCGGCGTGCAACCCCTGAGTAGGGCATGGTCACATTCCAACACTATCTAGAGATTTCCATATACATTCATTCACTTCATCATCATATAGTCCTCATACATATACATTCATTTCATCATCGTAGCATCATCATATAGTCATTCAACTCATAATACATGCATTGGACCTTCAATTCCTCAAGGAGCCATAACCATACATTTTATCAAACACTTAGAGGGTGTGTAATGCTAGTGTAAACACCATTCAATTCAAGAGTGAAACCATGCTAGAAAATTCAATGTAAAACCTTCCATAGATACTTGGTAACACCCTCAAGCAATATACATCAAAAATCTTTATCAAATATTACAATAAACCTTGGTTTCATAGCTCAAAACATAGCAAAACAGTCATAGTTTCTTTCATAAACCCCAACACAGCGTGTAATGATTTTCATAATAAATTAGAGCGATGAGTAAATCATATTTAAATCATGCAAATTAGGGTAAAAGGAACCCATGAAAGAAACCCACATACCTTAGCTTTGGAGATGAACTTGATGAAGATTGGAGATGGAAACTTGAAACTTCAGTGCAATCCCTAAGATCCGGAAAGAGTTTTGAGTCTTGAGTTTGGGAGCAAAATATTTAGCTAAGTGTTTGAATGAGTATTGGGGAATGTTTTGAATGATATGAGGGTGAAAATGGCTAAGTGTAGGTTTTCATATTTGGGAACACTTAGGCTTAAGACTTAAAAATCTTGGACAGAAGTCAAAAATATGCACAAAAAAATATACCAGTGCTCATCGCGGAAGCGGCTGCAGAAACAACACTGAAAATTGCATTTTTGGGAATTTTGAATTTTGATACGGTTGCTCTAAAATCGGGGTTAGAACTATTTACCACTCAATTTGACCCCCTAAACAAGAATATGAAGTTGAATTTTCGATATCTCATATGGATTTTTAGATATATAGAAATTACGATTTTGGGCACTTCCGAGACACATTTTTGGGCACATTTTGGAGTCGTTACAATATCTCCCCATTGGATACATTCATTCTCGAATGTCCAAAAGACGTATATGAGAGACACAAACATGACAATTTCATCCCACATAGAGATGCGACAATACACTTAAACATCATTTCAAAAATCTCATCATAAGTGTAAAATCATCATGAACTTGTCAATTTAAACATGAACATATGCAATGACATGAGTGCTGAAGTTAAGACTTGAGATCATATAAAGAACTTACATCAATACCTTAAGCTTGAGAGGAGTGGAAAAGGTAAGGATATCACTTTCGCATGTCCGCCTCGGCCTCCCGAGTAGCACTTTCCACTAGTTGATTTCTCCAGAGGACCTTAACGGAAGCCAGCTCTTTGTTTCTCAACCTCTCCACTTGCCTATCCAAAATCTATACCGAAACCTCTTTATATGTAAAATTGTATTCAACCACACCAACAACATTAAGAGGCACAATAGCATTCGGATCACCCTCACATTTCTTCAACAGACACATGAAACACCGGATGAACCAAATCCATTTCTCTAGGAAATTCCAACTCATAAGCAACCTTGCCAACCCTTCTCATCACCCTATAAGGACCCACATATCTTAGGTAAAACTTGCTCTTCTTACCAAAATGGACCACACCCTTCATGGGTGACACCATCAAATAAACCCAATCATCAACTTGGAATTCAAGATCACTTTTCCTCACATCGGCATAGGACTTTTGGCAACTTTGGGCCGTATCCAACCTCTCTCTAATCATTTTAACCTTCTCAAGAGCCTTCGTAACCAGATCTAGTCCTAATAAAGCTACCTCAACAACCTTAAACCAACCAACCAGTGATCTACAATGTCTCCCATAGAGAGCCTCAAAAGGAATCATACCGATGCTAGAATGATAGCTATTGTTATAGGCAAACTCAAGCAATGGAGGATGATAATCCCAACTACCCTTGAGCTCCTATATACAAGCACTAAAAAAAACCTCAAGGGTTTGTATGATCCTTATGGCTGGGCCATCCATTTGAGGGTGGAAGGCCGTAGAAAGCTTACCTTTAGTACCAAGACCCTTTTGGAAAGATCTGCAAAAATGTGAAGTAAATTGAGTTCCACGATCCGGTATGATGGATAAAGGAACCTTATGTAATCTCACGAAGTCATGTATGTACAACTCAACATACTCTTCAGCCCCATATATTGTCTTAACTGGTACAAAGTGACCCGATTTCATCATCCTATCAACCACAACCCAAATGGAATCAAAACCTTTTCTAGTCTTGGGTAACCCAACCACAAAATCCATCCATATTGATCACTTCCCACTTCCAAGTTAGAATCTCTATGTCTTGCGTTAGGCCACCAGGCCTTTGATGTTCGGCTTTGATTTGTTGATGACAACTATGACAACCAGAAACGAATTTGGCAATGTCCCTCTTCATGTCTCCCGACCAATACACCTCCCTCAAATCTCTATACATTTTAGTCGAACTGTGGTGAATAGAATAAGGTAAATTATGGGCCTTATCAAGGATCCTTTCTACCAAACCATTGTCACATGGTACAAACAACCTACCTTGGTACCTAAGGGCACCATCTCCCCCTTGGGAGAAAACCTCCACCTTCCCCTCTTTCACCAAGGCCTTCAATTCTAACGAGGGATCAAGATCTTGTTTAGCTTTCACCTCCTCAACCAATGAGGATTTAGAACCATCAACAACAACACCACCACCATTACCAACCTCCTCCAACCTAACCCCCAATCTAGCTAACCGATGCACTTCTCTAACCATCTCCTTATCACCACCATCAACATGAGCTAGGCTACCCATCGATGCCCTACTCAAGGCATCCGCCACGACATTTGCCTTACTGGGATGGTAATGCACACTCATATCATAATCCTTAAGAAGTTCTAGCCACCTTCTTTGTCTCAAGTTGAGATCTTTTTTAAGTGAAGACGTATTGGAGGCTTTTATGGTCGGTGAACACATCCACATGCAGCCCATACAAATAATGTTGCCATATTTTCAAAGTAAATACTACGGCGGCCAATTCAACATCATGGGTAGGGTAGTTGTTTTCATGAACTTTGAGTTGCCTAGAAGCATAGTTATCACCTTACCATTTTCCTTTAGTACATAACCTAAATCAGCTCTGGAAGCATCACAATACACCACAAATCCCTCAAGCTCATCCGGTAGTGACAATATAGGTTCGGACAAACTTAGCCTTCTTTTGAGTCAATTTTGTCATAGTAGAAGCAATAGAAGAGAACTTATTTACAAATCTCTGATAATAGCCCGCTAAGCCCAAGAAGCTCCTAATGTCCGATGGGGTCAATAGACTAGGCCAATTTCTAATCACATCATTCTTCTTAGGATCCACCTTAATACTATCCCCCGACACCACAAGTCTTCGGAAGGAAACCTCCCTCAAAAAAAATTCACATTTTTCATATTTAGCATACAATTTCTCCTCCCTCAATCTTTGCAACGCAACCCTCAAATGAGCCCTATGCTCTTCCTCAACACAATAATAGATCAAAATATCATCAATGAATACCACAACAAAAGAATCATGGTAGGGTTTGAAGACCCTATTCATAAGGTCCATAAAGATGGTCGGTGCATTGGTCAACCCAAAAAACATCACAACAAACTCATAATGCCCATATCTAGTCCGAAAGTCCGTCTTGGGAATATCACACTCCCTTACCTTCAGTTGATGATACCTGGATCGAAGATCAATCCAAGAGAAATGGCTAGCCCCTTGCAATTGGTCAAACAAATCATCAATTCTCGAAAGAGTATACCTATTGAGTTGTCGTACTCAATACACATCCTAAGGGACCCATCCTTCTTTTTCACAAACAACAGTGGTGTACCCCAAGGTGATTGGCTAGGACTAATGAACCCCTTCTCCAACAAGTCCCTCAATTGCTCCTTCAACTCCTTCAACTTTGTCGGGGCCATACGGTAAGCGGGAATAGAAATGGGTCTCAATCGGGGAGGAGGTCTAGGCCAAAGTATATTTCCCTTTTGGGAGGAACACAGGGAAGTTCATTTGGGAAGACATCAAGAAACTCATTTACAACTTTAACCTATTCTATGGGAAGGACTTTGACTCCATATCACTAACCATCACAATATGGTAAAGATACCCCTTAGAGATCAACTTACGGGATACAAGAGATAAATCTACCCTTGACCACCATATCTTGACTCTCCCACTCAAGGACGGTTTCATTTGGGAATCGAAATTTGACCCTATGGGTTCTACAATCAATAGAAGCATAGTATGCATGCAACCAATCCATCCCAAGAATAATATCAAAATTAATCATATCTAACTCAACAAGATCACAAGGAAATATTTTATGCAAGATACAAATAGGACAACTTCTATAAACTTTTCTAGCAACAATAGATGCACCAATAGGCATAGACACCTCATATGACTCATGCAACAACACCTCATAAATCCATACACATCAAAGTCAAAGATTTTTAACATGCCGGTAACGACATCGGGGACCTCATCCACCCCTTGTCTCCGATGCAACGCATAAAACTGATTGTGCCTTGGGGCACCATTTTATCAGCCACCTCTCCCCAAAGGAACCGCATTAGCACCTTGTGGACGAACATCTTTCCCTTTATTGCGATTTCAAGGGCAATCCATCTTTTTAAGACCCACTTCCCCACAACCAAATCATGCATTAGTATCTCTCGAGCATGGGCCCTTATGACCCTTACCATGCCTAGGACATACCTCATTAGGAACCACAATACCAACACCTTGTGAATTTATTGGCAAATCCCCTATTAGAATCACGAGAGGATCCGTGGCGTTGGTAGATCTGGCCACCCTTTTGGAACTTACCCTCGAAACAGGACCTCTTAGCCTAATGACCCCTCCTCTTCCTCAATTTCTCCCCTTTCATTTGCTCGGCATAGGTTATCAAACGTGATAAGGCCATGTCACTAATCAACATGGCATACCAGCACTCTTAACTAACCAAGTTGGACACATTTATCACAAATTTGTTCATCCTAGATCTTGAGTCGGCCACCAAATGTGGAGCATATTTTGAAAGTTGGTTGAACTTAAGGGCATACTCCCTCACACTCATTGACCGTTGTGTCAAATTCATAAATTCCACCAACTTAGTTTCCCTAAGTTCAAGGGGGAAGAACTGATTAAGGAAGACCACCTTGAACTCTTCCCAAAGCACCACATAGTTGACTCCCTTTTCCTCTTTCCATTGGTTGTACCATATTTGTGCTACCACTTTGAGTTGGTAAGCCATCAACTCCACCTTATCCTCCAGCCTCACACCCATAATAGACAAAATCTTGTAAACCTCATCAATGAATTCTTAAGGGTCCTCACTCACCTTTGACCCATAGAATTCTGGGGGATTAATTCTCATGAAGTTTCTCACCCTAGAGGCCGGTGTAGGAGCATAAGGAGCTTGGACCCTTGATTGTCTTGATTAGCCACCACTTGTGCAAGCAAGGTGAGAGCATTCCTAAGCTCTCCATTGGTCGGTTGCTCCTCGGGTGTGCGGGATCGTCTCCCTCTCGTGTTAGGCATGATCAAGCATAGCAAAGAACAAGCGTTTGGGGAGGAAAGCACGACTTAGAACATGAAAAAGCAAAACAATTCCTAAAATGTCTTAGAGCCTCCTACTCATAGTTGTGGTGCACAACAAAACCATGAATAGGACTCTAATCAACGCAGTGTGTTAGACTCTTAGAATCTAACAACCTAGTGCTCTGATACCATCTTTGTCACGACCTAAACCTAGGTCCTAGATGTGACCGGCTTATAAAGAATTCAAAGGAACCCCAAACAAGCCTCATAGCATATCATTACACATCCTTGGTTGCAGAAGCAATTAAAATGACAATGAGAAATAAGCATAAATAAGAGAATTTGGACTAAGGATACACTTTCATATCATACATCAAGAAACAAGAGAGCCAAGACTCATAACATAGATACATATCATTTCCCACAACATCTCTACTACAGAGATAAGAGTCGGGGCCAAGACAAGCAACCGGGCTCACCCTCATAGTCAATACATAACCAAAAGATAGGTAGTCTTAATACATAGCAAGAGTCACTACTAAAAACTGCCTGAAAATCGACAGAAAAAAAGTGACAGACTGTGTCGCTCAAAAAAGCGACGGACTAAACGACGCTATCCGTCGCTTTCTTATTTTTTATTTCTTTTTTAAATATTTTAATTTAATAAAAGCGATGGACTGCAACTATAAATCCATCGCTTTTCTACGCGGAATTTTTCAACAAATTATATTTATTTTTTAAATATATTTTTTAAAAAGCGTGGACGTAGTGACGCAGTTCGTCGCTTATTTTTTATTTTAAAATTAAACCTTTAAATATTTTTTCGGTGTGAATTTTAATAAATAAATAATAAATTTTTTAAAAAGTTTGCGACTGATAGAATGGCATTGTCCGTCGCTTTTTTATTTTATAAAAAATAAGTTCTTTATCAAATAAAATATTTGATTTTTTAAATGGGGCGTCGGACTTAAGAACGTTGTCCGTCGCCCCCAAATTCAAATTATATATGTTGACCCGTCTTCTTCCCTCATCTCCTAAACCTAAAATTAAACATTTTCCCCACGACCCTCCCTCGTCATCCACCCAAGCTTGCTGCCGCTAACGCCTTCTCCACTCCACCGGCAGCAAGGAGTCCACCGACAACCGCCATCCAGAGGTAAGCCACTTCTCTCTCTCCTCTTTTTTTCTCATCTTTTAATTTGTTACCCTTTATTTATATTTTTTTTAAAAATAAAATTATATAATCTTGAATTGTTTGTTAGTATTGTTTATATATGTTGTTGTCATTGTTATATTGTAATATTGATTGTGAATTAGTGAAGAAAGTTTGTGTTTTGATTTTAGGGTTTAGTTTAAATTTGGTCTTTTGAATTAGTTTGTGATTTGGGGGGTTTTAGATTGAACTAATGTATGTATGTAAAGTGACTATCATTGTTGGAAAAGCGACGCAGACCATTCCACCGCTTTTTTGGTCAAAATAGATGGAAAAGAGACGCAAACCATTCCGTCGCTTTTTTTCTCGACGCTTTTTCCAAAGCAAAAGACTGCGTCGCTTTTAAAGCGATGGATGGCGTCGCCTTTAAAGCGACGGATGACATCGCTTTTAAAGAGACAGATGGCGTTTCTTTCCCTTTTTTGTTGCTTTTTTAATCAATATTTTTCAAACAAAAGCGACGGACATTGGATCCGTCTCCGTCGCATCATTAAATAATTATTTAAATAAAACCAAAGAGGCGAGGGATACAGGGTTCCTTTCTGTTGCTTTATTTTAAAAAAAATAAAAATAAAAAGCGGCTGACTTATATGCCCTGTCCATCGCTTTTCTGGAATTTTTTTTTAAATTACAGAAAAGCGCCAGACAAGGGGACTCGGTCCATCGCTTTTTCTGCATTTCTTTTACAGCAGAAAACTACAGTTTTTGCTGCCCACCTGCAAATTATAAAACATTTCAATTTCAATACAAATAACCTATCCAACAGCAGCAACAACAAGCTCAACAACAAAATACATATAACCAATCAAAACTAAATATTAGAAACGAATAAAATCCAACAATTATAATGTTTTAAACGAACATAAAGTTCATCAAAATAGTCTAAATTATCCAAAATATAACCTAAGTGTCCAAACATAACAAAATTGTCCAAAACATAACTAAAAGGGGCCTTAGGAGTATTCTCAACAAACTCATCATCTTCACTATCATATCGGGATGAGGAGGATGAGGTACAGGCCTATAGGCGAGGTTGAGCACTTATTTATGATTTGTACCAGTTCTTTCTGTTGCTCAACCTTGCTTGCCTCAGAAGCTGCGAATGCAGCTGAAAGTTCTTGTATTTTCTGAGACATGGCAACCAACTGAGCCTTCTTAAGGGCCTCGACCTGTCTCGATGATCCAATGCCTTGTAAACCTAATTTGATTGGCCGTATGTCATTCCTAGATCCCATAGCATATATCCGACCTTTGTGGCTCCCACCAACCACTTTCTCAGTCCAAATTTGATGTGACAACTCAGACGTAAGTTGTACATCATCTCCAAGCTCACGAACGTATCGCTCGTACTCTTGCTACATATTACAAAAATAATTCAGAGTTAGAATGAATACTTAATATATATAGCTTGTTCGGACATCGGCTCTACCCACACGTCTGAGTCTGACTCATTATTCTTCTTTCTAATATGATTTCTCTTGAAAACTTATATTGAAATGGAACCCATCTCATTTCTTGCTTCTGTAAAAATTTAATAATATAATTAATTAAATAATATTCAATCAAAATAAGTATTTAAGATTATGAATTTAAACTCTAAATTTAAAAATCTTACCATCTTCCGAGAAATAGTCCCAACACTCTTTGCACCTCTGGTGTGCAACGAGCCACCCTTCATACTCCCTCTAGCCTTTTATACTTGCTCAGAAATGGCTTTAAATTCATCGATGTCCCAATACGATGCAACTCCTCATATATGTGTGGCTACAACCACTCCCCGGGCTTTCCATCATCTCGCACTTTCTTCAGCAAGCTAGATAGTCTTGAGCTGGCATTCCTCTCAAATGTGGTCCCCATGCACATATTGTAATTTTTGTCCCAAGTACACATAGTCTGGATAAATAAGAAGAAAAAGTGTTACATAATTAGTTAGATAAAGTATATAATAAATAATAAACTTAACTTAAAATAAATATGTAAACTAATTATATACCTTAAACTCATTAAACATGGCCTGACGAATTGTGTGTGGAATCTCTCCCCAGGAGTGATAGGGCTCATTAAACAGTCGCCTAACACACTCCTGTAAGGCCTTGGCAGATGGCTTCGATGGACGCCACCTACAAAACATATAATAAACATATTAGTTCATGAATATTTAGCAATAAGCAAAAATAAATTATTAGAAGAACAACTTATGAGGCTACATCAGGCACTATCAAAACTCTCCCAAGCCTGTCTCATTGGCCAGGAGCTAACCTTGTGACATGTAGCGCTACCTCAGGAGTAGCAGCAGAAGCTGGTGAAGCTGATACCGAAGGATGCACATTATGCTGAGTCAATGGAGGAGTGACAGCTTCCTCACTAGAATCCCTAAGTCTGAGGGATTGATAGGTGAGGAGACTGAGAAAAGGGAGACTGAACACTCGGAGATGGAGTACCCGAAGATGATAATCTGTGAGGTCATCGAACAGTAACTGTAGGTAGCTGCATGGCCTGCTCATATGAAGTGAACCTAGGCTGCGATGAGGAAGAAGCGTCGCGTGGTCTCCAAAACTGGTTATGGTAAGTCAGGGGATCCATAGTCCCAAACGAAACAACCTCAATGGTAGAAGAAGTAGTTATGCGCCTGGGAAGATCGGAGATGGAGGAAATATGTCCTGGAATATCCTCAGGATCAATACGTGTCTTAGTATTTCTCTTCTTGCCCAAACTAGAACTTCTTGCCCCAAGATGATCTCGATGTCTATGACCATCACCACCAGATGACATCTGTATTTAAAGTAATAATTGATTATATAAAAAAATTTAATAAATTTAATGTTAGCACAATAAATAACGTACATGCTAGTTATAATGTATCGCTCTATTCCTCCTCGCTTCTTTCATTTTCATCATCCATGAATTCTTCCTCCTCAGTTATTGCATATTCATTGTCCTCCATTTCCTCCTCAAATAATTCATGTTCCTCATTTACATGTTCCTCAATATTTGGTATTACAAGCTTGTCATCAGAAACCTCTTCTAGTATTTGTTGAGGATGTTATAGTGTGGTTTCCAACTCAACATCAACTTGTGGTTGAACAAGTGAGATATCATTTTGGTACGCTACATCTAACACATTCTCAATTTCTATTCTTTCCATAGGCTTTATATTAATAACAACTCACCAATCAGTTTTATCTCTGCGCAATGGATATGAAGCATAATAGACTTGCTTAGTATTTTTGGCAATGATAAAAGGGTCATAACTTGTGTATTGTGTGGTCTGTTTAACTTCAATAATGTTATGTTGTTGTTCCACCCTTGTGCCTCATTGTTATGGATCAAAACAATTACACCGAAATAATAAGATCTTTTTCTTAGGCCAGCCTGAATATCTTAGTTTATCAATCTCTTGAATGACACCAAAATATTCAATAATATGATCATTACCGTCGACATCACCTTGAACATACACACCACTGTTATTGGTTTTCTTGTGCATAGAAACTTCCTCAGTTTGAAACTTAAAACCATTGACATAGTACTTATGGAGTGTATCAACTTAAGAATCAGGCCCGATTGCGATCTCTCTCACAAATGGTGAATGTTTGATGTTTGAGTATTCATCATAAACTTAGAAATTATATTAAAGATAATACAATTACGTATAAAGTAAATACGTTATACATGTCGATTCAATATATTTAAACTTTCACACTAGGTATAAAGTGAATACGTTATACTTGTCGATTTAATATATTTAAACTTTCACACTTACATAACTCTTTAACCATGTTGAATATCTTGTATATATAGCTTAGTTGCCCCATGTGTTTATAAACAAGTTGTTATTGACAAATACATTTTTTGTGAGTTAGTTCAAAATTTTAACTTTATAATTTAAAGTTAACATTATTTAACACTTACTCAACATATGCCTAAATTTCGGGACAATTAAGCAAAATATGGATCGTAGCTAATTGGTATTCCATACTAGTGAGGCTTTGTTTTCCACGCCTTTTAGATCCTTGTCCACTTTGATTAAAAATTGAAATAGGTGAAAACATAGGATCACTATCACCCTTATCATTGCGAGTTGGTCTATTACTCCTACAAGGGACTTCATCCTCAAAGTAAAAGGAGCAGAAATCACTAATTTCTTTGACAAGATGAACTTGCACAATTGACCCTTCAATTTGTCCCCATTGCCTTTTTGATTATTTGTAGCTTCTAATTTTTCTATATATATGTATGTAAGAATGCAAATATATTAACGAATGATTAGATTATACAAAAATTTAATTACTTATGTAAGAATAATCATTACCTTTCAAATGGATACATCCACCGTGTATGAATAGGACCACCAAGATAGGCTTCTTTGACAAGATGGAATGGAAGATGCTCCATCACATCGAAGAAACTACATGGAAAGACTTTCTCCAGTTTTGTGATAATAACAGGAATACTTTCCTCCATCCTGTCTAAACTAATGTCCATTAACTCACCAGAACATAAATCTTTAAAAAAAAAGATTTTTCTCTGTAATAGGATTCCATATCCTTTCAGGTAAATTTCGAAAAGCGATAGGAATCAAAGATTCCATGAATACATCACTCATGACTTTTCAAACCTATCAATTTCCCTTCATTCAGATCTGTCCGCTTGCCTAAATTTGAAGCATATCCTTCTGGTATCCTCAAATTTTGCACTCACACACATATTTCACGCTTCTCAGTCATTGTGAATGAAAAGCTAGCTTTAGGCTTTACAATTTTGCCATTTAGTAGTTCCTGCAACCACAATTCTCTCCTCCTGCAATATTCTAATTAGTTCAGTGTAGCTTTTGGGTTGTCGTTTTTCTTCCCCTTGACATCCATCACTATGTTGAACAAATTGTCAAAACAAATTTCTCAATATGCATCACATCAAGATTGTGTCGCAAAAGATTATCCTTCCAATAAGGAAACTCCCAAAATATGCTTTGTTTGGTCCAGTTATGTTCAACGCCATATCCAAGAAGTCTTTCGTATACGGGACAATCTATAACTTTAGGAAAATGAGAAACTCTCTCCCAAATTTGATGGCCTATCAATGATGGGGGTGGAGGATCATTCTCAACCTTGTTTTTTCTAAATGCATGCTTCATATTTCTGAACTCGTGGTCCATCGGAAAGAATTGACGATGACAATCTAACCAACTATTTTTCCTATCATGCCTTACTATGCTCCATGTAATAAGGACAAGCAAGCTTTTCAGCAGTCATCCAACCAGACAACATACCATATGCAGGAAAATCGTTAACAGTCCACATTAAACAAGCACACATAACAAAATTCTGCTTAGTTGATATGCCACATGTCATTACACCTTATAACCATAGTTGTTTAAGCTCATCTATCAATGGTTGTAGATAGTACTACAAAACATAAAAATATAAATGGACTTGTCATGCACATTTCAGGAGGAAGATCTTATGGAGTAAGAAATACCGACCAGAAAAAATAAGGCATGGCAGAATTAGAGAATGATGTAAAACCATCTGTACACAGACCTAATCTAACATTCTAGGCTCTCTAGCAAAGTCGGGGTACACATTATCAAAATGCTTCCATGCTTCCCCATCAGATCGATGAGACAAGACACCGACAACCTTCTATCTTCACGATGCCATCTCATATGTGGGGCATACCTCCTCGATGCATACAACCTTTTTAGTATATGAATAAGAGGTAAATAATTCATTGTCTTAAATGGAACCATCTTTCCAGCCGGACTCCTCTTATAACGAGCATCACCGCAAAACTTACAATTTTTCAATTCACTATCATCCTTGTAGTATAACATGCAGGCATTAACACAACAATCAATTATATGATGTGACAATCCTAAATTGGAAACAAGCCTCTTTGCTTGATAGAAGCTCTCGGGTATGCTTAACTCCGGATCAACCAACTCGCCCAAGAGATCTATGTAAGAGTCCATAGCCGCATTAGGAACATTATAATGCGATTTAATATTAATTAATTACTACAGACAATATAGAATGCATACTCATGTAATAAATGACTAGCCTCTTCTAATTCTGCATAGAAGCGTGTAGCTTCTTCATTAGGAGCTTTATTAAAGAATTGGTCAGGTTGCATTTCCCCTTGAACTCCAAAAGCATCATTGATCATTTTATGAACTCTATCATGTTGAAAGGTGTCATGTTGATTCCTATCAGGTTCGAATCTAATCTTACCATGTGGTACAAGAATATTATATTCATCCACTGGCATCGTATTATAAAATATCCCATTCTGTCCATCTATTTCTCCGTGATCTACTCACACGAAATATCTGGGCTTAAATACCTTACGAAACAAATGCATAATAACTTTATCAGGACTAAAGAATTTTAGGCACCTACATGCACTGCAAGGACACTAAACCAATTGATTTCTTGTAAAACTATCAAGTGTCATTGCATGATCGATAAAAGTTATAACACCATCAATAAATGTAGATTTCAGCCAACCATTTTCACAATACATGTCACACATCACAAACGATTATCCAACTACAAAAAATATTCAAGTATATTCAAGTTTCAAATGGGCATAATTATAAGTACTAAAATTCACTTTAACAAGTATATAAACTTCAAGTTCTAAATTATATTCAATTTAAAGTTCACAACTAATTAAAGTTTACTTCATATCCTGAAATATAATAATTCAAGTTTCAAAGGGGCATAAGTTGAATTTTTCTAAGTATAAAAGTACTAAAATTCAATTTTACAAGTATATAAACTCCAAGTTCTAAATTATATTCAACTTAAAGTTCACAACTAATTAAAGTTTACTTCATATCCTA